>CM039630.1:5120000-5285000 GCA_022457165.1 Juglans mandshurica | reverse complement strand
AAATTAGGAAGTTCTATTTTAGATAAAATCTGAAATAACTATTTCAGATTTTAGATATTTCTGTTTCCTGTTTTATAGCCTAGGAATTTGCTGATTTGATTTCCTTATTAGGTGGCCCTCCTGATTTGGTGGCCTTCCTCTTCTATTTATATTGTAAACGTTTCTGTTGGAAAATAATAAGAATGATTATTCTTCTTCCCAAAAACTACAGGTCTCATACAAATCAAGTCCTCCAACAGAGGTATGGGCATCATTCATTTTAACTTAGTATTCAAAGATCCTTAAATCGTAACCAAATTGATTTCATTCATGAAAGTTATTAGTTTCCTTGAGAACTAAATTACTGCTACGAGATACACATTTGACAACTTTAACCACAATAATTATAACAAGAGTTGGGTAAAAAAAATACCTGTTCAACATCTTTAATTGTTGTGCAGTAAACGATAGTTGAACCAGAGAGAGCTACAAACTTAGAAATTTCTCTCACAAGCTCATTGATAAATAATTGGCCGCGATTAAAAGACTTGACACCGTAGAAAAGATTTCTACGATCAAATGAGCCAATGGCAACATGGGGATCTTTAAGCTTCAGGGAACTAATGATGTCAATCCGAACCCTAAACAATTCAAAAAATTAAATCTAAATGAGCTAACGAATCATAGGGATCTTTCAGCTTCAGGTAACTGATGAAGTTAATCTAAACCCTATAAGAATGCGAAAAATTAAATATGATGAGGAAAGTTAAAAGCCTTCCTTCACAAACAACAGATATAGCAAAATATCATAGAAAGAACTATTGACAGAATAATAAGTGGAAACATCATCATCAAATTGATAGATAAAAGATATCGAGTGCCACACTTTACATTGTCACTTTTGAAAACACTATTATAAACTTATGATACTTTTTTTTTTATGTCGGGGAACCTCTCCAAGGCAGGGCCCTTCGGACCCACCCCTGCAGAGTAAACCCCAGTCCCGTGCACTACACCCTCAGAAGTTTCCCTACACGGAACTGGTTAAATCGCTGGCTTTTTCACCAGGGGGTGTGGCCCCTAGAGATTGTTTGCACCCAAGGGGATTTGAACCTTGGACTTGGGGGGAGCATACCCCCAAGCCCAAGGCCTTTACCACTTGAGCCAATCCCTAGGGGTTTATGATACATATTTTGGAAGGAGAAAAAACAAAATATGAGTGCAGTTACGACGTGCATGGGATATATGGAAATGGAAAGAGAGCAAAATTTTGAATTCAATAGAAGTGCCGAGCATGGTGGATATAAACTGGATATGATTATAGAACGTGTAAAACCTATCATTTGAGCACAATGTTACAAGCAAACTAAAGTAACAGATGAGCATTAGCTTCTAAGAGTACCTAATCAACAAAAAAGAAAGTGATAATTCCGATAGCGTAAATTACAATTTACACAAACAATAACACACTTACTTTTCAGTAGCAGTTGCAGTCAGTCCAACAAAAGGAACATTAAAGAGAACATCACGTAACTTGCCTAACTGTTTGTATTCCACCCTGATAAGCCACAAAGGAGAAGTCAGAAGAAATGGTAGTAACAAAGAAATAGGGAAAAAATAAATTAACAAAAATTATAAAGATGAGAGACAGGAAGACATTGCTTGGCAAAAACTTATATTGTTGTACCTCCTTGCACTTTTAATGGATAATACTGAACACTAGTGCTATAATATTAGTCAAATGCATCCCCAAACTATCTTATACCATTAGTACCCCTCCCTCAATGTGCCATTCATTTTTTTATAAGAGAAAGAAATTTTATTAGAACAGGCAGATAGGCATAGCCTAAGTACATAGGAAGTATGCATGTGCCGTTCATAAAGAAAACAGGAAAAAATAGTATGATGAGCAACAGACAAATGAGTCCTAAACTATCTTAAAGCACAAGCATGACCATGATTCTATACCTTGCATACCCCTTGTTCACCTTTACTTATGCAGATTACATTAGAGCAATTCCTACAAGCTATAGGCTCGCCAATTTCGGAAAGTACAATTATAAGAACCAAGTTCAAAACAACAAAAATAATAGCAAAACATTAACGACCACCTGAAATCATGGCCCCACTCTGATATGCAGTGTGCTTCATCAACAGCAAACAAAGAAATTCCCACCTTCAGCAATTTCGACCAGAAACTGTAAACATGAGATAAATTAGAAACTTATTAGAAACTTAGAATGTATAGAATATATTAGAAACTTAGAAAAACCCATATCCATCTATCAAGAACTAGAAATACTTGGATAGATTAGAAGTTTCTTGCAAAATCATCTCACACCACCATGAGTAAGCTTTATATCAAGTTCTCAACCATCAGAAAACAAGCCTCAGAATCAAAGTCAATAATCCCGTGATTGAGCTTGAATTTTGAGAAAAAATAAAGACCAGCCAAATAAATAAATTTACAGCAAAAAGTTAAAAGGAGAATTTTAAAAAATAAACCAGGGCAAGAAATACGCGAGAGGAAAAATACTCAAACAGATTCAAAACTCCAAGCGATTGCCATAACAAACCAGCTATACAATAACGTTTCCCTCTCTAAGAAAGGCCAGAACCAACTAAAAGATCAAAGAACATACTCCTACTCAGGTACTTCAAGGACGAATCACATTCTTGAGAAAATCATGCAATATACTAACGTGCTGTTTGGTTCAGATTTTAACAGTAATTTGCTTGCTCTTCAGAAGCAAAAAGAAAAAAACATAAGTCGTGGCAATCTTGGCCACCGAAACCAAGAAAAGCTCTATAAAAATCCCACGTATAAAATGTTAAGTGTGCAACAAGTATGATATGGCAGGTTTCATCATATCAAATAACATAAAACCTCAACCATCTCTCACTCACTAATCATTCCAAGATGTCGAATTTGTCAGGTTTTATATTTGTGTTTGCAAACCTAGTGTCAAAATGTGGCTTATTTGGGTTGTAATTGATTGTAGTTGAGTTAGGGTTTGAAGTTGGTTTGAATATTTGCAACACAATGTTAGCTTGATCCTTGCTTGACCTCTGCTCAAGAGAACCTATTCTGGAGTGTTCACATGACACGCTCCACTCTCGCTCGAGCAAACATGAATTCATGTAAGGTGTGAATGGCCTTACCTTGAGCCAAATTGCAATAATTGGAATTTTGATTGAAAATAAAATTCAATTTCTCAAATACTTTAGCCTTACCTCTATAAGCCTTGTCTTACACGACTTTTCATATCATTGAGCCTACATTGAAAAATCCTTGTTAGAGAGAGAAAGAGAGCTTTTTTTTTTTTTTTTTTTTTTGATTGGCACATCGGGTGTTTGAAAACAAAGTCTCGACTAATCTTGGGGGTGCACAGGCCTTCGACAAGGAGTTTCCCGCAAGAGAAAGAGAGCTTTTTCAAGGTGAAAAGCCTTAGAGATCTAGTGCAATCATAACATATCTTTAATCCGATTAAACTCCAAAACCGTGTATTGTGCCCACACACACAAACACAGAGAGAGAGAGAGAGAGAGAGAGAGAGAGAGAGAGAGAGAGAGAGAGAGAGAGAGAGAGAGATAATTAAATGTGCGTCTTAAGGCTTAAGCCTTGATTTTTCACGCCTAATATTGCAGATTACGAAACCACCACTGTCATGATGAGTTCATCAGTGCTATTGGAGTTCCAAATCAGTGAAATCACGAACGAGTTAGTTTGTGAGAACACTGTAGAGTAAGGCCAAAGAATTGGAACCACTACGGAGTGGAGAATAGAAATCGAGTGAATCATTGGTGGAGTTTTTTTTTTTTTTTAAATAAAAGAGGCAAAAGAAGCCCCAAATTTTATTGAATAATCTCACTAAGGCGGAGGAAATCATCAATACAAACAGAAAGATACTAGTGCCTAATATAGGGAAGACCCCATTTATCCGTACGTACAAGGCCACAAAAACGTCTCCCTCCAAAATCCTCATCCTGAAAATCTATACTCATACCCTTAGCCCCTTCTTTCGCCAAAAAATCAGCCACCATGTTAGCTTCTCTATAAATATGACGAACTTGGACATTTAACAAGCGAAATAAATAGAGAGCCCCTTCCCATAAATCCCATAAATACCAAAACTTACATGTTCCAGATCGAAACCATCCGACTATCACGGATGAATCTGATTCCACCAGAAGATCCCTCAACCCAAGTTGATGACACAACTTTAAACCATCAAGAAAGGCTCTACACTCTGCAACCGTGTTGGTGGCATGGCCATAGAAATGAGAAAAACCCGCAATAACTTTACCATGAGAGTCTCGAATCACAACCCCACCTCCAGACAAACCTGAGTTACCACACAATCCTCCAACTACATTTAATTTCACATCTCCCACTACCAGTTTAGACCACGCAATCAACCTTACTGGGTTAAATCTCTTCGGCACTTCCGGACGTCTCAACTCCCGCAGGACCAATGCCTCCCTCTTGTTGAATCTGGTCAAATTCCTCAAAGAAGAAGAAAGCTCAACAAAGAATCCTTTGGCCGCACGAACAATACTTCTCCAATCAAAGATCATCCCCTCCATACGTGTTGCACATCTTGCCCTCCAAATAGACCATGTAATAATAATAGGAGCAACCCACAAAGCAATCCCACTTGCAACGCTGTCAACGCCCGTAGCTACCAAACATTCACAACACCTTTCCACATTCAGTTTTCCAACAGTCTAATTCCAAATATACTAGCAAATAATTCCCAAACGTTTCTAGCCCCTTCCCCATCACATAACACATGATCTAAGGACTCCATTTTCGGTAAATCACAGCAGTTGCATTTGGAAACCACAGGTACACCAAGCTGCTTAATGGCCTCATCCACCGGTAAAGCTTGTTGCCGAGCTCTCCAACATACAAATGACATTTTCTTTGGAACCTTGTTCTACCATAACCATTTCTTCCATAAACAAATAGGACCCCTATGCCAAAACAACTCCCAAGCAGATTTTGTCGAGAACTCACCATCCTCCGCAAGCTTCCATACATAAAAATCATCTGAATCCCTCAACCTCACTTCAACACTTAATTTTCTCTACCATTTCATCCCCAACTAGTTGCCGAACTCGAGCCAAGTCCCAACCATTATTCACAAGGAGATCACATATGCGCAGACTCGGATCACCGCACACCACCACAGATTCAGCAACTGGTCCATCACCTAACCAGTTATCAAACCAAAAGCTTGATTCCCCCCTTCGCATCAGACATTTAGAATTCTATATCACCATCAGGAGGACCCTTAAAACACCTCGCCAAAATCTCGCGCCCCTACTAGAAGGTACCAACGAAGTCAGATGAGAGTTACCAACATATTTGGCTAAGAAAAATTCTGCCCACATCGAGTCTCCTTTCAATAGCTTCCATGCAAACTTCATTAATAGCGAAGTTTGAACATCAGAAAGATCTCGATTACCCAAACCCCCTACCTCCATTGGCAAACAAATTTTCTTTCATGACACTCATTTTCTCTTCTTAGGTTCCACACTCCAACCCCATAAGATATTAGAAAACATTGTCTTCAGACCCTTCATAACTCATTTCGGCAAGTTCATGACAGATAGCATGTGTAATGGCAAGCTATTTAAAACATGCTTCAAAAGCACAATTTTCCCCCCAAACAATAGCAGCTTTCCTTTCCATCCCGCTAGTTTTTTTTTAACCTTTAAAAGCAATGGCTCAAACATACGTAACCTCAATCTCCCCACATACAACGGAACAACCAAATAAGTACAAAGCCATGAGCCTTCCATAAACCCAGTTAGATTTTTCAAATCATCATTTCGAGCCAACATAAAATTCGACGAGAAGAAAATAGAAGACCTACTCGGATTTACCTCCTGCCCAGACATTCTTCCATACCCATCTAATACCCGCATGATCGATCGGATGGACTCCTTACCTCCATTTGAAAATAAAAGTAGATCATCAACATACATTAAGCGTGAAACCAATCTTCCCCCAGCCGACTCAAATGGCTTTATGCGTCCCAAACCAAATTCCCGATGAAGCAAACGGGATAAAATCTCCTCCGTCAAAATAAAAGATAAGGAGATAGCGGATCTGAAAAAACCTTTCAACCAGCCATTTGACATCAAAGAATACACAGGCGATGAAATACAATTCTAAATAATAGAACGCCACTTCTCAGAAAAACCCAAACGCTTCAAAACCTCCATCAAAAACCTCCAATTCACTCGATCATAGGCTTTAGCCATATCAATTTTAATCATCACCTTACCACCTCTTACTTTTCGATTTAGAGCGTGAACCACTTCCTGAGCAATGGAAATGTTATAAAAAATACTTCGGCCCCGCACAAAAGCCTAACTAGTATCTACTGCCGTAAGGTGGAAGTAATTCACATAAGATAATGATATCCAATTGATTCGCGCAGAAAATAACGGTACCTGGTTGGAATCAAGCATGCCTTCTCAGGGGTCATGAACAAAACATCAAATTGACCACTCTCAGCTCTGGACTGGACTGTGGAATTCGTCTGTGCACTTCCGAGATACTCAGCTCTGATACCCCGTTGTTTCAAAGCCATTACCTGTTCAATAATTATATTTAGGAAACAAATAGGCAGGTTAAAAAATAAAAAATCTCCAATACATGATTACCTGATCTTGCATCAACGATATGAGAGGACTGATCACAATACCAGTTTTTTTAACGACCAACGGCGGTACCTGATAGCTATAATTATAAAAAAGAAGCTCAGAGAATAACGTTTAACAGAATGTATTGGAAAGTGAAACTTGTAGAAAAGAGAAGTGAGGGCAGGCTTGCCATAAGGACTTTCCGCTACCGGTGGCCATCACCGCCAAGCAGTCCCTTTTCTGCAGAATTTTCTCAATGACCTCATTCTGATACTCCCGGAACTCAGAATACCCAAAATATTTCTGAAGGAAAAAAAGAAAAAGAAAAAAGAAGATTCGTGCTATTGAGTTCAGCAATGGTACAAATCGACGAATCGAGGCTTAGAAAGAAAAAACTACGATAAAAAGAGGGGGAGGGTATGCATTATACCTTGAGAACAGACTCCATTGTCGATGCTTCTCCTTTTGCGTCAGCTTTTCTACCGAGACGACGATCGAAGAGGAAGATATACGAAAAGGCTATAAATTTGCTGAATCAAACAAAATAAAATAAAGTTGTGTTATATAGTAGAGCAGTTTTCCCGCCTTTTGTTTGGAGGGCCCTTGTCGCCGAGAACACCTCTGGGCCCAGAAGTAGGCCCAGTTTGGTTCATGACTCAATACTCTAAAAGTTCCAGACTTCGGACTTGACAGTGAAATATGTGTCACTCAGCCAATCGTCTAGTCCAAGTCTAGGCCCAGCTTCACGACTTGGACAAACTATAAGTCTTTATAAAAATTACGGCGTACCGTCTACATCGTTAATAATTTAATATTAAATTACCTAGTAGCTCGTATTCCAGTTTCCAGATAGGTACTGTACAGAACATTACTGAATGGGACACGTACTCCTATTCTCTTATCTTAGTAAGATTTTCTTGACTATTTTAATTCAATTTAAATGAAGTGAAAATCAATGTTCATCCTATTATTCTTTTAAATTAATCGAATTTTTTTCTGAATTATATAACAAATTTTGATTTACAAATAAATATTTAATTTCAATTTCTTACAAATTAAATCATATTACGTTAATCATATAAATGGTACATTCTCTACACCGACTTATAAGTAAAAATAATATTGTATCAAATATCAATCTAAAATGTTACGGTTTTTTAGAATTGAGAAATGATATTTATAGTTTTAAAATATAAATTATCCGCACTCATTTTAAAAAATAAATAAATTTAAAATCTATTTAAAATAATTATTTTTTAAATAATAAATATATTTTTATAAATAATATTTAAAATTTACGAACACAAAAACCGTATCTAACATTACTGTAAAAAAACATATCCCCTCGCACAAGTGACGTTGCCAGTACCATTAGTCATGACAAATAAAATAATAGGTAATGCTACAGCTCTTGTTGGGAGCTTCCGTTGGGTGTAGTATTATTTTATATGTGTTTTATTTAAGTAATTTTTTATATAGATATTTTAATATTTTTAAAAAACAAAATAAATTTAAAACATCATTAAGAAAATATTTTCTTAATTAAAAAGTAAAAAAATATATATTAAAAAATATTTTCTTAATCGCGAAGTAAAATAAAAAATTTAAAAAAAATAATTTTTTATTTTACTTCATGATTAAAAAAATATTTTTTAATAATATTATGATTTTTTAAAAATAAATATATTTAAAATGATCGCTGGCTGGCATGTACTTTTCTATGTGTATTTTTTTAATTTATTTTTTATATAGATTTTTGTATACTTTTAAATATTATTAAAAAATAAAATAAATTAAAAATATTATTAAAAAAACATTTTCTTAACCAAAAATTTAAAAAAATTATTAAAAAATATTTTCTTAATTATAAAATAAAATAAATATTATTTTTTATTTTACTTCTTCGTGATTAATGGAGCCCAGCGGGGCATCAAACATTTTCCTAAAATAATTGAGTGATTTGAGGAAGGAATGCCAGCCAAAGGTCTTTTCACAGGGTGTTGCACGCGTGAAGTTGGAACTTATCTCGAAGGTTAGGGTCAAGTTGACGTCTTGAGGTGGACCATACCCTTTCCTTTAGGGCTCAATCTCTCTCATTATCCATAACCGAACTCGCCGCCACTGCACTTTTGGAAAGTGGGACTCCGTTGTTCCGATTGCTATCGCCTTATCCGGTACGCTTTATTTCCATTGTTGTGATCTCTAAGAGTTGTTTCGTCGTCATCGCTTCGATTTTATGACCCGCCAATCTTCTCAAATGGATTCCATCGTTCTTTTCTTTGAGAGATTTGTGGGTGCTTGGTTTTGTCCATGCTTAGATTCAGTCTGATCATTTTTCCTCTTTAGTAGATCCATATCCATTTGTATAAACGAAATCAAGGTTAATTCGACATATTTATCTCGGGGTCAAGATTCTCTTGATTTCTCATGGTATTCTATCACGGGATTTATTCTGAGTTGATAAATTCTGTTTGGTAAAACAGGATCCTCATTAATTTCTATTCTTATCATAGATCTTATAGTACGTGCTCGTGGTTATCCGATCGGACCATTTTCTTTTCCAATATATCTAGCCAGTTATGACATGTATAATCGGTTTTTGAGTTCTAATCGATGGGTAGCTCGGACCAAGTTTTTTCGGATTTAGGAATGTAATACTATTTACATAACTGGTCTTATTTACTTATAGAAAAAAAATAACTGGTCTTATTCGAAATGAATTATGTTTTGGAGGTTATTGATCGACATAGTACTCGAGAACATCGGTTGAATTTTTCCGTTTGTGTATCTAGAGTCGATTCCAATTGACCTGGTCGACCAGTTAAGCAATGAACTTTGCACATGATTGGCTTTTGGGCATGTGTATCAATGGCTTATCGATTACTTCCTTCCTTAACTTCGTGCATGCTCAGTGCAGCATCATTTATCATTTATTACGCATCACCTTCCTTGTTAATTAGGTAAAATGCAAGGAGCTCTTCATTCATTTCTATCACGTGGAAGCATCATTAAAAATGCAGTTATTCAGCACTTCCGGCTCGCAAATCCCCTGATCCAACCTGTCATATTTTCCCGCTCTCACTCAGTAACATCTGCTCGCATAGAAGAGCATGGTTTTGAAAGCACTACAATTGCAGACGTTTTGAAAGCAAAAGGTAAAAGTGCTGATGGCTCTTGGCTTTGGTGCACCATGGATGACACTGTTTATGATGCTGTTCAGTCGGTATGCATCTTTGAGCTTTTATGATAAGCCTTGTTCACTTCTGAGTATGACAAGTATTTAGATGATTTGGACGGGCTTCGGTCTAGAGAATTGATTTTTAACCAAGTAAACCATTTCCTTTGCAGATGACCCAGCACAACGTTGGTGCCTTAGTGGTGGTTAAACCTGGAGAGCAGAAATCAATTGCAGGAATCATAACAGAGAGAGGTGTATTATTCTTATAGGATTCTTTAACTCATTTAGTTGATTATGGAGAACAATTAGCTTGTCATAAATCCCGATATGAGGGGTTGTATTTGGAAGTTGCGGTCTTATTTGGCATTGGCATACCAAGATATATCATATCATTCTGTTGGTGCATGAAATTTAATTAATGAGGTAAAAAGGGCTTCAAATACTATGGCGTGTATTATAACTTTTTTTGTGATTAATTTAGGTTGCGTTTGGATAGTGAGGTATTCTCAAGTATTCTGTGAATAGTAGTGAAAAAGTAATGATAGAATATTGAATAGTAATAAAAAGTAGGTGAAAATAATAATAAAATAATGAATAGTAGTGAAGTATTATGAGAATACATGTATTCTCTGTTCCCAAACTAGGATTAACCTTTTTTGAATTGCAATCTTGATATTCCACAAAATTGCATTGATGGTTTGCTCCAGCGTGGTTTGTTATTCATTCCACTAACTAAAAGTTCTATCGTGCACGTAATCATGATCATGTCTTCTATTCAATGAGACATTTGCAGATTATTTAAGGAAAATCATAGTACAGGGAAGATCGTCCAAGTCGACCAAGGTTGGGGATATTATGACCGAAGAGGTATAAGTTTTCTCCCAATTTGTAGGACAGACATGGTTCTTGGGTTTTTTCCCCATTGTCTAACAAAGGCTGTTTATATTTTCCTCTCTGTCATATCGAATAATTTGTGATGTCATATACTATATAACCTGGTGTCCACTGTCCACAGAACAAGCTTATCACAGTAACACTTGATACGAAAGTTCTGCGGGCTATGCAACTGATGACAGGTAGTATATGCTGCTTCTCTTTTTTTATGCTTATCCTTGCTCTCTCTTTGTATCCCTCTTTCTCTCTCATGCACGCATGCATAAGCCAAGATAATTTAAGCCTGGAACTCCTGTTTGGGTGGCAGATAACCGAATCAGGCACATTCCAGTCATTGAAGGAAGTGGGATGGTAGGTATGGTGTCCATAGGAGATGTGGTCCGTGCTGTGGTGAGTGAGCATCGAGAGGAGCTAAACCGCTTGAATGCTTTTATACAAGGAGGTTACTAGATGATGACGACAATGGTGATAATGCTCTCGGAACATGATGTCAAATATTGCCTGCTCCTTGAGCACTAATAAGCTTCAAGTTCTTGTAAATATGGTGTGCTGCGTGCAATTTCTGTTTTATGGTTCTTGGTGTTTCAGAAGACAAAATACCTTTATAAGGTCGACAAGCTAATAATAAGCAAGGGAATGTTGCCTGAAATTTCTGTTTTCATACGTTGGTGCATGGCGCAAGTGACCAGTACATGTTATTGACTTGGTGAGTATTTTTATCTGATGCATGCATATCAATTTCCACTTTAATTGAAGAACACAAGTTTTTATAAATTACAAGAATAAAAATTCTTATATGGAGTTCTACAATTCCTCGTATGTTCTTTGAAACTATATGCTATTCTAGAAAATAAGGGCATGGATTGGATAGCTGAGAGCATTTTCAAATTTCAATGACGTATCGAGATTTTTGTTTAAAATAAACTTAAAACTCGCTTATTTTAACAATGTATTTTCACTATCAAAATGAAACAATGGCCCAAATAAAAAACGAAAAAAACGTTCATTCTGTTTTGTGAACTTTTCGGTTTTTTTTTTTTTTTTTTCTCATGAGTACTTTATTAACATACAGTATTCTAATAAATTTATGACTTCTTCACGTTTTTATAAATAAAAGTGTAAATTAGAGAAAGGTAGATAAAAGAAAATAAATAATAAAACAATTTTTTCATACATGATCAGGCAATGATCTAGTTATTGTTAAGTTTAAAAGTTGAGGTTTCGGTAAAGTCAAAACTATTGTAAAGGTTAATCCACAATGGTTAATCTATTTAAAAGTAAAATAATAATATAATATTAGATATTTTAATAATAATTTTTTTATATTTTGTAAATACATTTTATATATTAATTAATAATTTAACTTTTACTTAAAATTATTATTTTTCAACTTTTTTTTTTTCCTTTACCTAATTATCCAATAGTAGTCATTGGAAATATTTTTAAAGTAAAATATTATTTTAGAGATGAATAATGGCTGGCCAAATTTGAAGAAATTAATAAATTGACTGTAGCTCAAAAGTGGAGTTTTGGAGTTTTGACTACTCCATTGCATATCACTTTTTGAGCTACTTAACCAAAATTTGGCTAGGCACGGGTATTTGGCTAGGCCAATGTCAATACTTAGACTCAGTTTGGATTGAGAAAAACGCTCAATTTATCTCATCTTATTTTATCTCATCATTACAATTTTTACAAATTTTTATATAAAATATAATAAATAATTTAATTTTTTCAAATTTTAAAAGAGTAATTATATTAAAAAATATTATTATAATAATTTTTTATTTAACTTTTAACTTTTATCTTAATTCTTCTTATCTTAATTTAACTCAGTATCGAACCTAACTTTAACTTGCCTAACTTAATACTGTAGAATCTTGAAATTTTAACTACTCTAATTAATGTGTACGAACTTCTTCAAATTTTGGCTAGGCGTTGGGCGGCAATTTGGGCCAGTGCTCTTATTTTGACATGAATGTGATTATGTGACCGCTCTAAATGCTTTAAACAGAGGGAGACGTGTAGACTTGAGACTGGTTGGGTACTCAGTTCAAGGGACAAGTACAGTTGCGCTTTGATTAGATGCAGGCAATTATTTTTGATAATGTGTAGAGTGTCGTCCTAGTTTTATATTCCTATTTGTAGATCCAAATTAACCCAAAGTATGATTGGGTTATAGCATTGAAATTGAATTCATCAAAATTATTTTTAAAATTTGATAAAAATACATATTTTTTATAAATTTAAAATTTTTCTAATCATAACTCTACATTCTGAATCAGTCAAAATAATAATATAATATTATTTTTTAAATAATAATATTTATAATTTATTTTTTTTCATATTTTACAATTACAGTAACCATACATTAATTAATAATTTAATTTTATACTTAAATTATTTTTTTCAATTAATTTTTTTCCTCGATCTTATTAATCATGATTAATACTTAAATCGTAATGGCATTAATCTAAAAGTTGAAGGAAGTGATTTTGTAATAAAATAATAGAAAATACTTAAATCGGCATTAATCTAAAAGTTGAAGGAAGTGATTTTGTAATAAAATAATAGAAATACACCATAAACAACATGTCTTCAAATGTGGAGATGAAAGTAAATACATTATAGCCCAAAGTTAGAGTTTTGATTGTTTACCGAATCCAATACAACGTTTTTAACCACAAACCATTCAAATTTTAAAGATTCTTCCATTTTAAAGAAATCGATGACACTGCTCTTAGTATTAAGATAATGATAGGCTTACTACCCTCCTACCACTCTTTTAATACTAAATAGTGTATTTGATTTTTTATTATTTTCTTTTAAATATTTTTTTAACATCCTTAATCATTAAAAAAATATAAACTTACACAATAATCAATTCCTTAAATATTAAGTAAAAAATATATATATATAGTAAATTAGTGGTAGGAAGTAGTAAGCCTATCAATATCTGATGATAGCACTTAGTGTTAAGATAATGATAGGCTTACTACCCTCCTACTACTCTTTTAGTACTCTATAGTGTATTTGTAATTTTTATTAATTTTTTTAAATTAAATTTTTAATATTTTTAATCATTAAGAAAAAATTAAAAAACTAAATATAACGTATTTTTTAAAATTACGTCAGTTTATAAATTTATTTTTATGAGATTTTTGTGAGGATGTAAAGCTTATTTATTTATAATGGAAAATGATATATGCATTCATGAAGTGCATAAGTGCTATGCATTCATTTTTAAAAAATTGAGTGAATACAAGATTTACATAAAAATTTAAATTTTTAATAATAAACTTTACTTTTTTTTAAAAGAAATACACGATATTTATGCAATACTAATCTTTATAAAGTTTTCTATTTATGTACTTAAGAAGGTTTCAACGAGTCATGGAGGAGGTGGTGGGGCAGCTGCCATGGGTACATATTCTCCGCTCTCATTTATATCATAGTTTTGCTACTCATTATCTCCATAAATCATATTTATTTCTTTTTTAATTTTGAAAAATTTGTTAGTTTTATTTTTCTTAAATTTATCGAATTATTCTACTTATCATCCATATATTATATATTTAATAAGAGAAAAAAATAAAAAAAATGTATGTTTTGTAACGAAAATAATGAATATAATTTTTGTTTATATCAACACACCACTCTTGCATAGATCAAATTTGTAATATATATATATATATATATATATATATATATATATTACATTCCTATTTTATTTTACATTATATTAGGAAAATGTTGCTCTTCTCCGTTGGAATTTTGTTGTTATTTTATTTTTTTATTTAATAATTAAAGAAATATTTTTTAATAATATTTTTAATTTTTTTTAAATATTTAAAAATGTTAAAAAAATACATATAAAAAAAAATCAAAATGCACTAGGAGAGCCCCATCAATACGATGTTGTTAATCAATTATTAAATAATTTTTTATTAATTAATGTCACATCATTAATAATAAGCGATATGAATTTGTAAAATTTAATATTGTATCATAAAATGAATGGTTTTCTCTCCATTTCAAGAAGTAATTAGTTTTTTGAGAAAAAAATAGACTTCGAAGCATTGGTGTTTATGATATCTTTATTTTTATTTTTTGTAAAATAAAATATGGAATGGTAAAAATTCCTAAAATCTACTCTTCTTCTCTCTCAGAGCCATTTATTCCTTTTCACAGCCCAATAAATAATTATTTGCATCATATTTTTCTTCTGTCCATTTTCCCGTCTCTTCTAGTATTCTGGCAAACGCATATCGCTATTCTTCTTACATTTCCATTCTCCTTCGATCCTATCCAACGACTCTGCAGTCTGCAGCATATCTGATTATCGAGGTAAAAAACCCCAGTCGATTGCTTCAGCTCCCTTACCCACCTGCTATGATAATCCCAAGTGATAATTTTGGGACAGTTTTGTTTTTGTGGCCATGCTCTTCGTTTGACTGCCTGCCTCCTAAGAACCCCTGATCGTCGAGGAGAGAGAAGACCGACAGAAGAAGGAAGTTTTTTCTGCCTGCTGCGCGCGTCCATTATTGAACTGGGTGGCAACATTCACGTGGGCTGGAGTTAAATTCGCGCGTCTTTCACCTTTCTAATAGTTTGGCTGTTTTCTAATGGATTACTGATTCTTCTCTACGTCTGTTCTTCCCCCCCACCCTACTATTATTTTGTTTCATTTTGTTCCTCATGGATGAAGTTCTTTGATTCTTATTGAATTCCCATAACTGTCTTTATATTGGCCTTTATTTTTCTTCTTCTTCTTATTTTTTTTTCAATTTATATATTCTTTCTGAATATTACATTACAATGGGATTCTCTTAGTTATCTTTGAACATTGTTATTCCGTTTTACATTCAACATATTCACGTGTCTGGCGCAGTTTCGTATCAGGTAGCCGTTTCAACGAAGCAATATGGTCGAATTTCCTTTTACTCTGCCCCATGATTTTCTGTCCAGTGCCGGCTATGTTAGTCAGACCAAAGGATATCACTGGGTGGCGTCCGTCGTTTCTGGCATCGTAGTCTGCATAACTGTAAGTGTGCATGTATTAGTACCACCAAGTTATATCTCGAGGCATCTTGTATACGAGAATATATATTTCTGTAGACATCAGTGAAAATCTGTAGCCCTGTAGGCTTATTTAATTGGTCCCTTTTCCTTGTTGAAGGTTTACAAATTAACAGGTATTATTAGCCTCCTATGCTTCAAGGGATATGGAAAACTAAGCAGTGCGCAAAAAGTTGAATGGAATAACCGGTGAAATTATTCTACATATTAAATCCTGTTTTGGCATTCACAATTTTTTTCCACAACAGATTTCGGTTTCTTCGTGGGCATAAATATTACAGCTTTTGTTATGCAGGGGATTCTCGACATTCCATGCTCTTGTAGTGGCGTTTGTTTCTCTCTACCTCCTGTTGTTATCAGATACTTTCGATGAGAACTCTCATGGTGACTTAATAGTTACTAGGACATCTACCTTATCAGATACGTTATTGGGGGTAAGATGGCACTGAAAGTGTTTGGTTTTCTTGGCTTGATTTCTCACCTTCGAAGTAATAATTCAACTTATTTCATGTCCAGCTAAAATAAATAGGAACTTATCAATATGATGGTGCTTCATCTTTCTACCAATACTTCTATCTAATTCTAATTGGATGGGATGTCAAAAACATTGTATTTTAGCTGTACTTTTTCCACTTTTTTATAACATTTATCAACATAAGAAAAGTTGAAAGATCACATCAAAAAAATTGTAAGCTGAAATAATGTGGAGTTATGCAATCAAAGTTAGCCCCGTTTGGATACAAGAAGTGTTTCATCTCATCTAATTATTACAACTTTCTCAAATTTCCACATAAAATATAATAAGCAATTCAACTTTTTCAAATCCCAAAGCAATAATAATATTAAAAAATAATATTCTAACAATATTTTATTCAACTTTCAACTTTCATCTCAACTCACTATCCAAACGGCACCTAAATAATTGTTGATTTGTATTAAAAATAAACTTCTTTAAACTGGGTTGCTCATGCTTGTAAAGATTAGTTAATAGCCTTAGAAAAAAAAATAGAGATGGTTTAATTAAAAGTATGGCTTTACTTATAAAAGAAAATAGAAGTATGACTCTACTTCTCTCTCTCTCTCTCCCCAAATCAATTTTCTTAGTCCAAATTATTTTAAAAATCAGAATTTGAAGTTTTAAAGTTCATGTTCAGGAAAAGTATAAGAAAGTGGTGGTCTATGTTCAAAGGCTGTCTACATGCTAAGCCAAAAACACAACTCTCACTCAGAAAATGGATGAAAAGAGTTGCAATAGAGATTTATATTTTCAGCCATTGAAAAGGAATTATGGACAGGCACAATTCAAAGTAATGGATTTAAGATTATGTGTGTTTTAGGTGCCCATTCCTAGGATGTACTTTCAGTTCTTTTAAGCTAGCAATAGAGGGGAGAAGAACAAGAAGATGAATAATCACTTATAGAGATGTCAGAGATGTTTTGATGCCATAACGAGTCAAGGATATAAAGTGAAGGATGGCAGTGGATCCATATTCATTAACACAATGGAGTTTTTTAAACTAAATGGAAGTTGAAATGTAAAAATTCCGATATCATAAACAATTATAAGCTTTGGGATGATTCTGCTTCTAAGTTATCATTTATTCAGGTGGATTGATAGTGGCATGCCATTTTAGCTTTTAGTTCGTAGGTCTGAGGCAGAAGAGACCAGTCTTTGCTTTAGGGAGGTTACTAGGGTTCCCTCTTGGGGAGTGTAAATTGGTGAAAACTTGAGACTTCAATGATAAAGACAATGTGGCTCCCATGTTTTTTGTTGGGGATTTCAGATGTATCCAGTTGGCAAGGGAATAATGACTCTTTTGATTTGGATACCTTTTACACTGGCTTATTTATGCAGCAGTTAAATGTCTCTATAGAAGTTTAGAAGAATAAGGATAGGATCATGTCTAGAGCAATTAACTTGACATTGTTGTTGGGCAATGTGATAGAGTAACATCATTATAATATTCTTCTGAATTTTCCTTGAATGGAGTTCACTTATTCTTGTCCCTTTTTGTTGATACTTTATACAGTTCTCCATTGGCTATTTTCTATCAGACTTGGGAATGATTCTATGGCACTTTCCAGCTCTGGGTGGTCTGGAGTATGTAAGTGCTGAAAAACATTTGCTCGAGACTATTAAATAATAGTATAATGTCTTGTGTAAGTTTATCTTTTAAGAACTGGCTTTTCAACTTTGAATAAGCTTACTTGGTGTCCAAATTTAATCTGTCCATTCAACATAGAAAAGTGACAATTTTGTTTTATTCATCGACAGGATATAGTTATGGTTGTTTCAATAAGTTCGTTAAACTTGGTACTCTTTTCGTTTCAGGTCAAGTTGAAATAAATCAGCTGAGACTGAGTTTAAAAGTTCATGTGTACTAGTTTACCAATTGCATTGATTTCATTTATTCCTATCAGGTTTTACACCATGGGTTATCCATATTTTCAATCATTCTTGCCCTCATAAGTGGTCAAGTGCAGTTTTACATACTACTGGTTCTCTTCTCCGAGAGCACTACTCCTTTCGTAAATCTGAGATGGTAAAGTTAGCATTAGAGTTTCCGTAATTTTCAGGTTGTTGGTTGTCAACTTTGGCTTATTTCTATTTATACGTACTTTCAGGTATTTGGATATTGCTGGTCAGAAGGACTCCAATCTTTACATTTATAATGGCGTTGCATTGTTCCTGGGGTGGTTGGTATGATCCTTGATGGTCATGGTCTTGGCTATTTTCAGTTGTGGAACAACGTGTTGTGTCTGCTGGGTTTTATGATGGATAAAAGCTGTGTTCATTGGCTATGATGAATGTTCTGGTTTGGTTTAATTCAGGCAAAACTGCATAACTCAAAAGCAGTTGTTTCTCAAAATAATTTGGAAAAAAATGACACGCAGATACAAACTTCATGGAATCCTTATTTTTCATTCTTGGTGTCATTTACATTGAATTGTTAGGGAAGCTTTTAACTGTTGCAAGGCTTCTGTGGTAGCGCACATAATAAATGTTGATGGCTGATCTTGTTGGAGCACATAATTCTTTTTGTGTTCCTCAGCTGTTCTCTTGTTTCCATAAGCTTATTAAAAAAAAAGATTCCATCTTATGGTAAATTGTTGTATCATCTTATATAATGTGCTATGAAGAGGATAAGCTCGCCTATGTAATCCAGATAGAACGTTTCAAGCTACTTATTAGTGCAAGAGCAGTGATCTTTTAGATCTTTGGCATATTTAGTGCCGGTATACGTGCATGTATGAACACATCATCAACTCACCTGTATGCTGAGAGATAGAAGGGGAAGGGGGGATTGGACCACTTAAAGTTATTAAGTAATTGAGCCCAAAAACGATTTCCTTCTTTTTAGTGTGTAATACTTAATACTTGTCCTTTTGTTGCCTTCAGGTTGCAAGGATTCTTTTGTTCATCTTCTTTATTTCGCACATGTTCATCCATTTTGATCAGGTTAGTGGATGCTTTATGGTTTTCCCCATAAATGAGCCTTGGTAATGAGAGCTCTCATATACAAGCTTTCATTTACATTACTGAAGCATAATGTGGATCTTTTTGGGTTCTTTGGTTTCCCCTGCCAAGTACGGCAGAGATTGCACAGATCTAGATGGTCAGTGCATATTATTCCTTCCAAGAAGTGTAGTTAAACTATGTTGCACAGGATAGGCATGAATAACACAAAATATGCCTAAACAAGGATTTTCCTTATCTTTTGATCATAATAAGCAAAATCCGCCGTTCAAGCATTCCGCTCTTTCTTGATTGGCAGTCACCAAAAATAAAATTGCAAATGGTTGACCATGAGCTTCCTCTCTCCATGTCTGCCCCCCACCCATTACACATTCAACCAAAAAAGATGACCATATATTTCTCTTGTTTTGTTTCCATGACCTCCCCCTATGATCTAGCATCCTTTTTTCTTCCAAAAGCGAGAAGAGTGAGCTGTATCAAATTTATAGTTGGCATGAACAAAATTGCAAGTGTGTTTTCGATTGCCAAGCTTGAACAATAAGAACTCTGTTTTGGATGTTTGACTCGTTACTCGCTTTCCCTATCTATCAAGTATGGTGTTTAAGTTGAAGTTCTTTTCTTTTGTTCCAGGTCAAGAAAGTTTTTCCCTTGGGCTTCTACAGCTTGCTTGTGGTGCCTCCAGTGTTGGCAACGATGAACTTGTATTGGTTTTGGAAGATCTCCAAGGGTTTGATTAGAACTCTTTCCAAAGCAAGACACAGTCAATGAGCAGGCGATTTGCCTTAACGTGCCTACATGAATGTCTACTTTTTTGCTGTGTCCAATGATTGGAAATTGGAATTATATGTGCTCTCTCTCTCTCTCTCTCTCTCTCTCTATATATATATATCCAAATTTAGATGTGAATTGAATTAGTTAAAAGAAAGAAAGGAAGGAAGCGAATTCAAAGATGAATGTTTGTTTATGACATTCTATAATATCTATCAGTGCACAAAATTGTAGGAGTCTCAGTTTTCTTGTTTTTTTTAATTGGGGCATGTGAAAATTTTTGAATAAAAAAGAGTAGGCGATCTGGGTTTTCTATAGACGTACTGACACTTGAATCCTATCCAATAAATGGATTTGGGTTAAGCACACCCTTGAAATGGTGTTGCTTGAAATGCTATGTGGAATAATGTTTCTCACCTTTGTATTGGAAATATTATATATATATATATATATATATATATATATATATGAGAAGTGATGCATATACATAAATTAATACGAAAGTAAATTAATAAAGTGACGTGACTTCATGTGATCTATTAGATCTATTTTAAAATAAAAGTAATTTTATAATTTAACATATCACATCAAGACACGTTACTTTGTGACTTTACTTTTTTTGTAATTCTTTTGTGTCTAAAATATTTATTTATATATATACATATAACCTTTTTATTAAAAAATAAATTTTCACTATCGCTTGATAAATCTATGAAATGCATGTACGTTCGATTAATGGAACAGTTTATCTTAAGATAATAAAGTTTCCATTAAATAAAATATTTATCCATTTTAATATTAAAATGCATCAACTGCTCTAATTGGATAATTAATTAAGTAATTATCTCGATCCGACCCATTGATGGGCTCTAAACAACATTGATCCGACCCGACTCGATATTGGCCCATTCAACCTTTTTCATGTAAAAAAAAAATATATATATATTGGATAGACGATCCACCCGTGACCCGACCCGTCTGTGAAATAGAAAAAAAAGGCCGACGCGATAACCTGTGCGCGTGTATCTCTCTCTCCGTCTCTTCGGCCTGACCTTTCCGAGTTCGCATTGATCGTAGAGAGAGAGAGAGAGATGCTGGAAAACCCTACACCAACTCTACAAGCAGCAGATACAACCATCAAGCGCTATGCTCCTCCTAATCAAAGGTTCCTACGATTTTAATTATTAGCATAAAATTGATTTTTAAATTTAAGATCTTTCTCTTAAATTGATTAGTTTTTGTTGGTACATTTATTTATGTGAAAAATACTCCGATTGCAGGAATCGTACTCTGAACAGGCGCAAGTCGGCAGGTCATCTTTTCTCTTCCTCTTTTTCGTATTCCCAATTTTGTCGCTTCTTTACTAAAAAAATTCTTATCGCTTCTTCTTCTTTATTTCTTTTAATTTTTATGGCATATGGTGATAACTTTTATGATGGCTCATTCATCGTGGTTAGGAAGCAGCATATTATGCAACCTATTGATCATAGAATGCCCATTTCTTAGATTTGCAAATAATATTTAACCATCATTAACAATTCCTACTTTGTGTAGTAATGTGCATATCATGCTTTTGTTTTTCCTATCTGCATGTGTCTAGTTTCCTTTTATTTATGAATTTATCTGCTTGGTCTACGAGTTACAGTTCGCATTTTGTATTTGGGAAACCTCCATGCGTCCCGCTATGTAATGATAATATGCATGTTTTAGAAGAATTACATTTATTGCAATGCCTTCTCTTTCTAAATATTTTATGCAATGAATGACCTCCGGATCTGATCTAGTGCTTGGATGTAGTGTATTACTATTATCAGTGTAGGCATGCTACAGACTTTATATTTAGCTCAATTATTATTATTTTTTTGATCGGTAAACAAAATTTTATCGATCATGAGAATAAGGGAACAATTATTATCTTCACCTCATTCTTTGTGGATCTGTTGGCATTGGGTTGTGGTGTCCAGTCTCTGCGTATGGTTTGATGGTGATGATAAAGATTATTAGGATCTTCGGTTATGGTTTTTTTTGCATGTTATATCATCCCCTTCTATGCTATCTGACAAGTTGCCTTTGGTGACCCCTTAGGTATCATATTCTTCTTAACCTTTTCGAGGATTTAGCCGTATATGGTAATTAGGAGTTTCTCCACAAAATTCCTTCCATGAAATTGAACGCATTTTTGCCATCCAGTTTTGGTTGTGTTCTCTACATAGATCTGGTAGTGGTACATTATTTTAATTTGACAATTATTCCAAAACCTAATTAATGGCTGGCTTGGTCTCCACATGGAAATTGAATAGACTCATCCCAATCTGAAGGTACAAACCCAACAACCTGACTTAAGCCATTGGAAACAACTAACAAGGGTGGCACTATTTATTCTTCTTCTTTGTTGTTTTTTTTATACTTAATAAGAGCCACCACAGAAGCAAATAGCACAGACTATTTGCATGATCTGGCAAACTGCACCATTTCTTCTTTTTTTTTTATCAGTAAAAGATAGATATTATATATATAAATGAAATAGGCATAGCCCTTGTACACAGGAAGTATACATAAGAACTCCTAATTACATTCTAAGGACGATAAATTAAAGACGAGAAATCCTGGACATTATCCCCATGTAATACAATAGTAGAAAACCAACACATTAGAGTACGGAGAAAAAAATTCTTCAGCTCGGTCGTAGTGCGTTCCTTATCTTCAAAGTATCACGCATTCCTTTCCATCCAAATGCACCACATAATACACAACGGAATTATCTTCCACCCTGCTGCCACTTGATGGCATCCTTGCATCTTTGACCAACAATCCAACAAATCCACCACCCTCATAGGCATAACCCAAGCAACATCTACCCTTAAAAAGATCTCATCCCACAGCATCCTTGTTACCTCACAATGCAATAAGAGATGGTTCACAAATTCTCCATTCTTCTTGCACATGTAGCACCAATCCAACACTACACATCCTCTCTTCCTCAGATTGTCCGTGGTCAATATCTTCCCAAGAGTAGCACTCCAAACAAAAAAAGCTACTTTAGAAGGCACCCGAGACCTCCAAATATTCTTCCAGGGGAACGGCGTAATATCAAGTTGTGTTGTTAGGATGCTATAAAATGCCTTAACTGTACATAACTTGTGATTATTAGACCTCCACTTCAATCTATCTCGCTGTGCCAAAGGAATCTCCGTGGAATATAGTAAGCTGAAAATTCTGAGACAATAGGTAATTCCCAATCATGTAAATCCCTGTTACAAAGAATATTCCATTGATGCGCACCATAAGAAAATAAACGCACATCCGCCACTGAAGCCTCCTTATTCACTGCAATACGATATAAGGCCGGAAAAACTCTTTCCAAAGCATGGTCTCCACACCACACGTCCCTCCAAAATCTAATTCGAATGCCCTCACCAACTACAAAGCGAATTTGGTTTGCAAAATATGGCCATCCCTTCCTTATATACTTCCATAAACCCACCCCATACGCCCCTCTCACTTCCTTAGAGCACCAACCACCCCAAGCGACACCATGTTTAGCGTCAATAATATCCTTCCACAAAGATCCCCCTTCCAACTGATATCTCCAAGGCCACTTTCCCAATAATGCTTTATTAAAAGTTCTCGGGTTACACACACCCAAACCCCCATTCACAAGTGATGCACATACAGTCTTCCATCTAACCAAATGGAATTTCTTCCCCTCCCCCATACCTCCCCATAAGAACGCCCTGAAGAGTTTATCTATTCTGTTCCCCACCCCTACAGGTAAAGGAAACAAAGATAAAAAATAAGTTGGGAGATTAGTGAGAGTACTCTTGATAAGAGTGAGGCGACCCCCTTTTGATAAATACATCCGTTTCTAGCCAGCCAACATTTTCTCTATCTTCTCCACTACCCCATCCCATATAGCTCTATTCTTAAAGGTTGCTCCCAACGGAAGTCCAGGTATTTCATTGGGAAATAGGACACCTTACAATCCAGAAGATTTGCTAAGTTGAGGATATTAGAGACCGCACCCACATGAACCATCTCAGACTTGCCCAGATTCACCTTTAACCTTGACACAGCTCCAAAGTAAAGTAACAATGCTCGTAGAGTTTGGATCTGGCTTCTATTCGCTTCACAAAAGACTAACGTATCATCTGCAAATAGGAGGTGTGAAATGATAATAGGGCCACCAGAACCATTGCCCACCTGAAAGCCCGATAAGAAACCTCCCCCAACTACAGCCTGCACCATCGTACTTAAGGCCTCCATAACTATAACAAAAAGAAGAGGAGATAAGGGATCTCCCTGCCGCAATCCCTGCGAACTATAAAAAAAACCAGCAGGTGTGCCATTAACCAAAACTGAAAACCGGGCTGTTGAAATACGATGACACATCCATGCAATCTACCTATCCCCAAAACCACATCTCTTAAGCACATATAAAAGAAATTCCCAATTCACATGATCATATGCCTTCTCCATGTCAAGCTTGCACAGAACACCTGAACCTCCCTCCTGTACTCTGTAATCCAAGCACTCATTTGCAATGAGTACTGAATTAAGGATCTGTCTCCCTCGAATAAATGCATTCTGGGACTTGGATATAATGTGTTCCAACACCGGGCTAAGTCGGTTAGCAAAAACCTTCGAGATAATCTTATATACACTACTAACCAAACTTATAGGCCGAAAGTCTTCAATAATCAAAGCCCCGTGTTTCTTGGGGATGAGAGCAATAAAGGTCACATTAAGTGATTTTTCAAACTTTTGAAAAGCATGAAATTCACTGAAAACCTGCATAACGTCACCTTTCACAATGTCCCAACAAGTTTGGAAGAAACCCATTGAAAAACCATCCGGCCCTGGCGCTTTATCCTTTGCCATGCCAGATATGACCTTGTAAATTTCTTCTTCAACAAAAGTTCTCTCCAGAACACTCACACTCTGCGAGTTAATTGCCTCAAAATGCAAGGCATCAAGCTTCGGCCTCCAAGGAGCTGATTCTGTGAGAAGGGTCTCATAGTCAATGTTTTGAATACCGTACCGGAAGCCGTATCGGTCAAGGTACTGGAACGAAATATTTCAGTATCGGTACCGTTTCGGGATAGTCGATATATAAATAAATTATATATATAAATAAATTATATTCCAAAATAATAGTCTATATATGAATAAATTATATATAAATACATATATATAAATTATAAATAGCCTAGTTTGAATTGGAGGTCAAAAAATAAGCTTGTAGTTTGAAAAAAAAAATGAAGGCCGAAATATTGACCGGTACCGGCCAAAATATAGGCCGGTACATGCCGAAATTGAGGCTGGTACGATAGGTACCGGCCGGTATTTGGGCCAGTATAAAACTTACATGGTACCTATACCGGCCCAGCTGCCGGCCGGTACGGTATGAAATTCCAAACAGTGCTCATAGTACTATACTATATGGTTTTCTAACTCGGGAGAAGAAGATAGCACCTGAGTACCCGATTGCAATGTTTCGATAGCATTATTACGCCGATGTGAATTAGCCATTTTGTGAAAGAATTTCATACACCTATCACCTTCTTTCAACCAAAGGGCCCTGGATTTTTGACGCCATGAAATTTCTTCTGACAACAAAACCCTTTCCAAGTTTGCCATAACCGTGCCCTTCCTCAATAACACCTCCTCCAAGTTTTAACCCAATAACTCTTTATACTCTAAGTCTTGCAATTCCTCCAACAATTTAGTCTTTTGATTGTCAATGTGACCAAAAATCTCTAAATTTCACTTCTTCAAGTCTTGTTTCAGTGCCTTCAACTTGCTTGCAAGAACGTAACTTGGAGTACCAACGAATTGATAAGAAGACCACCAATCACGCACCATTTCTACAAAACCCTCCGCTGTTAGCCACATGTTTTCAAACTTAAAATACCGGCGCCCCCTATGCATACCCCCACAATCCAAAAGAATAGGAAAATGATCTGAACTAACTCGAGCTAGTCGTTTCTGTCTTACTTCTGGATATTTAGCTTCCCACGAAGGAGATACAAGAAATCTATCCAATCTCGACCAAACCCTCTCATTTGACTAAGTGTACTCGCCCCCTACCAGAGGGAGATCCATGAGGTCTAGATCAAAGATGAACTCACTGAATTCTTCCATGGCCAAAGAATATGGGTGTAAATTCAAACCGGAAAACCGGTCCGGACCGGACCGATTTTACTGGTTTTGAACCGGTCTGGTCTGGAACCGGTTTTTAAAATCTAAAAACAGGCCGGTTTCGGTCCGGTTCTGGGATTTTTTGGACCGGACCAGACCGGACCGAACCGGACTGGATCAGTTGATTAAAAAAAATAAAAAATAATAGTTTTATATATAATGTATAATTATAAATTTTTATGTGAAATTTTTATATATAATATATATAATTTTATATATTCATATATGAAATAATTTCTTGTTATAATTTATAAATTATTACATAAAATGTTAATACTAAATCACTAAAAGTTTATAACTAATACTAATATATAACTTATAACTATACCAATAGTCTAATATTAATACTATTATATAGTCTAATATATTAATAAAAGTATAAAACAATTTTTTTTTTTAAATCAGTTTTTTTTTTTTTATAAACAAATTTTTAATGACAAATTGTGAAACTTACATTTAAAAAAAATTGAAAAACCGGACCGGAAACCGGTAATACCGGAAGTACCGGTTTAGGAGGATAACCGGTGCGTAATCGGTTTTTAAAAATACAAAACCGATACATACCGGTTCGGTCCTAGATTTTATCCAAAACCGGACCGAACCGGACCGGTTACACCCCTACCAAAGAATGTCGACATTGCCTTGAACGCTCACTAGGAAAGCGAATAGTGTTAAAATCACCCCTCATGCACCGCGGTACCTCCCATAAGGCATACAGACCTACCAACTCCTCCCACAATCTTTTCCTATCCCTATTCACGTTAAGACCATAGAATCCTGCAAATGCCCATTCCCATCCATCAACCACATTTTTGAAAAGGGTCGCAACCGAGAACTCTTCAATACACTCCTTGGTCAACTCAACCACTCTTTTATCCCACATAAGTAATACTCCACCTGAGGCTCCCAATGAGGCCAAATAGGTTCAATCCACGTACGAGCACCCCCATAAACTTCGCACAATTTTCCTATCAATAAGTCGCAGCTTTGTTTCTTGAAGACACACCACATCACCCTTCCACATCCGCAATATTGATTTAATACGAAGGCGTTTATTGCGATCATTGAGTCCCCGTACATTCCATGATAAAATCTTAGGCTTCATGATAAAACTATATTGCCCCTCCCTTTCGTTCTATCTCTTCCGCCACTCCCTTCTTTCACATCATAGTTAATGGAACAAGTTAACTTTTTAAGTTCTCTATCCCTCTTAGAGGCTGACTTCAAGTTTTTAATAAACAAATATTGTCATCTTCATTCAAAATGAGACTTTATGAGACAGTAAACACGGCCTTATCTCATATTATTTTTTTTTGTTAAATCTTATTCTGCTTAGTTAATTCATGTTATTGAAAAATTATTTTGGTATAATTTTCAATAAGGAAACTAACTTGAGATATATGGAATTGGTACAATGCTCTATTAGTGTGTTTTTCGTTCAACTCTCTTTTCTTCACCAAGAAGTCGGGAAATTTATGTGTGAAGTAGTGATATGATACCCCATATGATAAGGATAATGGTAAGTTGTGTATGAGATCCCACATTGCTTTGGAAAGAGAAGTTCTTGCTCTTTATAAGGTTTCAATGGGGCTCCAATTGTATCATTGACTAGTCCTTTTGGAGTATAAGCCATGTGGTTTGGGCCTTCCATTGGGCGTTATAAATGGTATCAGAGCCTATCCCAATCATAAATGTGGAACTTGAGCTGTGCCACCTACGACGGACTAGCCCGACAAGGACGTCGGGAATTTAATGGGGGTAGATTGTGATATCCCATATGATAAAGATAAGGGTAGGTGGTGTATGAGATCCCACATTGCTTGGGAAGGAGAAGGTCTTGCTCTTTATAAGGTTCCAATGGAGCTCCAATTGTATCGTTGACTAGTCCTTTTAGAGTATAGGCCATGTGGTTTGGGCTTTCTATTGGGGCGTTACAAATGAAGCTGTGATCTCAATGAAATTCTGTATGCATTGTTAATATATTTGTATGTTAGAGGGTGGCTTACGAGATGGGACATCTATTTCTGCATTTTGTTTGGAAGCTCAATTTGCACATCTGCTGATACAAACTTTTGTATTTGATTCGATTGTATTAAACTTTTTAGATCGGCTTGAAAGACCAAGCAATCTTCATGGAAATGATTTAGAGAAGAATCAAGTTGCTGTTTCAAGAAATTTCTCCACCATTGATCATGGGGATTTGGCGAGCAGCAATCTTCTGAATGAAACCCCTCGTTCGGGATTAATAGCTTTAGAAGGGTGCTGTAGCAGTGAAGCTTCTCGACTCTTGAATGAACGTATGTCATTACAACAGTCTCTTAAAAGGATTATTTTGTGTTAATTGATTATTTGTATGTGATTTCTCGTTTCCTACCTAAAAGAACTTTATGACTGTACAGTCCCTGTAGTCTACCCTAAGATGATGTTGTTGGCCCTTGGGCCTACGACATTTTTACCTCCCATAAGTGTGGATAAGAATCAATTTTGGTGCATAATGTGGGTTGTTTCGGTCATTTCACATGTCAACCTAATCCTTTGGAAAAACAATGAAAATCATTCCAATGTTTTACAAAATGCTCCAGATCCTATTTGTATGGGCTGGTTGGTGAGTCATAGGATAAGATGAAATCCTGTTAGATGTGAGTTAATTTCCAAGCAAGAAATCGAAGTGTTCCCGTGATAAACTCCCAGTCACCAATATGATGCATTGTAGGGTTGCAAACAAGCAGAGGCATGTCGGGATTGTCTTGCTCAAGCTTCGCCTGTTAGGATTATATGAGCTTGAGCTTAAATCAAGTTTCTTTTGAGCTATAAATCCACTTGAATTTGCTTGACATAAACTTGTTGAGCTCAAAGGCTGCTTAGCAAGCCTACCAATTTTTTCAAAATTTTTTGGCGATATCCACTTAATGAATAAAGGTCTTGCAATAATGACTTGCCTATGGCACAAAAGCATAGGGAATCCACTATTATTGCTGGCCTCTCATCTAAGGATAGGGAATCCACGATTGTGAGCCTAAGCCAGCTGAGCTTTTTCAAGCTTGGCTTGTTTATTCTAGCCTTAGAATCAGGCCTTTGTTTTTTTTTGAAATTTTTGTGTTTGATGAGTTCATTTCACCCCTCTTTAGCACAAACCTGTGGTGTATTCTTCGCTTCTTTAAGAGATACATATTTACATTATGATAAATCTCTTGGGTGTTTGATGTAAAAATTGGCATGGAAATTTTGTCCAATTAACACTTGGTGCGAGAGAGAAGCTTAAACTATTTTCTTCAGTGGTCTGTGTGCGACCGTTTTGATGTCGTCTGGTAGATGCGTTATTCATTTATTCATGTATCTTTAAATGCAGGTTGGGCAGCTGCGTTACATCACTATAATAATCCATCAACAGATTTATCTGGTGAGTGGACCAACTTCTACAATTTTCTTGTGCACTCCATTTTGATGGAACCTAGATTTAACTTGAGAAAATTTGAGTTGCTAGAATTAGTTCATCATTGCATAGAGTTTAATGTAACACACAATGATATATATTTAAGAGAACTGATTGCCAGTTTTCAATCACCGTTTTTTACATATAAAAAATGTTTCCTTATCTACACAGAATTTCTTAGGTTTGCTTTACATTTCTTATTGTCCACCCACCTTTCAAGAGAAGGGTTAGAAGTGTAATCGAGCTATGATGATTAGCCTATGAGCTAACCCACCCGTGGGTAGCCCAAGTGGTAAGGGCGAACTTGCGTGTATGTGCCCCACGTAACAGGTTTGATTCCCCCGGGATCAAACTGCGATTTAAGTGGGAGGCCATGGTGTTGGGTTGCTGTGCTAGTCTCCCCCGGGGTTTGGGTTCCATGGGTGAGTCCTAAGGGCTCTGCCATGGGGTGGTTCCCCGTCATTAAAAAAAAAAAAAAATCCTATGAGCTTAAATTCAATTTTAATATAGACTAATGGATTTTGGCGGAGTCCAGTTAATTCAGCATAGTTCCAAAACCTAATGATGTTTAATCTCTTACCATGTTGTGACATTTGGGTGTCGGGGCTGTGAAACCATTGGACAAATGAAGGTTGAGTGGGGACTGCTCAAGATGGAATTCTATGAGTAACTTTTAAATTTTAGGTAAAATGGACTGTAAGGCGAACTCTGGAACGAATTGAGATAAGTAATTGAATATGGCCAAGGATGAAGAGATTTTTGGTTGCTTGAAGCTTACACACGCTGCAGAAGTTTGGCCTAATTGTAAGCTATTAAGGAGGCTTGCATTTTGTTGCCTCCCTCACCGAATATTTTTTCAGCTCAACTGATGCAAACCTCCTCACCAAATGTATGCTTTCAATTTCAAACTCTCAGGGACTTGAACTGATATTCACCGCCTCATTTTCAAGCTGGTTTAAAGGCCTTTTATTGTAACTTTTAGTGGATTTGAAAAAGTTGCCTACATTGGAACTGGCTAAATGATAGATGCATGGTACTGACTTGTTTGTTGTCTGTACAGTCATCCATTCCTCCCGATATCCTTGTTACACATACTTTTATAATACCTATAAAAAAAATGGGGTCAACAAGTTGTGATAAGGCCATATTCTCATTAAAAGAATCCACATATCAAAAATTAAGAGTGGTTTAATCTAACTATGACTACATTGCTTTTTTGTGAATATACTGGAGGGTTTATTTACGTTTTTGAAGTTTTCATCTGTCAGAGAGACCAGTTATGTACTCGGGAAGTGCTGCATCCGCATGGGGTGGTCAATTTAAACTTCCACATCAGGTGAATATGAAAGTCCGCTCTGATCATCTTCCCCCCCACCCCTTCTTTCTCTCTCTCTCTCTCTCTCTCTCTCTCTCTCTCTCTCTCTCTCTCATATTTTGCATTGCTTATCTCCAGATAATGGCTCCACCTTCCGGTTCACCGATGGACTTCTTGGGTGAACTTCGCCGTGCTATGCGCAATGCAAATGCCAATTTTGGCAGTTAGCACTCCGGAGTACATGGATCTGCATTTGTAGATTACTGTCGTAACTCAATTTCAGTATTACCTTATGGCCAAAAAACAAAAATCGTTACCACCCTCTTATCCTCTTGTTTGTGTTCATCAAAACTATTTAAGAAACTTTGTCGGCCTGTACGTGATTATGGGAAAAAGCATGTTCACCATCACACAATTAAGCATATGCTACTCATATAGGCCATATAAGTTATGTTTTTGTATGCATACAAAAAGAGCCTTCTCTCTCTCTCTCTCTCTCTCTCTCTCTCTATATATATATATATATATATACACACGTGTGTTTGTGTGTGTAGACACACAGGGATAACCTGGAGATTTACCTATGGGTGTTTGTGGAACATGTGTACGATGAAAGCTGACTTGGGAAGTGTGGACTGGAGATTACCTAAGCGACGAATGAATGTGACCACGAATCGTTCAGACACGAAAGTCCCCTTCTTCAGGATATACTTCCTTACAAGGTGAGTCTGATAAAAGCCATTAAAGCCACCAGGAACCAAAAAACACTAAAGCCATTGAGCCACCAGGAACCCCAAAAGAAGCAAATCACAAGTATCAATAATGTGATTTGATATGTATGAACAATTGTGTGTACCTTAAAGTGCAATTACAAAGGGTGATTAGCTTACATCTTTTTGCAATGAATATATGAAAATTGGAAGCAATTTATTAATCTTTCCACACAGGAATGATTCCTTGGGCTGCCAAACGTTTTTCAACCCAAAAGACAACGTGGTTCGCTGTGATTTTCTTCTCATCAATGAGAAAGGGCTCAACGGTGCTTGCTTCTGAGCCATAGGAGGACAGAGAAAACCCTTTTGGACCTGCATATTTTCCCAAAGCAGAGGGTAGTTGATAACTTGATGGTGGTCATTCGAATGTAAAATTGGATAACACTCAGCATTCCTTTAGTTTTTCATGGAGAAGACGTACCTGTGAGGACTCCATTGGGGAAGAATGCCCAAAAGAAATAAGGATTGCCCTCCTTTAGAAAGGAACCTTCCAACTGTCAGTTTTAAGCAAACCCAACAAACATGAAGTTGGACACTCTTGGCTAGGGTTTAAACATGGGAATTAAGTCCTTTTTTTTTTTTTTTTTTGGCAAAGTACAAAGGTACAAATCTTACCCTGTTGTCATGGAAAGATAGTTCAAGTTCAGAAATATCATCTTGAGCTTCGAATATGGCTTTCAGTGAAGGGATGACATCTTCCTCCATCATCTGTGGAAGAGGCTTGACCGGAGCTTTTGCTGGAGGTTTGGCCTTTGCTGGAGCTTGTTTTTGGGCTGTCTTTACTTCCTTTGTTTCTGCAGTCTCTAGCACAAAAAATATGTAGTTTTATTCAGCCCGTATATGTAACTTAGGCTTAAACCGTTGATCCAAAACGCTGTTACAATTTACCTGTAGAAGTCGATGATTCTTGCAGAGTAGAGCAGGCGATGATGTATCTGTGATGGGTTACAAATTTACATACCTTCTGCTCCAAAAAAAAAAAAAATGAAGAAAAGATGAGTTTAAAAACTTAAACTAACCTCCATGCATCTAGCCAACCACAAATGTATATATGTTTTTAAGGAGAAGGTGGTATTGGAAAGGAAGATGAACCTGGATTCCTGTTTTAGGGTAAAAATATTTAGACTTTTAACCATTATAGTGAGGTTAGCAAGCCAAATGTGCCTAAATTCTAGACAAGTTGAGGTTGAGGCTAGCGGGTAACAGTCAGAGTTCAGGTTAGCATGGAAAATCCTTCCCTTGCAACAGGCTAAGTTTGGAAGAGGATTTCATCTGAGCTTTACAGAAAGCTTTACTTGACTCAACCCCTACAGATTGAGAGTCTTACATACCAGACCAAGTTAATGAAACTATTATATTATAAGACCCCACGTTTGAACTTTCAATCCCCCCTGGACTTTTTGAAAGAGAATCAGAGCCTAGATAATATTTTAGCATCCATCAGAATCGTGTGTACCAATTCTAGAGTTGCCGTGAAGCTCTGTAGTGTTGTGTCTTCAAATGTAACCATGAGATGTGCCTACAATGGAGGCTGTGCAGTATTCAGCACCCTGAATGACAATCAGCAGGCCTATAGCTAACTCTTGGAGGCAGTTGCAGCCTTGAACGACATAAGTAACACTTGAGATATATGAAGATGATCAATTGATGGTGAGTAGCTACTTCTACTCCTTATGTCGTTTAGGCCATTCTTTGTCCCCTTCCTCTTAACCCCTATAGTTCTGATATCCATCAGTGAAAAACTATGTATATTGATGAGGAGATTGTATCGAGTATTTGGAGTTCCCGGTTGGAAGCATAGCACAAATTACAGAACCTTCCTCCAAGAGATTTTAGGTGTTTAGCTTTAAATCTAATGGGTGATGAGTTGGATTTATTACAATTCTGAAAAAAAGGGTGTTATAGGAGAGAGACATACCAAAGGGAGGGTGGATAACGAGGTAAGCTTGGCATTTTGCATGAAACATGAGGAGGAAGAAGAAGAAGAACATGAAGACGAAGATGGAAAGCTTGAAACTCCAATTGCTCCTCCTCCTCCTGATCTTCCCAGCATCATTGCCATTTGCATTTTCTTGGAGAGAGAGAGAGAGAGAGAGAGAGAGAGAGAGAGAGAGAGATGATGCTATATATCCTCACTCCAAAACTTTTTTTTTCCTTCTCCTTTTCTTTTTTTCTCTATCTAGTAACCAATCAATCTTTTCCCTTGCTTTGTAAGTGTCTTCATCTGAAAGGAGAAGAAAACTGTTGTAATGCTGAACATACAATAGAAGAGAGTGCAATGAAAGAGGGTCATAGGAGGAAAGGATCGATGCTTGTGATCCACATGGTGTTTGGGGCAATATGTGCCACTGATTTTTTTTTTTTTCTTTCTTTCTTTCTTTCTTTTGTTGAGTAAATAAATATCGAATACATAGCGTCCAGAAATACAGTAATAATTTTTTTGTCTGTGTATGTATCTTTGCAGGGGACTTTCAACCATATATATAAATGCCATGCTACCAATCAAACTCGTGAGTCACAGGTTTTGTCTTTATCTATTGAATTCATGGCTTTTTTCTACGTAGTTCTTTCTGTGGACCAAGAACATTTCAGGCTTCAGCCTTTTGGTGATGTAACTGATCCAAGGGCCCAAGGCCCATTGTTGTGAGATCTCGGGATAGAGATGGTGCATTTCGTTTGAACCTTTCTACTTATAGGCAGACTTGGAGTCCGTAGATATGATAAAGATTTGATTTGTAAGATGATTTCTTATGAGTTAAATTTTAGAGTAATGCTACATACAGTCATGGAATGTATAAATGCTGTGTAATCGCTTTGAAAAAAATTGAAGTCTATTATTAAAAAATTAATTTTTTTTTTTATGTGTCATGTATTTATTCATTTTTTTTAAATAATTACGCGATGATTACGTATTTACGACAGCAACTATCTTTCTCTAAATTTTATTAGCATGAGGTTTGAGGTTTGAGGATGATGGGCAACTAAAATCCAGGGGGATTTTTATCCATTAAATTGAGGTTTGATGTTGGATTGCTGACACCTGCAGGCATCAGCATGCACAGAGCTATCCAACTACAAAAGTGTTTAGCCAGGTAGGAACTCACCTACTCCTTTTCCTAATAAAATTGGTGCAATATTGTAAGCAGGTTTAAGCCGAACGTGCCATGTTAGTTAGCACTTCCCACGTCAATCATTCGTCATTAAGGCAGTATTTTCAACTTCTTCCAGATAATCAACTTCTTTGATCATGATGATCAACCACTACTTTGCTCGTTCTGAACTGTTTGTACGAAAATTTCTGTGTATCTGTCAAGATCGAGAGAGAGAGAGAGAAACTGAGAGAGAGAGAGAGAGAGAGAGAGAGAGATCAGAGAATGAAGGCATCTTTGCTTTTCATCGTCTTCATGATCGCCATAGATATCTATGGTTTATCATCATCCCTTGTGAATTCACAAACAGAATCCTGCAGCTCAAACATAAACCTCAATGGTTCGGTGTCTTTCAACACTACTTCCCTCCATTGTCTCTCTGTTTGGGATTCTCAAGGTTTCATCCTCAGAGTAAGTACTAGTACTTCATCTTAATTTCATCAATAATACCCATTTCAGCTGCTGCTAGCATAGCATAATTCTAATTAATGAAAACAATTCATCTCTGCATGGACGGACAAAACTGTACAGTATTCGCAGACAGCATCCAACCTATGGAGCTTCGTTCTTTCGGCTCCAGACACAACCTCTTACATAGCCATGGGATTCTCGACTACCGGCGCCATGGTTGGATCCAGTGCAATCGTGGGCTGGGTCTCGTCGGACGGTGCCGGAGTGGTTAAGCAGTATCATCTGGGTGGAACTTCGCCGAGGCTTGTGGTGCCTGATCAGGGCAGCTTAAAGGTTGTCAGCAACTCAACCGCTATCATCTCCCAATCCTCGCGTCTGTACATGGCCTTCCAGTTGGAAACCGATGACGATCAGCAGCCGCAGTCTCGGCTTCTGTACTCGGTCGGACCGACAGGAGCGTTTCCCTCGGCGCCAAACTATGTCTTGTCCCAGCACCAAGTGAAGGTCTCTACGTCCATAAACTATGTAACAGGTAAGCAGAACATGGTGATCACTGATCAGCCATTTGAATACTCGAACTGTTGAAAAATTTGATACGCATACGATATCACTACAAGAAAACTGCTTATTTGCAGCCAGTTAATTCCAGCGAAATGACTATTTACAGCTAAAATTAGTCTATTTTGGTCACAAATGATCTTTTCGCCGCAATTAAATGGCCACAAAAGCCCATTTTCCTTGTAGTGGATGTTAAGAACAAAAACCAGGTAGGTAGTAGTCTAATTTGTCGTGAGTTACATCACAGAAACAAGATTTGAACACCATTGTTTCTCATCTCCAAGCCCATAAACAGGAGTTCATTGGGTTGGTGAAGGATCGCTAGAGGTCAAATTCCTTTAGGTGCGTGGGGGGATTTTTTAAAAACATCTCCTCTCCTTCTCTATTATATTGCTCAATACGTTCTCGAATAATATTACTAATTTCATCTGCTCGAATGGTTACCGTGAGTATTTCTTAATTATTATTTTTTATTTTTGAGATTGTGGAAAGAATATTAATGCATTGGGTGCTCTAGGGGTTGAAGAGATTAATCAGTAATTTTCATTTTTATCAGTTTTTGAAAGTTTTATATTTGTATATACTGAATTCTTAGACCTTTTAACTCTTATTCAAATGGGATATTTATTCTACTAAAATGATCTGGACGTGCAAGTCTCGTATAAGTTTTTTTGAAAATAAAAATATTCCTCATTCAAAAACATATACTTTTTTATGATAGATTCCGTTTTTTTTAAAAGGGTTTGTACGAGACTTACACATCCCGAAATTTATATCTAACATTTCTCATAATTCAGAGTTTTATTATCTTTCAAAAACTTAATAAATAAGTAGAGTTTATAATGGTCAAAAGATTGCATAAACTTAATTCACGTTTCCGTTGTCATAAACGTAACAGGTCAAAGTAGTTCATCGCGAGGTCCATATGTAAAGCTAAGGAGGAGCCATGGAGTACTGAATATGATAGGATGGGGCATTCTGATGATAATTGGAGCAATAGTTGCTCGTTACTTTAAGCAAAAAGACCCAACTTGGTTCTATCTTCATACCTCCATTCAATTACTCGGATTTGTGCTTGGAATTATAGGAATAGTGTGTGGATTCATCTTGAAAAATCGTCTTAATGCCCATGTCAGTACCCATACGGGTATTGGGATCTTCATTCTTGTTCTTGGCTGCCTCCAGGTGATGTGTCTTTTCTCTTTAGCAATTCTATTTTTTCTTTTAACTTTAGAGTGATAAATAAATAAATAAAACTTTACATGATATCCATCTTTATATAGAGTAATGACATACGCACAACTATTTTTACGACTCTTTATACAACCATGTTTTAAAATCATCAGAGTATTTATATAAAATGATATTATTTTTATATATAAGTTATTTTATAAAAATGATCATCGTTTAAAACATAATTATATAAAAAGTTTGTAAAAGATGATTGTGTGTTAATACTTTTATAATGTTTTTGGTAGATGGAGTAGGTGACATTAGTGTCATGACATTACCATTGTGTTGACGTGATTACACAGATAATGGCATTTTTGGCTCGACCAAACAAGGAGTCAAAACTACGCAAGTACTGGAATTGGTATCATCAGAACGTGGGGAGAATTCTAATTATTTTCACAATTGCAAACATCTTCTATGGGATCCATTTAGGTGGAGAAGGAAGGGGATGGAGTGTTGGCTATGGAGTTGTTCTTTGTGTCTTGTTCATCACTACTGTTGTTCTTGAGCTAAGAATTTGGATTAGGAAGTAAAATCCATTGTTGGGTACATGTATAGTAGATTAAGGGTAATCACACTATTAACCACCATCACCACCACCCCCAAAAAAAAAACAACGAGGGTCCCAATCTCCTTATTGTTTTAATTTTATTATTATTATTATTGCTATATTATTTGATATTATTTTCTCTAAATTAGAATAACATAAAGACAGATTTTATTTAAATGAATTAATTTAAAAAATTACGAATATTATTTGCATCTTGATCAAAAAAAGAAAAATGCCAAAGTTTTTTAACTTACATTGTAACCAAATTCCTAGATCAGAATTTGTTATACATTTTGCAAAAATAAAATATATGCAATAACGTACATTGTAACCAAATGTTAGTGTTTTTTAATAAATAGTTTTTTGTAATAACATCTTTTTTAATGTCTTATAACGGTGGATTTTTTAAAATTCATTTAGGTTGCGTATTTAGGTTGCATTTGGATGTTGAGTTGAGTTCTTTATGAATAATAGTGAGTTGAGATGGTGTGTGAGTTTTGTGGGGTCTTCTAAGATGAGTTTAAATGTATTTGGATGTTAAAATGAATTTAGATGTATTTATAGAAAATTGAAAAAGGTTATGGGTCCCGCATGTAAAGAGGTTTTGAGTTGAGATAAATTTAATAATTTAAGTGTTTAGATATTAGACTTAGCTTAAAATTAAACTGAACTGAGTTGATCTCAGTTATGTCTAACAACCAAATGGGACCTTAGTCATTAAGGTTGGCAAGTTACAATGGATTAATTGATCATTTAAGTGCTTTTTAAATTGTTTTGGTTTTTTTTACTATATTAAAAAATCTTCCCGTTTATCTCAAGAGAGATGCATGCCTATCATTTGTTTTTCAAAAAAGTACAACACCTACACGGTTTTAGCATTTTGGGGTTGGCTGCCTTTAGGGCTGTGCAAACCCTTCGCCCACTTCGACTTCGTCTGACATCCGCTTTGATTCTAATTCCGACGGAGTCAGAGTGACTCCGAGAATGACTGTTGGAGTCGGAGTTCGGAGCTTCACAAAGCTCCAAAATCCGAACTTCTACTTTTTCCCTTCTCTCTTCTTCCTCTCACTCTCTTTCCCTTCTTCTGAATCTCTTTTTTGAATCTTCTCAATTCGTTGTTCCCTCTCTGAGTCTCTGTTGCTCCGTTTGCTGTCTTGATCTTGCCACCGTCTGCGATGTTCAGCCTTTGCGACGCCGTAACTCGTAAGTGTGGTCCGACTCTGAGCCCTAAATTAATTAATTTTCACAATTTTTATTTTTTACCATGATGCTGCGTTGCCTGAAATTATTTGCTTGTAACAGTTGTTTTGGGTCTAGGACTCTAGTTGTTGGTTGTTGGGTTACTTGTAAATGTAAAATGGAATGGATTACGGTGAAGTGGAACACTGTGAAATGGCACCAGTGTATGCAGGGAAGGTGTTTGTGAAAATGAAACTGTGAATTGTGAATTGTGAAATGTTGTTGAGTTATAATGAAAGAACTTTGGGTGATAAATTAAAAGGGAAGATGCAATTTTTTTAATATGTTTTTTGTTAACTTATAAGGCTTTTTCAATTGATCTTTGATCTGTTAATTCTCTTTTGCTCAATTTTTTTCTCTCTCTTATTCTCTATAATGAAAGCTTTTAGCAGTGAACCAAAAAAAATTTGTTGAAGAGGAAAAATCATTACTCATGATTTTGTGAGTTTTTCCAATCATAGATTAGGGATAGTAATTCAATAAAAAGGGCTAGCTAGCTAGGGAAGACCCAAAAATGGGGGATTGAAATATACTATAGAAGCAATGCCGCAATATATATATTAACACAGAAAATAAGTCAAAAGAAAACTTATCTTGTGAAGAATCAAACCGCTACCTCTCATATAAAGAACTAACAGCTACAAGCACGATTACATCCATGAATCGTGCAACAGACAGCACATCTCCATAAATCATGCAACTGCTATCACTATTACTATATTGTAATTACTTTCCATTTCTACAACATTACTGTATGTATCCTAGGTCTCCTATCAATACAAAGTCTCATGTATTGATATAATATGCTTAGTATATAAATAAAATAGACTCTTAAAGGCTTTCACGTTTGTAGAGGCATTTCATCAAACAACTTATTATCACTGTTTTCATGATACCAAAGCCCTTGTGAGAGAAGAGAGTCTTCCTTCCATGGCCACCATCGCCCTTAACGTCGGTAACTTTGTTACATTGCGATTAAACACTACCAACTATCCTATCTAGCGAGAACAAATCCTGGCCTTGGTTGAAAGCCAAGACCTTGTAGAGCATCTCACTGATGCATCCCCACCCCCAGAAATCATCATTATCAATGAATTAGCCCCTGGTTCGAGCAAACCTGAACCTAGTCCCGTCTTCCTTCAATGGCACAAATCGGATCGATTGCTCTAAGGATGGATTGTCGGGACACTATATGAGGAAGCCCTTGGCCTCGTTGTAGGGCTTGATTCAACCCATCACGTTTGGGTGGCTCTCAAAGAGGCGTACGCTCATGATTCCCAAAAATTGGAATTCCACTTTACACAGCAATTAACAACTTAACATACCTGCGTAAGGAACCATTGAGGCTTCTGGGTGACCATCTTTGCACATTCAAAGGCTTGTGTGACAGCTTTGCTTCAATTGGACGCCTCGTGCAAGACAAAATGAAGGTTTTCTCGTTGCTGAATAGTCTTGGAGCCAAGTATGAGCCCTTCACAACGGCGATGTTGAAACCTCCCATGCCCTCCTACGCTGAACTGATTCCTCTGCTCCAAGGGTATGAAATCCGATCAACCCTTTATGATTTCATTAACAATTTTGTTTTCCATAGACAAAGACACTCGAACTCCACTAAGGATTATCGTCACCCACCTCAATCTGATCACCAGAACCACAATCGACCTTAGAACAGGTCCTAGGTCTCCTATCAGTACAAACTCTCATGTATTGATGTAATATGCTTAGTATATAAATAAAATAGACTCTTCTAGGCTCTCACGTTTGTAAAGGCATTTCATCAAATAACTTATTATCATTGTTTTCAATATATATCTCTGATATAATTGATCATCAACTATTCATGTCATGTGCGTCGTCTATGACTATTAGTTATTTTGATTTGCCTACAAGATGATGACAAAACTGTGTCAGACATGATCATGTACGTCTTTCTCAAATCCTCATTAAACAAGAGGGAATTAATAATAAAAACTTTATCAGTCTTTGCCAGTGTACTATTTTTGTTTTGGTTGTAGAGTATCTATCGGCATATCTGATTATCTCAATTCATATTGTGCTCCAAAATATTATTGCCTTCAATTAGTAATGTTATCTTAGAGTCCGAAAGTTCAAACACATACACCTCTTGATCTAATTTATTGCCAAAACCCCTTGATGGGGTTAGAGGGAAAAAAAAAAAAAGGACCAAAAGGAAGATGCTCAATCTGTTTGTCTCACATGCATATGTAAAGCTGAAAACTAGAAGAACGTACAATTCATATAATAGTATAAAAGGCTGTATTTTTTTTCATTATCTATATACTCCACACTGATCAATTAATGTCTGTTAATGTTTGCACTGTATCCGACAAGGGCAGGTACTACATACCCTAGCTCTTTGCTTTGGCGAGACAGGGGGGATATATAAATTACTGGTAGACCTAGGTTTTTTTGTTTTAAATGAAGATTGATAATTATATATATATATATATATATATATTATCTGAAGAGATGGTTATAACTCATCATATATCTATGTGCGCAATGTGCACACACATATATACATTCATGCGCGCGCACGCGCACACACACATATATGCACATTCACTTATAAACATTAATATAGCTAACTAATTCATTGACACCCATCCTAGCCTGCAAGTCTTCTATTGGGTTAGGATGGTGGAGGCCATGCTGAAGAGATTTGCTTGTCTTTCCCATTGTCTTACAACTTAGGAGCATTTGCGGGTTGCCCAAAATTCTTGAATCTCATTTGCAAGTCTTCTATTCAGTAATATGCAGTACATGTTTTTGAAACTAATTTTTTGGTTCTAATTTACTTTTTCAGCTTCTTTGATTGTGATATGGATGTTATACCCAGTGGAAAAGATAGTCTACAAGGGGATGCGGCGGATGCAGGTGCTCCTACACCAGTGGGTACTTCCACCCCTAGAGCCACATCTAGATCAGCTACTTCCTGTGCAAATAGTCGACTCTCAGTAGATATAGAAGATGAGGATATGTTCAATGAAGAGGAGTAGATGCCCATTGAACGACCACCACGACCTTCTAAAAAAATATTGTGGACATGAGAATATTTCACCAAAATTCTTGATGATCGTGTGAACTCGCAATCAAGATGTCACCACTGTGGGCAACTTTATGGTTGCCATTCGAAGAAGCAAGGCACCAATGTATTAATAACACATCTAAATGGTTGCCACCGGTATAAGATCGCGAAGGGATTGGCGGCCACTGATCAGACAAAGTTCAGTTACGAAACTTCTACGGCCACTGATGGTACCCATGTTAAGAAGCTGCCAATCCCTCAATACAGTGAGAAGATGTTGCAAGATTGCTTGCAAAGATGATCATTTTTTATGAGATGCCTTTTATGACAGTTGACAAAAGAAGCTTCCGTAAGTTTGTGTACACTCTTAAACCACATATTCTCATGTATTCACGGTATACGGCGAAACGAGACTGTTTGAAGAGGCATGCGAAAGAGAAGATAGAAATGAAGGAGATGTTTATTACCACTGACCAGAGAGTGTCATTTACGACTGATACATGAACGTCCATACAGAATGTCAGCTACATGTGCATCACAACCCACTTTGTAGATAGTGAGTGGACGCTGCATAAGCGGATTATTGGATTTAAATAAATTGTTATCACAAGGGTTCATCCATTGGTGCGGTGATGAATGTGTATGAAACACTGGGAAATTAAAAAAGTCATTTGTATCACAGTTGACAATGCTGATGCCAATGACACTGCAATTGAGTGGTTTAAGCAGAATACGACGGCAAAAAAGGATATCATTCGTGGAAATGAGTTTATACATGTTCGATATTGTGTTCATATCATCAACCTCATAGTTGCTAAAGGTTGAAGAAGATTGATGATTCCATTACAAAAGTCTGCAACATTGTGAGATATGTGGGGGCTTCTCCCCAAAGGATTGGCAAGTTTAAGGCGATAACCAAACAACTTCAGATTCCATGTTGTGCTTGGACGTTCCGACTCGGTGGAACTAAACATATATGATGTTGGATGTAGCACAAAAGTATCAAAGAGTGTTTGAGCGGATGAAGGTCGAGGATGGGGCCTGATGTATGCTTTGCTGGAGTCAGTAGGGGGAGAAGGGGGCTAGGTGCGTCAGACATAGTTGATTGGGCCAATATGAAGTATTTTGTTGATTTTTTAAAGTTGTTTTATGATATAACTATGCGGATATCTGGATCTAAGTATTGTATTGTGAACTTATACTTTGGCGAGCTCTAGTGGCTTCATGACCACTTGAAACCGAGTTGTACTGACATTATAGGATTGTTATTTGCTATGGCTACGAGAATGAAATCCAAATATGATAAATATTGAGGAAATATTGAGAAGATAAATAGGTTATTATTTGTTTCTGCAATCCTTGACCCCATATATGAGTTGAAAATTATAGAATTTTGGATTATGGACGTCCTCGAGGAAGAGAAGGCTAAACAGTTTATTAGAGAGCTGAGAAATGATATTGATGACTTACATAGCCATTGCAACAACAGTGGTTAGCCTACTCCAACAAGTAGTAGCCGTAGCTCCTCACGCCCAACCAGCTCGACACCTTCCTTAGATGATAATGGTGCAGATCTTTCATCACCACTAGTGTGGCGCTATCATCAAATCCTTGAGTAGAAAAATATTATGAAGTGTAGGTCTGAGGTTGAGCATTATTTGATGGAAGATGTCGAGACACCTAGTGATACATTTCATTTATTAACTTGGTGGAATGTTAGTTTCCTATTCTTTCCCGAATAGTCTAAGATGTGCTAGCCATTCCTATCACTATGGTTGTCTCTGAGTCGGTGTTTAGCACCGGAGGTCGCGTCTTGGATGCTTATCGGAGTTCATTATCTCTGACTACCGTCGAGGCCACCGTTTGCACACAGAACTGGTTAAATTCAATGCCCATTGGAGTAGATATTGTTGATGCCGAGAGTTATAGACTTGAATCAGGTAACTTTATGATTTTAAATTATTATTTACGTAATTTTAATGTTTTTATTATTTATTTTATAATTTATATAATTTTGTAAACCTAGTTGTGAACCCCAAACTAATTGTGGATGACTGAGAGTCTGAGACCGACGCACCGTGGGATGATTACCATTATCCAAAACTCGTCAGAGTTAGAGGTGGAGGTGAGTTCATAATATCACTTGGAGTTTTGACTGATGGTTTAGAAGTCTATAGTTAAATGCCTAAAGAAAAGATAGTGCATCTAATCAATAAAAGTTAAAACTTCATGCATCAAAATTGAAAATCACTATCGAGTATCGAGTCATCGACTCAAATGCGTGGACTGTCCAAGACTAATGCAGGGCATTGGCCATTATGGCTATTTCACATTTGCATGAAATATATGACATTATTCAATATTTTGGTGTTGTAAATTTAAATGTATTGCGATTTGTAGTTTTAAACTTAAATTTATGGTTTGCAATTTGTAGTTTGATTTAGTTATTGTATTTAAATTTTAGTTTTTTAACTTATTTTTCACAATATTTTAGATTTTTTTTAATTATTATTTTTACATTATTAAACAGGAGTTAATATTGGGCCTATCGGAGACTCGGAGCCCATTTTCTTAGTAGGGCAACTAGGCTTGAGTAGGGCAACTGGGCCTGAAAAGGCCCAGTTGTTACTCCGATCGGAGTTTCGAGCTTCGACTCCGAGCTCCAAACTCCAATCGTCTGAACTCTAGTCATCCGATCGGAGTCGGAGCTTGTTTTGACCTCCGACCCCAGTTGTAGGTGGGTACTCCGACTCCGTCGGAGTCAAAGCTCACCCTTAGCTACCTTAGGAGCTCGTTTGGACAATGAGATGAGATGAAATGAAATTTGAAATTTGAATAAAATATTATTAAAATATTATTTTTTAATATTATTATTGTTTTAAAATTTGAAAAAGTTGAATTATTTATTATATTTTGTGTGAAAATTTAAAAAAATTGTAATGAAGAGATGAGAGAGTTTGATAGTATTCCTCAATCCAAATGACTCCTTAATTTTTTTTGTAATCGCTTCATTACCATTTTTGTTCAACCAAGTCTAGAATTTGAATCTTCCTCAGTTTTCTAAAATCCTCTACATTGGACTAGCTAAACCATTAAAACTCAACATATAAGTTACAGTAAATTAACTCCCTAGTCATCTTTGGTTAAACACTATTCACTCACTAAAGTAATATTTTAATCATTTCCAACAACCATTATATTATCTAATTATTTTAAAGTCTATATTATCCATTTCAATTTTGATAAATAGTCTGTTATTTTCTACCTTATTCTATTTCATTAATAATAATTAAATTATGAAATTAAAATTAAATTATTAATTAATATATAATTCTATTTTCTACCTTATTTTAAGTAAAAATTCTAAATTATTAATTAATATATGAAGTGTATTTGTAAAATATTACAATTTTTTTGTAAAATATTAATAAAATATAAAATATTATATTATTATTTTGACTTAAATATGACCAGTCCAATTTGGATTCACCTAGCCAAAAGTTAATGCTATAGCCAAAACTTGAAATTGTAGCCAAAATCTCGACTTGGCAATGCCAATGCTCTTATGTCCATTAGATTGAGAGTTAATATCAATCCATCTTATCTCATTTAATCTCATCATTATAATTTTCATAAATTTCTGTATAAAATACAATAAATAATTCAACTTTTTCAAATTTCAAAACAATAATAATTTTAAAAAATAATATTCTAACAATATTTTATTTAATTTTTAACTTTTATTTCAACTCACAGTCTAAACCTAACTTAAAAGCATGGAATTCAGGGGTCATAATTGAAAAGAATTCCAACATTTAGGAAAGACTGTACGAGAAGTGAATTGAGAAAAAGATCCATGTTTTTTTAGTATGGAAAATAATATGGGGATCGATAGTTTTACACAAAAAAAAAAAAAAAAAAAAACACAATAGGAATGCACGTTGGTGCATTTATTCTATACAGAGTAATGTTAGATCCGTCACGTGTTTTGCAAACGACACGCATTTCTCATGAAAATAAGTGAGGTTCATCATTAAAAAATTAATTTTTTTATATGAGTCTTATATTTATTTATTTTTTTCAAAATAAGTGTGCGACACTTGCACACCCCTTAACTACAAATATCATTTCTCTTCTATATATTCCTTTGGTCCTTGTAGAATGACCATGAAGAAAATTGCTGAAAAATAGTCGAAGCCTATATTAATAGCAAAAGTTTTAAAAAAGAAAACAAATAGGTGTATATTCTCGAGAATTTTCCGAATAAGAGAAATATGTTTTTTCTAGTGGAGCTTTGAGTTCAACCACTTATGCAGGGTTGGTTCGAGTTATACGACGATTAGTTGGCCTGTTGTATCTTGGAGGAGACAAATCAAGAGGATGTATGCTATACCAGTCAAATTAAAACTTTGTATACTACAGAGAGTTTGAATCTTATTAAAGAGAACGAGATTTCTGCATTTCAGTTTAGACTGATTTCGTTTAAATTTTAATTTTATTGTAATTTTAATTTTATTACTGTGTATTTCACCAATACCATATAATCATGTATTTCTTTTTATAATCTAATAATCTATGCTTAGATATTAATATGTAAAATGTTAAGATATGCTATTAACCATTAACTAATGTCATATATGAATGTCTATTATTGAACATTGAAAATACACATAATATTAACAAAACTAATTTATTAAACTTATTCAATTATTTGAAGTAGTTAAGAATATATATTTAAAATTATATATATATTTTAAAAAATTATATTAGACAATTTCTTTTGTCAAAATTTGGAATAACAGCAAGAAAAAAGGTGCTTAGAAACATCTCGGTAAGATCAATCGGGCCCAAAAAAATCAGTCCAGTTCAATTTTAGTTCTCGTTTGGTTACGCAGTTCGATGAGATAAGATGAAATATTTTATTTAAAGTTGAATAAAATATTTTTTATAATATTATTTTATAAAATTAATTTTATTTTTATTTTGAGATTTGAAATTTTTGAATTGTTTATTATATTTTTTGTAGTAGATTGAAAAAATTGTAATAATTATATGATATAAGATGAGACGAAATAATTTAATTTTGTGTAAACAAACCAGCCTTAAAGTTTTAACAGTCCGGTCCAATCAATAGATCGAAATAATCGACCCGATTGTAAAATTCTATCCACCCGACAGAATTCAAGTAGTGATTGAGAAATCATACCTTACGGCACACATTTTTATCTAATTAATATATAATTTATTATTTTTATTTAAATAAACATGTATTTAAATATTAAGATAAAAAGGCAAAAATAATAAATATTAAGTAAATATATGTATATAAGATTTTTCTAAAGAGAAATTATTCATCATCATCGCATACCACACCATACTTCATGATTAAGGAAGTATTTTTAATAATTTATTTTTATTTTCTGATTAAGAAAGTGTTTTTAATTTATTTTATCTTTAAAGTGTAAAAAATATCTATTTAAAAAATAAATTAAAAAAATACACATAAAAAAAAAATACATACTAAAGCCAGCAGAGCCCCAGCTGTAGCATGACCCTATCGTTTTCTTGTTTTTTACTATCAATGGCGGAGGTAAATGACTTCAGATTATGTTTGACTGTCCAATCAAATTTAATTTATTTTAAATTATTTATTTATAAATATCTTATTAATGTTTATAAAAAAATTAAATTAATCTCAACTTATCTTATATAGTTTAACTTAAAAAATTAAAACTAACATAATAAAATACACAATAAAAGAAAAATGACTTATACGTAATATTTTTTACAACATTTTATATAATTACATTTTAAATAAAGAGTATTTTTATAAAATATTTTATAAAAATAACATCATTTTATAAAATTATTCTTATTTTATAATATTATTATGTAATATAATGTGTTACACACATATATATATATCATTACTCTACACAAAATATTACTATTCACTTCTAAAATTAACTCAAGGAAAAAACTATTATGTCGCCACTTTTATTGTTTCATTTGATCGCTGGTCAAAATTTTTATTTTTTATTTAGTAATTAAAGAAGTGATTTTAAAAATATTGATAAATTTTTTGATTTTTTAAAAATATTTTAATATATTAAAAAAAGAAAAGAAAAAGAGAGAAGGTAACGCCGGCGGTAAGAGTGCCCCACTCTTAACTCAAACGTAGCTTCAAAGAAAGAAACAATCGGAGTGGCACAGAAAAAGAGAAAACAAATGAGTGAATAACGTGTGCTGTTGTAATTGGACCACAAGAAACGGTACTGTCTCTTAGCTCCTACTGGCTACCATCATTTTCTCCCGTCGTCTACTCGATTATGATCAATATATTTACGTTTGGATAGTAAAAATTTCAATTCATTTTATATAATTATTATAATTTTTTAAAATTTTAATATAGAATATAATAAATAATTTAAAAATTTTAAATATAATAATATTAAAAAATAATATTCTAACAATATTTTATTTAATTTTTAATTTTTAACTTTTATCTCAATTCAACTCAGTTAACATTCAAACGTATCTTGTAGAAATGATATGAGTTGAAATTAAAATTAAAAATTAAATAAAAAATTATTAAAATATATTTTATAATATTATTTTTATTTTAAAATTTGAAAAAAAAATAAATTATTTATTTTATTTTGTATAAAAGTTTAAAAAAATTATAATAATTAAATGAAATAAAATAAAATAAATTGAAAAAAATTATAAAAACAAACTACTCTCTCACTCCGTCTCTCTCTCATGGGTCTTTCCTTGCAAGCAACTACTATGTATGCCCCAAGTTTGTTAGAAAAAGTAGAAAACCACGAACAGCAACTTGCACGCTTGTAATATTTTACCCGGACATCAATAAATACAACAAAGAATTCTCATGTTCTTCAGCAACATACCAGTAGAGCAGCCGCTTGTATGTGTGATCGAAGTCTCTCTCAAGTCTCGTCAACTCCGACAGTAGATCTCGTCCTCTCTCTCTCTCTCTCTCTATATATATATATATATATATATATATATATACACATAGCTAAGACTGACAAGGCTAGCCATGGCAGAAACTAGTCTTATCATCTACAAGGTTTTTCTGTGCTTCTTCTTTGGCTTTGTAGTTCTCACCCAATCCGCCCCACAGACTGCTCTTATTACCAAGATTCCTGGCATAACTGACACTCTCCCTTCCAAACACTACTCTGGGTATTTTCTATTTTTCTCTCTCATCAAATTCTCAAACCATGTCTTTCCCATATTCTGGGAATTTGTTTCCAGCACCAAATGATCTGCTGTTTTTATTTCTTTTTGGCTTCATTCAAATCAATGATTTGAAATCTTTGTTGGGTTTTTTTTGTTCTTTTGTTTATGTGGGTGTTTGAAGATATGTGACGATCGATCAAAGTCATGGTAAGAATCTGTTTTACTATTTCGTGGAATCCGAAAGGAACGCGACAGGGGATCCGGTGGTTCTATGGCTTAACGGCGGACCAGGTTGTTCCAGCTTCGACGGCTTTGTATACGAGCACGGTATCATTTCAATTTCATCGTTGAAGTTTTCGTTTTTTCTTTTTTTCCTTTTAATGGATTCATTGTTTTTAGAGTTGCTTATGTATTTAAGTTCCTTTTTATTCTCTGTGCTATTTGTTGTAGCTTTACTTGTTTGATCGTTTGAGAAAATCAGATCCGAGTTTTTATATGTTTATGGTTTCTGTAAAATAATAAAATAATAAAAATATTTTATTCTTATAAAAAAATGTTTATGGTTTCTTTCTGGTTATCGGGGAGACTCAAAAGATAACAAAAGATCTGCCCAACCTCTCTACATCACATATTTTTTTATTTTTTTCTTTCGTCAAATATTTAATATATAAATAATGAATAGAAAAATTAAATTATTTTAAAAAGAATAAATTCAAAAAAAATTTAAAAAAAAATATTAAAAAATTTTAAAATTTTAAAATTTTAAAATTTTAAAAAATATAATATGTGGAAGTTGGAGAGGTAGCATTGCTCCAAAAGATAAGAAGGATCGCCAAAAGTGGTGTTTCCATATTCGATAAATAGTGTTACCATTTTTCGATAAATAGTGTTACTATTTTTCAAGGGGATGTGGGACCCCAATACAAAGAAATTAGTTTTTGAGGTGACTTATGTTTTGATTGATACTTTGATTATAGACCTTACCTGATTTAAATTTCGTCAATCCTTGTGACTTTCAAATTTTACCCACCAAACTAGCAAAATGATCAAAAAGTTCCAATTTACATCCTTTCTTGAAAGAGTAGTGATAAACATACAACACTTTTCACAGCACATATTATAAAATAATGGTATTTTTATAAAATGATGTTAGTTTTATAAGGGTATTTTTTATAAGGGTATACAACACTCTTCATTTTAAAATATTATTGTATAAAGTGTTGTATGTTTATTATTTTTCTTCTTGAAATGTGACTATCATGGTGACGTAATCAAGTTTTCACAGTTGATAGGAGGTACTGATCTGCAATGTATCTTTTTGATAATTTAAGATGCAAAGCGTAAAGTGCCTCCTCGTAGTTAGATGGTGCAAAGTGTAATCTCCTATATTCCAACTCCAATAGTTCTAATGGGTGGTGTTTCATTGTCATGAACATAATGATAACAATGACAGTAACAATAGTGTTGTTTTTATTGTTACTTCCTTAGATCAAACTGTAGTCACAAGTCTATGACATCATCTTATTTTCTTGTTACTGGCCAGTACTATAATAAAAGACAAGAATGTGAAACAAATAGTATGGTCTGAATTACTTTTATGCCTTTAAACTTCTAGGTACCGCTCAATTATTATGATACAAGTTAGGCACTATTTGTAAGGAATCGTTTCCATCCTGTTTTGCAGGCCCATTCAATTTCGAAGCAGCGAAGGCAAATGGAAGCCTTCCCCAACTGCACCTCAATCCATACAGTTGGTCGAAGGTTGAATTTCTTGAACTGATTCTGAGTAAAAGGAATAAGTCTTTTATATAAAAGTTACAGTATGGATGTAATGATTTTCAATTTCTGCTTTACTTTTTAGGTTTCCAACATCATATATTTGGATTCTCCGGCTGGTGTTGGGTTTTCATACTCTAGTAATCTAACAGATTATGAAACTGGTGACCTAAAGACAGCCTCTGATACACACACGTTTCTCCTCAAGGTGAAAAGTAAAACAATTTGAAGTCCTTCCATATTAATTGAATGTATGGTTGTTTTCTTAATTTGCAGAGTACTGATTTGTCTGCCTTTTATTGTTGTGCAACCAGTGGTTTGAGTTGTACCAGGAGTTCCTCTCCAACCCATTTTTTATTGCTGGAGAGTCATATGCAGGAATATATGTGCCGACTCTAGCTAATGAATTAATGAAAGGTATTCTTTCTTATATATGAACTGACATCAGTTAAAATCAAAACTGAGGGGGGATTTTAAAATTTTTACAGGGATCGATGCTGGTATAAAGCCCATTCTGAATTTCAAGGTGTGCATCTCTTGTTAGCTTGTTTTCTTTTCTTTTCTGTTTTTTCAAACTTATGGCTACAATCTGAAGTCATTGTATACAGGGTTACATGGTGGGAAACGGAGTTTCAGATGATAAGTTTGATGGGAACGCTCTTGTTCCATTTGCACATGGGATGGGCCTGATCTCTGATGACCTATTTGAGGTAGAAGGAACTCTAAGATTTTATATGAATTTTTATGCCAATTTCACCAACCTCACTTATGCACAAAAAAAAAAAAAAAAATGCAATGAATTGCATTGACTAGGGTCAAGTTCTGTGCATATTGAAATTTCTCAAGCTATATTTAAAATTTCATTGTTGAGATTTTAACCTGTTTCAGTCTTTGACTTCATATAGTCCTTGAAACTATAGTTATTAACATACCTAGTTTTCATGCTCTCCATATTCGCACAAGAGTATTCTTTTTAGTTAGGAATCTCTTTTCCAAGACATATTGTTTTCTGTAGTAAGCTAGGTGAAAGTATTTCATTTAAATTGGTTGAAGTCACTTCCAGCTCTTTTGATCAGTCTGAAGAGGAAGCATGAGTCTTTTTTTCTTTTTCTTCTTTTTGTGGAATTTGCAAACTTCTATCAAATGTTACTGCACTTTTAACTCTGATAATGAGGCTTAGTTTATAGTCTTGCCATACAGCCAAACATAGTTCCAATCATCCATGCCACATATTGCAGGAAGTTAACAGTGAGTGTAAAGGAAACTACTATAATCCACCACTTACTGACACTTGTCAAAGCAAGCTTGAAAAAGTTGACGAGGTATTAACTTAAACTTCTCTGATCGTTTATGGAAGATATTGAAATATTGATTATGTCCCATTCATTTACTTCAGCATTCTTGTTAATTCCAGGACTTGGAAGGTTTAAACATATATGACATTTTAGAACCATGCTATCACAGCCCAGAAATAAGGGAGGTTACAACTGCTAGCATTGAGTTGCCATCCAGCTTCCGCCGACTCGGCGAGACTGAGAGGCCTCTTGCTGTGAGGAAGAGGATGTTTGGTCGTGCCTGGCCTCTTAGAGCTCCTGTGAGAGATGGAATTGTTCCAACTTGGCCACAGCTTGCCAATAGCAACAGTGTTCCATGCACGGTAAGTAATATAAATTTCTTTACCCTGGTTTTTTCTTCTGATCCCCTTCTCTGCTGGCAATTTCTCCCAGCTTAATTCTCTCAAGCATGAGTCTAGTGTATTCTAATTTTTAGAATTCCGAAATAAACCATCTTTTTACTTTGACATAATCAGTTTTCTTTTTCCATTGTTTGCCACAAGTTTCTAATAATACTGGCTGTCTTGTCATATATGACTTTCTAGATAGTTATACTATTGAATGCTTCATTTATATGTACCAAAGGGGGAGAGCCTGGTTATAGCAAATTTTTTTTTTTTTTTTTTCCTGTGAGAAACTCTACGGGAAGATATTTCTTGAATCCTATATCCACCTTGGCAATTTCATAATTGTAAAATTGATTATAGGCAAAAGTCTGAGCTGCACTGATTATAGGCAATTTCATAAATGTTAGGTTTACAGTAGCATATCAATACATATTTTCTGATGTGTCTGAACATCATGAACACACCAATATGGACTAGTTTGGACTTTTGGGCTTCATAAAAGTCAGGGTTGACCAAAGAAGAGATAGATTTAGACAGTGGGAGAAAACTCGGTTCTCAACAAAAAGTTACACCATATATGTTTCTGAGAGAGTTGTGCTTGATCTGTATTTGACTCAAGTTAGGGTTATGAATGGAAGCCACATTAGAATTTTAGAATTCCCATTCTTTGATCATGCTTCAATGGAACAAAGGAGCATATTCTCAAGCAAATGAAAATTTCAACCTCTGCATTGTGGGGACCTATCATATGGTATGAAGGGGCTAAAAAGCTAGTTTTTGCAAACGTTAAGGTTCTTTTTCTTTTTTTTTGCTTTAAGAATCCTGTAATTTAGACTTTTATTTCTTTGTTAGGCTTCTTTTGTGCACTCAATAATGATAAATCTGCCTTCACCTCCTAATTGGTCTTTTATGAAAAAAAAAGGTTCTTTTTTTCACTGTTTTATGGCAACAATATATCAAATTGGTCTTCCAAGCAATGCCATGGCTTACTTTAAATTTTATTTTTGATATGGTGTTTGGCTTCTTCTTTTTTCCCGGACTCTACTGCTCACTAAGTTCCAATTATCTGTAAGTAACATGCTTATATATATATTTTTTTAAATCTTTTAGGATGATGAAGTTGCAACTTCATGGTTGAATGATCAAGCAGTCAGGAAAGCTATTCATGCTGAAGAGGTATGGTTCTCCAAATATATCCATTTCAGACTAGGCTTTGAAATCTGTAATATGATGGTCCTTGTTATATAATAGGAAAGCGTGGTGGGTAGTTGGGACTTATGTACAGACAAAATCTCATATTATCATGATGCTGGAAGCATGATCCCATACCACAGGAACCTTACCTCTAGAGGATATCGGGCACTTATATACAGGTAGATTTCCAACTTTGATGATTCTCAATAACCTAGGCCCGTTTGTTTTCAGAGATGAGATGAGATAAGTTGAGATTAAAGTTAAAAAGTTGAATAAAATATTGTTAGAATATATTTTTTAATATTATTGTTGTTTTGAGATTTGAAAAAGTTAAATTGTTTATTTTATTTTATGTGGGGATTTGGGAAAGTTGTAATGATGAGGTGAGATGAGATGAGATGTTTTTGGAAAACAAACAAGCCTGTACAAACTTTCCTTTGTATTGTTTGCATGCGACATTCTATTTAATCGCAAATGAAATGATATGAGACAAAAATAGTTGGGATCTATGCTTGTTTGAGTCAAACAATTATCATAAGATACTAAATGCATTTTCATTTCAGTGGTCTTGCAGTAACTAAAAACTAAACAAATAGAATGGTTATTGTGGGAATGGGACTTCTTACGTATTTCACTTTATTTTGGAACATGATGTCCTGTTACTTTCAATTTGATTCTACCAGCCTAAACTCAGTTTTTCATAAGAAACATACCAGTTGCCATTTCATTGCTAACGTCAAATTTTCTGAACACTTTTGAGGCTGCATTTTCTTCAAGCTAATCTGCCTGTTAAGAAGTCCTAGGGGGAAAAATAATCTTTGGACGATAATGTGCCACGTGCCACTACATTGGCATAGTGGATAGAAAAATATAGACTGCAATCAGTGGACTAATTACCCTTATATTCAGTTTTCTCTTTTTTATTTTTTTGACCTACGACATTCCATATTTGAGTAAAAAAAAAAAAAATGAGGAAGCTCTTGTGAAAGGCTTGCTTATTTGAGAGGTTGGGTCTTTTAATTGTGGGAATGATGAGAACCTGATTTGGTGGAGTTGGACCCTTCCATGTGGCATTGAAATTACTCTCTTGTGATTTATATATGAAGAGAGAAAGAAAAAAACAGGTTAGAATCCAGGTTGCTGGTGGAATCCAGAGTTCCATGGACCTGATGATAATGGAGCTATTCTCTCATAGTCTGATCCACGAGATATTGATTCAATATGAAGCGATGAACTTGAAATTTCTATCCAAAATACTCTGTAATTGCTAGTGGGTATGTATCTCTTTCCTTTTTGGTGATAATCAACAATGGGATACCCTATGCAGGGTAGCTATCCACCAGATAGTAAATCCCCAACCCAAACCACGGGTCCCTACTACAGCAACCTAGAAGTTCTATAAGTAGACATGATTGCTTCTAGATTGTTATGTGGCTAAAAACTCTTTCCCACTGATGCCTTAGGAGATAATTTACTTGCTTCTGACCTTGTTAATCTCTTTCTAAACTGTGCTCTCTGATAACTGATATGAATTTTTATTCGCATTCATTCAGTGGTGATCATGATATGTGTGTTCCATACACTGGGAGTCAGGCATGGACCAGATCGATTGGATATAAGATTGTGGATGAATGGAGGGCTTGGATTTCCAATGAACAAATTGCTGGGTATTCTCATTTCCCCTTGTATTTCCATTTTTTCTTTGTCCATGGACCATCATAAACTCTGGAACATTACTATGTTAACATGAAAGACTGATGTTCAACAATAATAAATGTGTTTCACTCCATTTTCATAGAATGAATGATTTTCTTTCTGCATACCTGTGTTTTTGGTACAGGTATACACAAGGGTATGAGAATAACCTCACCTTTTTAACCATAAAGGTCAGTGCATGTAGATCTTCTGAATATGACTTAGATTTGAATGATTTGTGGCATTCATTGTTATCATATGTTCATTTGACTCGATTGATGCAGGGAGCTGGACATACTGTTCCAGAATACAAACCAAAAGAGGCATTAGATTTTTATAGCCGGTTTTTGGCTGGAGAACCAATATGAACTTTATATGATGGGAGTCCATCCCAGATGCAGCACATATTTGAGTGCGATAGTGAGTGAGAAGAGTCTTTCTGTTCTGGTTCATTTTTTCCCACTTGGATATATGTGGCTTGAGAATACAAAGGAAATTTGATAATATCATAGGAATGCGAGGATAGAACAAATTCCTTGATTTGGAATACCCAGATGGTATTTACAGGTGTGGTATGTAACTTACCACTTACTATGTAACCCATTATTAATAAAAATGTCAAAATAGCAATACCTTTTTATATATATAAGCTGATGTGGTAGACTTCCACATCATCCGGCTATTTGATATGTAAATAATTGAAATTGTAAAATAGTTATAAAAGAATTGTAGGTGCATCATTATTCTATTATTTTTACTTAATTTTCATAAATTTTGATTAATTACAATTGGGAAATGATTTGTATAATCATATGGTGTCTAAGTATCGTGTATTTGTTTTGAAAAAAATGGGTAAATATGAGGCCTATATGAAAAAATTCACTTTTTAATGGTGGATCTTACTTTTCTTTAAGGTGCAGTTTGGATAGTGAGATGAGATGGTTTTAGATGAAAGTTGAAAGTTTAATAAAATATTTTTATAAAATATTTTTTTAATATTATTATTATTAATTTAAAAATTGAAAAAGTTGAATTATTTATTATATTTTATGTAAGAATTTGAAAAAAATTGTAATGATGAGATGAAATGAGATTAGACATTTTCAAGGCGTAAAGGGAGTACGCGAGATTTGTAAATTTTAGAACTATGTCTAAGATTGTTTCTAATATTACATTGTAAGAATGCAATTGGTCTCGCATGTAAGAAGAAACAAACGTCAATTTAAATGGAAAAGTAAAGGTAAACAAAATTAACTTTAAAGTTGAAATAATTTTATGAATTGTTATTTTATCTAATAGAATCAAATTTATCTCAGGTTGGAAAATGAAAAACAAAAATGATATGGAAAATCAAAAGCCTCTTTGATACAAAAGTACAACAATTAAAATGACCATTCTCTTTGATACAAAAGTTAGGTCTCGTTTGGTTTCATAGATTATGTAGTTGAGATGAAAATTTAAAATTAAATAAAATATTATTATAATATAATTTTTATTTTAAAATTTTAAATTTTAAAAAGTTGAAAATAAGATGAGTTGAAATAATTTACGTAATCAAGATCATAATTTTAATTTCCATTTCGTTTCGGCCGGAACAACCATAATTTTTTGTTCTAGCGTAGTATCCGGTATACTATACCTCTATGTTACGTTTCGCTTTAAATTCCAGCCAGTCCTACCCATTTCGGTCAAGTTTCGGTCAGAATTGGCATTTCGGTCCTTATTCCGTTTCGGACTATTTTTATAATTTTCTTATGTTTAAATGGTATTTTTATAAATTTTAAATCTAGATGATATTTAATTAATTCTAAAATATAAAACGTATTTATATAATTTTAATTTTTTTATAATTTTAAATATGTCTCCTCATTCTTTTTTTTTTTTAAATATCATTATTTTTAATAATGTATCTATTCTTTTATTTTATTTTTGTTTTTATGTCTTTATGATTTTCTCAACGTATATTCATTTTAAAAATATTTAATTCTTTCATATATATATACACATACATGATACACTTATATATATATATATATGTATTTATTTTATTAATTGTTAGTTTATATATACATATAGATATTTTTATATAATATATAATTAATTTTAAAACGAATATCTAAATATTCCAATATTTAAACCGAAATAATCACAACGGAATTTAAAAGAGGTTTCAAAAAGTAAAGACAATTAAAATGGACCGTCAGGTCGGGTTGCGCGGTCGCTGCAGCTGCAATATCTGGATATCGAGTTCAAGAGAGAGTCGCGACGAGCCATGGCGGCTCTGCCTTATTTGCTGCAGAGACGCTTCCTCTGCACCAAAACCCACCAGAAATGGAGCGTCAAACAAGTGACGAAGTCGAACTTCCAGGAAACTCTCTCGGAGATCAAGACCGACATCGCCGATTCCGATTTCATAGCCGTGTCGTTGCAGAGGACCGGCTCTGTTTCCGCGCCCTGGCACCGTGTCCTTCCATTCGACTTGCCCGACACTGCTTATTCCAAGGCCAAGCGGGCAGCCGAGCGCTTTCAGCTCCTCCAGTTCGCCGTCTGCCCCTTCTCCATTAGGTCTCCCAAGCTCCTCGCTCACCCGTGAGTACTTGTCCTCCGCCTCCTCGCTCTTCTTTAAGTCTCTGTTTGTTTTCCGAGAAAATGTTAGAAAATAAAACAAGCAACCTGAGCTTCGCCACTATCGCTTGAATTTTTTTGATACGTACTATCGCTGGAATTTCGAGTCTATTTGTCCACCTTTTGTCCGTGTACTTGGCTATGCCTATTTCTTTCATTAATAAAGTTCCTCTTTACCAATAAAAGAAAAAAAGAAGTCTATTTGTCTACCTTTTGTACTTGTCCCCCGCCTCTTCCCCCCCGCCTTCTCTTGTGAATGTTCGAAATATGAAACCGCCATTGGTTGGCCCTCTATTCCCCCTTGTTTGCATGAATGCATTTAACCGATGTCTAGGAAATTTGCTTCTCTATTATAAGTCCCAAACCATAGTGGTTGGTTAAATAGCTATATATTTTCTAAGATTTTCCTTGGAACTCTTTCAATCTGTCAAATCTGCCCTTCCATTTAGCTAGTAAAAGTTCTGTAGATTACATAATAAATAGCCTTCAGGCCTTTCTCCTACACAAGATTTGATCGATGACGGTGTTTTCTTTCTTTTGATGCAGATATAACTTTCATTTGTTTCCTAGGGATGAACTGAAGATAGGGATGCCATCTTATAGTTTTTCATGTCAAACGTCATATTTGACGTCCATGGCTCGAGAAGGTTTTGATTTTAATACCTGCATATATGATGGTGAGCCTTATGATTACTAATAATTGATTCTATCGCTGGTTTGGTTATAAAATTGCTATCTTTTGTGGAATTTATGTAAGTGAATATTCTTACAAATATGAGGAAGAAAGTTGAACAAATGTTGTGTCAGTGTTGGAGTATATAGTAGTGAGCTGGTTACCTTAATTCCAAATCTTTGAAATGCCTATACTCAAATCACAACTGCATGTAGTACTATTATCTCCAGTTAAGGAAGTGTGAGGGATTTACTTATCAAAAAAGGAAGTGTAAAGGATATACTACAGCATGTGGTAGACTCTGACTTCTGTTCTGTTATTGTTTCTCTCTCTGCCAACATCCATATAAAGCGTTCCATTGAATCCCATAAAGTACATGTGGAGTTCTTGTGCGCCCCACAAGAACGATGATATGTATCATCATTGGGAGTGTAGGAACTAACATTTTAGGGCAGCCTTTGCTAGGGATATGATAATCAACCTCGGATTGTATGTCATTAACAATTGAGAATTTATGTCCCATGATGTTTTTCTATTTTTTTAAAGTTATATCTCTTGTTGTATTAATTATCATTTCAATATGCCGACCTCCATTTTCTTATGTGAAAGAGGTGCTTGATTTTGATGGTAAAATCTCCTATACCTAGCAGAAGAAAGGTTATTTTTGTGACAGGCATATCATACTTATCTAGGGCACAAGAGTCAGCAGCTAGAGTTCAGATAGGGAATCCAATGCGTATCACTCATATGGTGAAATCTTCTCCTAACCCAACTGTTGCGGATTCAGTTTTCATTGAGAGGATTAAATTACGGGTTAGGCATTGGAGAAAATCTTGTAAAGACTCGAGCACAAAATCAGATGGTAAGGTCTGCAAGGATAATGCTGCTGCTTTGATTATATCTGAATCTAGTAACTCTTTTCAAATTTCATCTCCGCATTTTACTTGAAATGCAGAGGCTCTAGTGAGATCCCTAAGAAAAATTGTCTTAGGGAGTGAAGAGTATGGTTCAAGACCCTGCATGAACATAGATGTTTGCAGCGAACGTCAAGTTCAGCTTGTGCTAGAGGTAAGATCGATTTAATAAAATTTTATATCCTTTGCTTGAAGTGATGCAGAGGTTTTCTCTCCCTTGGTGCTGTATAATTATGGTTGATATCTAATTTTCGTTTTATGCTGCATGTGAATATCTATGGTTTTCTGGGTGGCTACAGATGTTGGAAGAGTTCTCTGATGACCTTGTTCCTTTAATAATCCCAGCAAAGGGTGGAGCAACCCAGGAAGTTCGTGTTGTTTTGACAAGTTCAAAAGAGGACATGGTTTTATTTCAGGTAGCCAGTAAATATCAGTCTTTCAGTTATTAAAATTCATAGTCATGAAGGCTGTTTTAGGATATTGAATTGTGGTTTTAATTGGCAGAATGAGCTTCAAGATCTCGAAGAGGAGCGGAACAAGAAAGTCCGTGGTTTTCGAGAGGTGATCGACTTGATTTCTGCTTCACAGAGGCCTGTTGTCTCCCACAATTCCCTTAATGGTGTATCTCTTTACGAACAATTTCAGATAACTTCAAACTCTAGTACCCATGACATGCTTATAATTTCTCATCTTACACTTTTTGTTGTTTTATGCAGATTTCACATTTATTCATTCAAAGTTCCTTGCTCCTTTACCTCCTAATGTAGATGAGTTCTTGTCCTCCTTGCGCTCAGTTTTTCCACATGTAATTAATGTCCAGCAACTGATGAAGGAAATTCTTCCTTTGAGAAATGTTACCAATATACCCACAGCTATTTCCTACTTAAAAGATCATTTCTTTGCACCTATTGATGTTGAAATTCTGCAGCAAGGTGAGTCACTCATCCTCGTTAATATACTTTAAATGAACACATGGCAAACACTCAAACACAAACACAGGCATTCTTATACGTCAGTTCTCTCTTTGATGATTTTACTTGAGACCAAATTTTAACTTTTACGAACCAATCTCATCCAGTGGAATGTTATAACAAAATCAGAGTCTTGCACACTTATCATAATACCATTTTTCTGTTTATCAGATGCTGTAAATGAACGCAAGATTCATGGACATGATGTTCTAAGGATTTCTCTTTTGTTTGCAAAGCTATGCTCAATTCTGAGAATTGCTCCCATCCAAACTGATAGCAAAAAGTTGGTTCCAGCCCTCGAGGAGTATGCGAACATTTTGAATCCATGCTCTGCAAGTTCTCAAGAATCAACTGATGGCGAGGTTAGAATTGGGACAAATAATACAAGAAAAGTGAGCTGTAAACATTTGGTTTTCTTGTGGGGATTTAAGCATGGGATGACCGCGGGAATGCTGAAAAGCTTGATCCAAGGGTCCCATGATATTTTCTCAGAAGAATTTGATCTTCGTTTAGTGGATAGGAGCTGTGCCATTGTTGTTTTCTGGAAACCTGGTCTGTCTGAAACTTTTCTAAACGTAATGAATAGCGAAGAGATTTCTGGATCTTTAAGGGAGCTGGTCTCGGAAGGCCTAAGAGCAGCATGTTATGGAATCTACAAGAAAGTTTGTAGTTTGGGAATATGGGAGGTAGATTTGGCAGAGTCCCTAGAAAAAGCTTTGGAGGAGTCGGAGTCTGACTGCCTTCAGAATACTGATTCTGAAGCAAATTCACTGGATGTGCACTGGTTTAGTGACTCTACCATTAACTTGGATGACCTCTGAAACGTGGTGCTGTGTTTCTTGAACTTAATTATTAGGAAGCAAGTTCATGATCAAATGAAAGTAATGGTTTTTGCTTTTGGTAGAAAGGAATATGGTTGTAAAATGGCAGTCTCATATCATATGAGATTTACTTCATATCAGATGAAGCTAGAAAATCCAAAATTTTGTTTCCATTTTATGTATTCTTTTTCCTTCCATTAAAATTCAATATTTATTTTTCTTTTCTACTTGACTGCCCATAATTTAATTGTATTTTAGAAGGAGATTGATTTATATTAATGCAAGTCTCAACTTCATTTGAAACAAGTAGGAGACATATGAGACTCACAAAGAAAATATCAATTTTTTCGTATGGGAATGGGATCTTGTATTTTTCAAGGAAAAATTGTATTATAGTTAGGGAAATGTCCTAAATTTGACACCTCATTTTGACACATTCTTTATTTTAATTTTAATTTTTTTTATTTAATAATTAAGAAAGTAACTATTAGTGTATTGTTAAAAAAAATTAAACTAAAAAAAAATATATGAATAAAAAAAAAGAAAAAAGAAAAAAAAGAAGCCAATTGGCCTAGCGGTAACTCTGAGTTGCGGTGAGGAGCACCGCTCTTAACACACCCTCCTCCACCTCCTCAACCTGTTAATTGTCCATTTTACCCCTATTTCACACAAATGGCCTTCTTTCTCCTTCGCTTTCGAACAGATGGCCAACACATAAATAGATGAACACAACACCACTTTACAGAAACTTGTAATTAATCGATAAAGAGAGGATCCATCTCTTTTCTTTGTCATGATGCAATCTGTGCAAATTTTATTACTTGGTGATTTTTTCAGTGGGAGTAGACGGCTTGTTAATGGAATTTAACGGTGGGTGGATGCGAATGTGAGATCTGGTGCGTTACGGCCTTGGAGAAATTCTGTCGTGATTTTTTTTCTTGTTTCTTTAAGGGTTGTTGCGATTGGGTTTGAGTTTTGCTAGTGGGTTTTCTTGTTCAGAATGATGAACAACATGCGATTGGGTTTAGGTTTTGCTGGGAGAAGGAGTTGCTATTGAAGAAGAATTTGGAGGGAGGAGAACGTGAACTTGAAGGCTTGGGAGAAGGAAACCCTGAAGGGAGGGAAGAAGGAAGGATTGGCTAGAGTCCAAGAAATTAATTTTTTAATAATATATTTTACACTTTTTTAAAATAACTATACAGTATTTACGCATTTATGTACGTAGCATTACTCCTGGAATAAAATTATATTACTCATGTGATTGGGGGATCCCCGAGGACGGAGGAACAAGCTAGAGAGGGTAAGGAAAATGAGAGAAAATGCTATTATTATATAGCATTAATCAGAATAATGGTATTATAGTTAATTGTAATCAGGAAAGCAATCATACTTTCAAAACAATTTTTTGAATTTGAGTTGGTCGACTGCACCTACATTCGATTGATTTGAGCAAAGAAGGAAAGCAATGGCTTCAGCTCCGACGTTTTGCCCGAACCCAAGCCCTTGCACCAATCGCGTCGTCTCCTCTTCAAGGAGACGGTTTACTAGCTTCGCCTTTGAATCAGGCAGAACCTTGTTTGGCTCCAGCGTACCCTCCCGGAATTTATTTTCGCTGTCGACCCGAGTAAATCGAACTGGGCCCGTTCCCATTTTTGCTTCTTCTCATACTTTTGATGTGGTCATCGTCGGAGCTGGAATCATCGGGTTGACTATCGCCCGCCAGTTCCTGATCGGTTCGGACTTGTCCGTCGCCGTCGTCGACAAGGCCGTCCCTTGTTCCGGTGCTACTGGTGCCGGTAAACTCTTTTGGGATTCTTTTATCCGGGTTTTTCTTTATATGCTTTGTTTGTTTCTCTGGAAAATGTATGAAAAGGAAAGAACGAGAAAACCACTTTGTTAATAGAGTAGAAACTCTTTGGTTTTCTAGTATTGGTATGTGTGGCTTGTTCCCTACTAGTCAGAAGTTGGCAAGTATAACTACAAAAGTAGTCGAAATATAGGAATGTACTATATTTAATGGGTCTCGCTTAATCAAAAATGAGAAAAAACAAAAACAAAACAAATATGAAGACATATACTCCCTGCATTCGTCCAGAAATCAAAACAAAATATTTCTTTACCTTCCGGGAATACCATCCACCATTGATATAAAAGAGAAGAGTAAGAAGAATTTTTAACATTTGAGGGCTTAAAGTTTAAAACTTGCATTGGAAATTTGAGATGATTGAACATTAATTGCCTCTCTGGAAATGTTCGTCTTTGGCAACTTAGAAACATTTCTTCAATATTGCTCGGGAAAATAAACAAAAGGTTAATTATGGTGTTGGTGTTTGTGTGGTTACTATATGTTACACAATTTTTCTTAAACTTATATTGGGGAAAATGCGCAACCCTCCTTTTATATGTGAGAAATGTTAAGTGTTTAGTATGCCGATCCTATTAGTGGGTCTCTTTTCCCCCTTCCTGATCTTTGGTTTGGCATTGAGCTGGTTATAGGGCAAGGCTATATATGGATGGTCCACAAAACACCTGGAAGTGAGAAATGGGAGCTGGCAATGAGAAGCCGCAAATTGTGGGAGATGCTGGCAGAGAGCATACATGATCAAGGTTTGAATCCTGCTGAAGTGATGGGTTGGAATAAGAGAGGTACTCTAGCTCTTCCTTTGTTCAATTTTTTTTGTTCTTTGTAGATTTTTTTTGTTCTTTCTCGTATGCAATTTTGATGCCCACAGGATTTTGTATTTTTTAATGTCTGGATTTTTCCTTTCTCAAAATATGTTTTGATAAGCTATAGTGATCTATGTGCTTAAAAATATCATAAATGCTATGATACTTATTTAGTTTCTTCTTTAGTCTGAACCTATAAAAAAAAAAAGGTTTCTTCTTTAGTCAGATTATTTGTCAGCCAGCAGACTTTTGCTATATCAGAACACAAGCAGCTGAGACAAATCCTTCTGAAAATATTCACCTCCTCGCTGTTGCTCTCATTTTTTGGTTCTAGTACTTTATGATTATTATTATTATTATTATTTTGCAGTTTTTTCTTCTTGTTGTTTTAGATATATTATAGGGTAACTACTTATAGAAAAACATATATAGGACTACCTCAACTTCTTCACATTTCTTTGTGGTTATGTTATTTATTTGTCATAGTATCACACTTTTTTTTTTTTTTTTTTAATGACGAGGGATTCTGGAGACTGTAAATACGATGTCTTTAACCCAGTTAAATCCTGAACTCGTGTAATGCATCCCCATCACACGAATCAGGTAAATCATCAATTACTCACCTATGGGATGTGGCCCCTAGAAATTGTCCCAAGGGCTTGAACCTTAGATTCTTAGACGCGTTTTCACTTTTGAGGGAGCTCCTCTACTTTTATAAGCCTTAAAAGTAGAGTTTAGAGCACCTATTTATATCTCATTTTTCATGTCAATGTAAAGTGTAGTTTACACCCTTACGAAGCATTCGTTAGCTACATTGTTTTGTGAAATATTTACCCCTATGTGGGAAGCATTACTCTGGCATATTACGAAGACAAAAATCAATAGGGATAGATAAAAACACATGGTATAACAGAATACAGAGATGGCAGTAGTTCAATTTGCATTTCCATGATGCAGTTGATGCACATTTCCAAGAAATGCCTAAAACTACTATGCAAGGAAGGACTGATTATGATATTGAAAAACCTTTACAGGAAGCCTATTAGTTGGTAGGACTCCTGAAGAATCGGATTTATTAAAAAGGAGGGTGCAGCAGCTATCTGAGGCTGGATTGCGAGCAGAGTACATGTATAGTCATGATTTACTTCAAGAGGAACCTGCACTTACGGTTGGAGAAGATGGTGGCGCTGCCTTTCTACCTGATGACTCCCAATTGGATGCTCAACGTACTGTTGCATTTATTGAAAAGGTTAGTTATTTTGTTTGTAACTTTATAACGGTAATGTTCTTGTTTCTTTCCAAAGCTAAATTATCTGTCATTTGTATAGAGTGCAATTTATATCAATAAAAATATGGTTAATATGTAGGGCAATAGACTTTTTGCATCAAAAGGCAGATATGCAGAGTTCTATCATGACCCGGTAACATGTTTGTTGAGGTTTGTTACTTATAAAAGGAAATTTTATTAAGGTTTGTTGCCAGCTTTTTCTGTCACATTATAAGTTGAACTGAAACCAAGTGATAAGATTGAAAAATGCAGTATGGAGGTGATATGGACTGTTAGGCTAACTACACAGTCTTATATACTCAGGTCTGGTAGCCATGGGGAGGTCAAAGGTGTACAGACTTCCAAAAATACCTTGTACAGCAATAAGGCTATTATTGTTGCAGCTGGTTGTTGGAGTGGGTCTTTGATGCATGAATTGTTTAAAGAATCAGATATTTTGTTGGATGTCCCCGTGAAGCCACGAAAGGCAAGTCTTGAATAATCGCTTAAATTAGTCGATTCTTTTTTTTTTTTTTATGTGTGAGACACACCTTTCTTTTGATCTGCATGGTAGGGTCACCTCCTTGTGCTTGAAAATTTCAATGCCCTTCAACTAAATCATGGTCTAATGGAGGTGGGTTATATTAAACATCAAACCATTTTAGCTTCAGAGCAACTTGATCATGGGCAAGCCTTGTCTGTTTCAATGGGAGCTACTATGGACACCTTGGGGAACCTTATTTTGGGTAAGATTTTTTCTAGATCTTGTCTCCGTTCCCCCATGCTATTGTTTTTTATCTTTTAAAAATACAAGGTTTATTTTCATGATATGAACAATTCCTTTATATGTATATGTATATGTATATGTAGGTGAATGCGTATGCATATGCGTATGCGTATATATGCACACACGCATGTCTATGTGTGTCCTATTAAGAAGTTGGGCCGTCTTCCTGATTTACTTGTATGTGGAGTTTCTGAACCCACATTTTTACGAGAGGATCTTTATGGTTCTGGATATGTAAGTCATATCTATGATTTTTGTAAGTACCATAAGTTTTATTGATGGTAAAAAAGAGCACCATTCAAGTACATAGGGTGTATAGATACACCCAACCAGAGAAAGTAAAAAGATCAAGAAAATTCTGGAAGCTAAAGCTACAGGAAGTATATCATGTCTATAATTTTACTGAAAGAACAATTATGTGTATCTTTCTGTGCAATTCCTTTTCTTTTAGCTTTGTTCTTTACTTCAGGAGAAAAAAAAAAGAACATTTCTCAGGTTTCCTACTTCAATATTGATTTAGCTAGACACTACTTGTGCTACGAGTGAACTGTGAGCCAAAGACTCATACTTGATGGTGTTCCAATCCAAAGTTGATAAAACATTAGAAATAAGCTGGGAGTGTGTCTTCCTGGCCAAACTTTCTTTCGTCTTTTCCTTTAACTTGTCTTCCTTTAGAAATCTATCAGGCCGGTTGTTGGTATGAATGCCAGTCTCATCTTCTTCAATCTATTTTTCTCGCCTTTGATAATTATTTCAGGACAAACCCATCAATTTCTCACGCTCAGTCTCATATCTGTCTTCTCAGGAAGTAGCCGCCAATTTGCAGGTTTCAGCTCTGAAGTGGATGAGCCTGTTGTTGCTCAAATATGGAAGCGTGCTGCGGAATTTCTTCCCAAGTTAAGAGAATTTCCCCTTTCGGACTTCAGTAGGAGCAGAAAAGTGAGAATAGGACTCCGTCCCTATAGTGAGTCCCACGGTCATTTACAATCTCGTGAACGGTAAATGATTTTTAATAACTGGCTTTCGATTATTTGAAACTCTTGACATCATTTTACTGTCCAGTGCCTGATGGGAAGCCAATGATCGGGCCTGTGCCTGGCATGACGAATGTGTTCCTTGCAACTGGGCATGAAGGAGAGGGGCTTTCTTTGGTAATTTTCAAACTCTCTTATTCTGCTAAAGAATATTGGGATGAAGTAACCCTGTACGCATGAAGATTTAGTAATCCTCTATCAATGCGCAAAAAGTTCAGCTGTATATTGCAAATGCTATAACATAGCTGGTTCCATTACCTGCGGCAATGTAACATGCCATAATTGTAAGATTTGCTGATCATTCTGCTCCAATCTCCAGGCTTTGGGAACTGCAGAAATGGTTGCAGATATGGTGCTGGGCAATCCAGGGAGAGTTGATAGTGCACCTTTCGCGGTTGAAGGCCGAGGTTTAGAGTTCTAAAATGAACGCCATTTGTATTGAGGCAATGCAGCAATGGTTTAGAGTTCTAAAGAAAAGTTCCTCTTGGTGCTTTCCCTCTAATTAGACTAACTTCTTTTCTTAGGTGTATCTCATGTGACCCATGTGTAATGATGAGAAGAATTTTTCATGAAAATATAAAGCGACTACTCTCATTTCTTTGCCATAAGAATTTGTTTCTGGTAGCTGTATTAAAGTTTTTCGGAACGAAAAATGTTATTCTTCATTCGGAATTTATTCTGTTCAATCATAGCAGTTTATATAGTTAATTGTAAGTGACTTTTTTATTTAAGTAATTGACATAAAAAGTCAATTCAATTAAATCACATTAATTTGTATGATCTTAAATGACAATCTCAAAATATAGAGTAGCATTGTTCTTATTTGGGATAAATTTCGGGATAATAGTTAATCAGTAATGAATTTGAAATAAAAAGTGAAATTGTGTTATGTTTGCTGAAATTTAATAAAAGTAAGAACACTGATATTGTCACACCCAAATGCTGTAAGGGTTTCTGATATTCATTACTGAAATGTTTAAGGCTGGTTTGGTTATGCAATTCAGATAAGATGAGATGAGATGTTATGTTTAAAATTAAATAAAATATTATTAGAATATAACTTTTTAATATTATTTTTATTTTAAGATTTGAAAAAATTAAATTATTTATTATATTTTATATAACGGTTTAAATACAACTAAAAACGGTACCATAACCGTAAACTAACTGTTCTCAGTATCTCTAATTTACTGAGGGATGTGTCATGACCAACATGGTTCATCTGCTCCTCTGACCCGGTACTACACTTAAAACAGAAAAAAGACGAAAAAGACCCTTGTAAATTAAACAATGCCCGCGCTGACGTAGCCCTGGATAGACAGCCTAGTTTCACGTTGCCTCCATCTGATTTCCCAAGATACGGTGCACCTAACAAATTGGTGGCAATGGCGTTGATGTCAAGGCTCGGCCTACAGAGACTCTCCTCCCGAATCCACTCCAAATCCCTGATCGCGCGCTCCTCCGCAACCGCAACCGCAACCACAACCGCAACCGACACCGCCACCTCGAAGAAAGTGTCGGACCGCATCGTGAAGCTGTTTGCGGTGGACTTTGAGGGGAAGAAGCGGGAGGTGGTGGGACTATCGGGGCAGACCCTCCTCAAAGCGCTGACCAATTGCGGCCTGATCGAGCCGGCCTCCCATCGGCTGGAGGAGATCGACGCCTGCTCGGCCGAGTGCGAAGTCAGCATCGCCCAGGAATGGCTTGAAAAGCTTCCTCCTCGCTCCTATGACGAGGAGTACGTGCTGAAGCGCAATTCGCGTGCTCGCGTTCTCAACAAGCACTCTCGCCTCGGCTGCCAGGTTGTCCTCACCCTCGACCTCCAAGGTATGGTCGTCGCCGTCCCCGAGCCCAAACCCTGGGACACCCCCTAATTCCCACCCCTTTCACCGTATTGTTATAAACTTACGTTGCTGCTACTTCTTCTTGGCTTTCGATTCAATAAATCTGCACCAATCTTTGGTGGCGAGAGACTAGTTTTGTTTTGTTTCCATATGGGCTCTTTGTTTTTGCTGTAAGGAAAAATCTGCCCTTTCAAGAATTATTATAGTAGGTATGTTGAAGTTCTTATTTCTTCTTCTCTTGTAATGCCTTTATACTGTCTTTTCGCTTCTACTGGTCATGCGTTTTGGAATTCGGATTATTAATTATGGCTTCATGTGGTTGCTGGGAACCGTGATTGTTGAATAGAATGGAATTTTGTGTAAGTTTGCTGAGCCCTATAATGGCTTCAGGTTAGTGATAGCAGTGATCATTGTGGATATTACTAACTAATGGTAATACTGATAATGATAAATTGGTACACTTTTGGTAGTAATTCTAATTGCTGTTCGGGGTTTTGTTGAGGTAGTACCTGAGGAGGCAATAATACTAGTCATAATTGTATCTGGTTTATGTGGAAGGCTCAATGAAAAAAAAAGAAAAAAGTAGAATGAGAATAGTTTGTTGCTTAAAAACTAAATGTTGAGATGAAGAGTTGGTGCTTTGCTCTATGTTGATAACAATCCTCATCAACCCACCAAGCAGAAGGAGGCAGTTGATGTATTTGACACAACTTGGTGATTGCTGAGGAAAAATTTATCTAGTTGTATAGGACACCTTGATGATGATAGGGTGATCAACTGAGTGGTTTTTTCCTTCTCCCTAGATCTTGCAGTTGGTAAACTTCCCCTTTGCACACACTAGGCAGTTCAGATCCCTGATAAAAAAAAATAGCTTGTACTAACTACTTTTACAGACATCTTTCCACAGAAAAACCCACAGCCTTGAACAAGGTAAGTTCCCCCAGAACTAGATGCTGATTCTGCTCTCTTTGTATTTAAGTGTAATTGTTTTTTCATGTGTAAACCCGTTTTGTTTCATTTCCCGCTGGAGAAAACTGTGCAAGAGATGAAAGTTAGAGAATTTTGCCCAAAGAAATTTTGTTCATATTGCATTCTCAAAGAATGGTGTTGAACTCCAACTAAGTTCGTAGCTTATCTTATTGGGTAGTCCAAGTGGAAATGTGGGATGATATGGTGTAACACCCCTTCCCTTCCCATGGGTACGGAATGCTATGTGCATTCGTAGGATAATGCTCGGTAAAGAGATTTGACACCATAAGAAATATCTCATTTATTGAATCATCTAACTTAGCATTAGGGCTGTACAACAAACCGAAGAACCGACCCGGACCGACTCAGACCGGCCAGCCGAGCTCGGAACCGGCCAAAACCGGTGGAGAACCGATCGGCATACGGTAGAAAATTGAAAAAACCGATATCGGCCAGTTAGGCGTTGGTTCAAACCGCTGAACCAGCCAACTAAAGAATTTTTTTTTTTTTTTGGTACTCAAAACGACGTCATTTTAATCCTATAATTGTGTTTTAAACACAACTGAAACGATGCCCGTTGTTTTATTCATAACGTATTAAAAAAAATAAGTAGAACGACACCGTTTGATTTAAACCAAACGACGTCGTTTCGATATCAATTTGTCTTCTTCCTTGCATCTCAGTTCTCATCCTCTCTCTTTCTCTCTCCTTTGCAACTCTCTCTCTCTCTCTCTCTCCCTAGTCTCATTTGCTGACTTCTATGAATAAAACTTCTTGGTTACCCATAAAAAAAACACATCATAATGGAAACTAAACTTAGCTTAACATTAGGCTCAATTTTGAAAACTTATGTACATCGTCATACATACACATAACATATAGATCATTCATTAGTAATATAAGCAGAATCAAACATAATCATGGCAATACATGTAACATGGATGCATGAATAACTGACTCCATGTATTTCCTATCATTCGCACATAACTTATTCATCTTGTCTTTCATTTACTTAGTGGCCATCATAACATGCGTGCATCGGTCCAATTGTCGTTGACTGCATAAATTGTAGCATAACATATGGTGAACTACACTTAGGTATGTGGCATCTCATGCATCATAGCATACAAATGGTGCAGCACGCTTAGGTCTATGGCACCACATAAATCATAGCATAGCATATGGTGAAAAGCACACCTAGGTCCGTGTCACCACTATACATCATAGCATAGTATATGGTAAAGCACACTTAGGTCCGTGTCACCAAATACATCATAGCATACTTATGGTGGACCACGCTTAGGTCCGTGGCTTACACATCCACCCATAACATAAGATTAGTCTGAACTTACTTATCTTTCACATGAATTCTTACTTATCTTCTCATGATGTATATAATCACATTGACTTCATGGCGTCTTACTTAGATGCATGGCATAACATTGATCATGAGCATTACATAATCATAACATAGGCAAACATGACATGACATGAGTGTTACATGGCATAGCATAAGCATTCTTAACATAACGTAATAGACATGCCATTCATCATTGTATACATAATTGCATCATAAACATATGATCATAATTCATTGAGGGTTTGTAAAGAGGGGCTAACCTTGAATTGTACATAGCATACCATAGGTGAACAACACTCTTTCATGCAGAATATAATAATTACAGCACGCATAGAACTTATGATCATGCTACTTACTTTGTTGCGCTGCTTCCTGAATTCTACTTTGTAGCTCATTACCTATATGAGGTAAGTGGAGATTGAAAGTGATGGTGGGCTGGTTGGCTGAGGTCAACAACGGCGCAATTGGAGATTCCTTCGGAAGAGTGGAAGTCGGTCGGAAAGTGACTGGTTGGCAGTTTTTGAGTTGTCGAGTGATATTTTCGACTTCCTGGCGGCGTGTTCTATGGTTTCCCGTGAGGTGTTTGTCTTGGTTTGCTGTGAGGAAGGCTACGAGGCTTTGTTGTGTAGAAGAAAATTCAATTTCAATGGGGGTTCTGGCCGCAAGAGTATTGTGGGTTTGCTTAAGGGAATATTGTGAGGGAAAAATAGAGGAATTCTGGGAGGGTTTTGAAGCGTGAAATGGTTACCAATTAGGAAGACTTTTCAAACTAAAACCAAAACCGATAGGCGGCATACGGGCGTCAAGAGGGTGGGAGAATCCTACTCAAATAAAATCACCACCTCAAGAAAAAAACAAATTTTATTAAAATTACCAATACTACTACTACTGCTAATAATAATATTAATTGCGGTAAAAAAATAATTATAATTATAAACATAATTTTAAACCCTAATCTAGAATCCGTGTTACATATGGATAAAGACTTCGACCCTAGAAAGCATGGAAAGTCTGCTCAGTTTGGAACTAAAACCATTTCAACATATCTTATCTCATCATTATAATTTTCACAACTTTTTATATAAAATACAATAAAAAATTCCGTTTTTTCAAATCTAAAAATAATAATAATATTAAAAAATATATATTCTAACAATATTTTATTCAACTTTCAACTTTTATCTAAAACTATCACATCTCATCTCACTATCAAACCCCTACTAGTACCTCATTTTATTTGTCACAAAAAATTGGAAAATTTGGTTTGGCTTTGGTTATTGATATCACTAAACATGTTTGAACTATTTGAGGTCAGTCCTTGAGAGGAAGTTAACTGCTATTATCACAAAAAGTATGAAGTCCCAATTGCCACAAAAAAGAATTCTATGCATTAATTACTATTTACTTTCACACTCCATACCTATAGTTTTTTTTTTCGTAGGGTGTGGGTAAGGTTCATCCGACCCGACCTGACCCGACCCAACTTAGAGCCATTTCGTTTGGCTGTTTACCCGACCTGAAATTCTTTTCGGAAGAAACGGGTATTTTGACTCATTTTTTATTTTTTTAAAATACCGTGTGAGGTAATAAATAGTGGTTGAGAATAATAATTTTTCTGCTACAAAACACCTCACAGACCGAAAAGAAAATGACGAACAAGCAAAATTATGCATGCAAACAGGATCTAAGAAGTAAGAACGATTAATCTGCTTTAGTGAAGTTATTTTCAAACCAATAGAGATTTGGATTTTGTAAAGATGGATTGACAGGGATATATACTTTCCTTGTTTGGGGCATGTCAGTTCATCATAGTTCATGGCATCTACGAGGGGTTATTTTTGTTCCTTTCTTTGGTGGGAGAGGAGGATGGGGGTTTGAAGCTTGATGTTGGACAAAAGCTTTATAGAGAAATTTAGGTAAGAACAAAATTGAAGTGTGAGTTTGTTAGAATTATAATCGGATTAAAAACTTAAAAAGAAAATTAAGAGCAAGAAGAGAGATCTTGGTATCACACCTACTTTTATTTTTCATCATACAGCACAAAAGTTGCATTAAAATAATAATAAAATAAAATAAAAACAGCCAAAAAAGAATTCTAAGAGGGGAATTTGATACTCCAAACTCCGAAGTGTCATGTTTTCGTGAGGGAAAGACATCCAAGTTAAATATTATCTTCATAATTCATTATACGATTATGGGACAAAAAATTGTTGATAAAAAAGGTGAAATAATTGAAATAAGAAGATGAGGAATGCTATGCATCGGTCATTATTCACTTCTACGCTCTACACTTATAATTTTTTTTTTCTAAGGTGTGGGGTGTGGAAGTAGTGAATAGTGACGGATAAAAATAATTTTTCTAAGAAAATAGAAAGAAAATAAACCTGGGTAAATGCAATTAGGCTTTGACTATTTATTTTCAATCGTATGTGCTTTTAAAGAACCTTCATGTCCTAGCCCAGCCCTCCCAATCTTTGGGCTGAAACGACAAAGATTACCCACTCCTCTGCAAAAACCCTAATCCTTCATTTTCTCCTCCTATAAATACCTCTCAGAGAGAAGAGTTTCTTCTGTCTTGCTCCCATTCCCAATCCGCCTCTCTATGTTTCTCACTTTGTATTTTGGTGCATCCATCTCCTAATTTTTTTTTTTTTTTTTTTAATTCTTCTGCATGTTTTTGTTAGTGACAGAAAGGAAAAGCAAGGTCAGCTTCTTGATTGGCACCATCTACGGTTCCAATCAAATTGTTCTTATACAACCTTGCGAGATTGAATTCGCCAGTATCACTCGCCTGAACTTAATCTCTCCTTTGATTTATCAGGCCCTTTTTAATGCTGGCACATCTGTTTTGTCTTTTAGGAATGAATTTGTTTCAAATCTTACAAAATCAATCAGCAAACGCACTCTGTCCCGAAACCGTCGAGATTTTTTGACGAATGTTTTGAGGCAATTTCTTCGTTTGCGATATTAATGAATCTCCCAACTTTGCTCGGCTTAAAATGGTTGCTATTCATTGTTCAGTCTGTTGCTCGAATAGGCACCATCACATGGTTGGGATAAATATATGAATATTAACAGGAAAACTGGGATGTCTGTTCGAGTATGCCTAGAAAACCACTTCTGTTTTTTTTTTTTTTTTTTTTTTTTTTTAAATATTTCCATTTTATTTGGATCCGAACATCATGTATCTTGATTCATTGAATGACAGGGCTAAGCTTCAATTGATAGAGGGTTCTATGGAATGAAATCCCTTTACTCTGGACAACCACATCTGTTACGAGAAATGGACAGCTTATTAAAAGATCATCACTTTTCATTTGAGAACTCAATGCTTGGATGAGATTAGAGTATGAAACATGTACTGAAACATCCTTTGCGTGATCACGGTTGTTATGTCCCTCTCAAAAAAAATTAAAATTAAAAAAATAAAAAAAAATAAAAGGAAAAAAAAAGAAAAAGAGAAGGGTTGTTATGTCTTGACGTCAAGAAAAAGTTGTACTTTATTGTCGTGCAGATTTAAAGGAAAAAATAGAAGAAAAAATATATTATATGGTCTGTAAGGTTGGATTGACTGTTGAGATCTTATCTTATTTCATTATTATAATTTTTTATTATTATAATTTTTATAAATTTTTATATAAAATATAATAAATAATTTAATTTTTTAAAATTTTTAAATAATAATATTAAAAAATAATATTTTATTCAACTTTCATTTCAACTTTCTATTAAAACTTAACATTTTGTTAAAATGAGCTTATAACCCGAATGTGCAAATTGTTATGTATGTTGTGTACGAGGAAGAGAGATTTAGAGAGAAACCGAGTTTTATAGTGAATAAATTTGAAATGATTTATTTGATGAAACATTATAAAGGTTAAAATAGTAATTTTGGGTGGAAACTTGAATCGGTTTATATATTTATATATAAGAAAATAAACAAAACTTAAAAAGTTACAATATTTCATAACGAAGCATTGTTTTTAAAAGGATTACCTCTCCATAACACTTTAAGTTTGGGTAGAATGCCACATCGGAGTCATATGACTCCACTTAAAATATAAAACAATATAAATGTTGAATTAGTACTTTTGGATGAAGTTTTGAATCGGTTTATATCTTTGTATGTAAGAAAATAAACAAAACTTAAAAGTTATAATTGTTCATAATGAAGTATTATTTTTAAAAGATTTATCGCTTTTTAAACATAATACTTCAAATTTAATAAGTATAATAGCTTTAATGAATAGAATGTCGCGTTGAAATTATACGATTCCGTTTTTATATACAGTAATAGTTCAGTTGAACATTAATTTTGTGTAATCAAGTAATTATTCGTCCATCTTTCAAAACAAAAAAAAGTACTTATTCGTCCTTCGGAATAATCTGCTTATAGGGACAAAAATTAAAATACGGTGATTTTAGTTAGGAAAATGATAGCATGTCTTCTATTTTATTCTCTTATTTTAAACGTTCATATATTTATTTATTTTTATTTAATAGTTAAAAAAGTGACTATTAATGTATTATTTTTATTTTTATTTTTAAAATTTTTTATAAATATTTTAAAGTGTGAAAAAAAAATAAAAAAAAATAATAAAGGGTGATTTGGCCTAGGTGACCGTATGGCCGGCACCCTACCAGCATCCTTTTAGTTATTTTAATTGACAAGAAGAATAATTAACCTAAATAGTTTTTAAAAAGTGTTTAAATAGTTTTAAAATTTATTTAATAGAAAAATTAAGTTATTTGGATGTTACATATTAAAACACTTTTAATTTCAGACATAATTTTCTGAATAATGCTAAACGTAATTCAAATTTTAAAAATATTCTTAATGGATGAAAATACATATATAACTCTCAGATAATTATAACTTTTAAACTTTCAAATATATGTTCATAATCTTTAAAAACTTAACTAATCGTTATTTCTACCTCATAAGTATTTTTTAATTTGTTTACAAACAAACATAACGTGTTTGAAAATATTTTAAACATATAGTTACCAAACAGTAAATAATTTTTTAATAATAAAACTTATTATTTAAGTTATAAATTATAAGCTCTAAAGTTACAAGTTATATTTCCCACCGCAATTCTAATCATACACTTGTTCCCTTAAAAATTATTTGTTACTCTCTAATAGGAATGGAATGATATTGTTAATTGTTATCCTAATACAAATTACAAAATGTCGTGTTATTTAAATTTATTATTAGTTATTAAAATCATAGTAGTAATTATTAAAGATTATTCTAATCTAAAACATTATTTATATTATTAGAAATTATTATTAGTTATTAAAAATTATTAGGAAATGTACTGTACAATTTAGTAACAAGAAAAATTATTAATATTTGTAATATTTTCTTAGAGTTTATAAACAGAACATTTGGGTCAAATCCTAGTAAAGAAAAAAGAAAAGAAAAAAACCAATAAATTAATGGGTAATGGGTAACGAGCCAAGTTTCCAACTTGAGCAATGATACAGTCTTTAAATGGAGACTGCAATGTAAGTCTAGGTAATTTTATTTTTAAATTTTTTTTAAATTATAAAATTATCCTTCCTGAAATGATGTTTTTTCTCATTTAATAAAGGGTCTGCATATGCAATCCCCAAGTGAAAACTGCAAATAGAATTTCTCTTCCAACCTATACAATGAACCCAAACGAAAGGGAAACGAAACGGACAAAGCTAAGAGAAATGAGTGGTTTGGATTCAGAGATGAGTTGAGATGGGTTGAAATGGTTTATGAATAGTAGAATAGAAGTTGAATTATTTATTATATTTTGTGTGGGAATTTGAGAAAGTTATTTTGAGATTTGGAAAAGTTGAATTGTTTATTATATTTTGTATAGAAATTTGGAAAAATTGTAATGATAAGATGAAATGAGTTGAGATGAGTTGAGGTGGGTTTTGAATGCAAACGACCCCAAAGTTTAGTTTACCGCCTCAAGTTGATACCTCCATTTATTGTTGGTTTAATTTTTTTTAACTTAATAATTAAGAAAATAATTTTAAATGTATAGGTTTATTTATTTATTTTTTAAATGTATTTAAATATATTAAAAAAAAGTGAAAAAAAAAAAAAACTTTTTTACGCTGGCGGTAATGCCAGCGGTCAAGATGGGGGCGGCATAGTAGCCGCACCCTAAAGCTAAACCCTTTCTCCCTTTCCGCATCCAGGTTTTAAAGTCCTCCCGTATCACCGTCCAAGGACTCTCTCTTTCTGTAAAACCCTCGAAGGAGGATTTCTTGGTTCACCTCGAGCGTAAAGAACTCGATTTCTAAAGTCTGCGAACTCGGTTAGCTCAGTCGATATATATATATACAATTACATATCCTTCCTTCTTCAATTTTATTTTTGTTTTTTTCCTTGAAAATTATTATTTGTCATTGTCGGATTGGGTTCAGGTTTATTTGCTCGTTGTATGGCATATTGCGATGTGCTGAATTTGTTGTTCGCGGCGGGTGTTTGGTGCACTGCTTATCTCACTGTTGCAGTTCTCACTTCTTTACGCTTCTTCTACTTCCTTTGCCCTAATCTTAACTAATAATTAGTCAAAACCCAAAACCGAATACACACAAACAGATAGAACACCCGCCAAATATATCATCATGGGGTTTGCACAACTCGTTATTGGCCCTGCTGGCAGTGGCAAGGTAAAATTTTTCACTGAACATTATGCATATGCTGTCGCTTCTTGCTGTGAACATGCTGGGTATAGCTATATTCTCATTTGTTTCTTTTTTATGCCAGTCGACTTATTGTTCTAGTTTATACCAACACTGTGAGACCGTGGGGCGATCTATACATATTGTGAACTTGGATCCTGCTGCAGAGAACTTTGACTATCCCGTGGCAATGGGTGAGTGGGGTCCCTTGAATGCTTGCTTGATCGTTTGTTAGTTTTATCTGATTCTATTGATTGGGAAAGCCGTGTACTTTTTTTCAGATATAAGGGAACTCATCAACTTGGATGATGTTATGGATGAACTTGGACTGGGTCCCAATGGAGGCCTTATATACTGCATGGAGTATCCTTTTTCAATTTCTGAAACTTTTTAATGGCCTTTCCTGTGTTTTTTTATGATTGCATTTATGTTTGATAGTCGTCTGTGTTAAAGAGCTGAAAAACCTTGAATGTTTCTACTACTGGATACCTTGAATGATTATCCTGTTGCAAAAGGAATGCCTTAAGTCCATGTTTAGACACCTTGAAGATAATCTGGATGATTGGTTAACGGAGGAATTGGACAATTACTCAGATGATGACTACTTGGTTTTTGACTGTCCAGGTATCCCCACTTGTCGAGTTGTGTGCTTGTCTGTATATTTTATTTGTATATATTGTGTGTTTTGAATTTGATTGTTGTGGAAGTTGATAATGAAGAGCAACATGAGCCTTTAATCTGAAGTATTCTGAAAGAACTTCTTCATGAGTTCAGAAAGTATATCCTCCCTATTTCATGATTACCACTCATAGCATATGATTTGATCAGAGTCTTTATGTTGAAGCTTCTAACTTTGACATTCCTGTTTCATTGATTGAAAACCACGTGCTGAGTAATCCTAACCTTTAAATATTATGCAGGCCAAATAGAACTTTTTTCTCATGTGCCAGTGCTACGGAATTTTGTGGACCATTTGAAGCGTAAAAATTTCAATGTTTGTGCTGTATACTTGCTTGATTCACAGGTTGCATGAAATCCTTTACTTCTTTTCCTTTTTGACATTTCTCTTTTCTTGCCTTGGAAAATTCTTTTCATTTCAATATTGATCAGTACTTACATTTTATTAAAACTAATCATTTTAGCGTTTGGTTTTTCTAGTTTATGACGGATGTGACCAAGTTCATTAGTGGGTGCATGGCATCACTTTCTGCAATGATCCAACTTGAACTGCCCCATATTAACATCCTCTCCAAAATGGACCTCGTTTCCAACAAAAAGGACATTGAAGAGTGGGCTATTTTACCATTTGCTACTTTCCATTATCGGTCCCCATTTGAATTTATTTGAACTAACATGTTTTGTACTTTTAATGGTCTCAGCTTTCTGAATCCAGAGCCTCAATTTTTGTTATCAGAGCTGAATCAACGCATGGCTCCTCAGTTTGCCAAGCTGAATAAAGCTTTGATTGAACTGGTGAGTAATTGAGTTTCTTTAAGATATATTTCCTTGTAAACCTGTGGATAATAGTTCTGCACAAAACTACTTGCCGGGATTTTGAGTCTACATTATTCATATGGATCCACATTTCTTTTTGGCATGCTCTTGTTATCAATTGTCTGAAAGATTTTTTGGATACATTCAAGTGATTTTTTTTAATAACAAGTATCTGTCTTCATTAGTTCTGTCCTCGGCCACTTTTCCTAAATTGTATGAAAATTTTCCATTTAAAGCATCTTTATTATTTTAGACACGCACAGTTGAGTTTCCAGGAAGAATAGCTCGTACATGAGCTGTCTATTTTCCTTGAGTTCTCCTGTATGGTTATTGAAGATGGATTGATTTCATCATGGTTGTATGATCTCTATCAATACCTTGCCCTCACTGGAGGAACCAGATAGCCACAACATAAGTTGGCATGCTAGATTGTACACTTAACTGGGAAGGATTCAGGATGCCTGTTTGTCCTAGCCTTGTGATTGTGCGTGAATAGACAATTTGTAGTGATTATTGGCATTCACAGGTTGTATAAATACATTTCATTTCTCACGAAACAGAACTACTTTCTATCTTCTATCCCAATGTTTGAGCTGCAATGACGATTGGTTGGGTTTTGCGTAACTAAAAAACAATTTTTTGTTGTGTTAGGTCGATGAGTTCAGCATGGTGAGCTTTGTGCCACTTGACCTGAGGAAGGAGAGCAGGTACTCTCCTTTGGAATTTGATTGCTAATGCTATTGTAGAGCTGCTACCAGTAGAGCTGTCTGCTTTGAAATTCATTTTAGCTTGTTTGTATTTTTTAGCCACAACATCCTTTTTGACAAAGTTAGTCACAGAGATGGCAAATATGAGCTGTGACTTCTTTTTTCACTGGTTTCTGGTATAAGTATGGTAATATTGGCTTCCTTTTACAGCATACGATATGTATTGGCTCAAATTGACAACTGCATTCAGTATGGAGAAGATGCCGATGTGAAGATTAAAGATTACGATCCTGAGAATGATGATGACTAGATTTTTGCAATATCTGGTGCTCGTGTGAAAATATATTTCTTCTGTTGGCTCCTTTGTGACCATTTTCATGGAGTAAAAAGGCCGAACTACGGAAACAGTGTCGATATGTAGGATCAAACCATGAACTTTTACAATGAATCAGTGAGAATATCATTAGATATCGCTTTCTTTGTGGGTTGAAAGTTATGGAATTACTTAAATTTATGGCGTTCGACACAGGTTAAATCTAATGATGCAATATATTTAAATTAAAATATAAATTCTTTAGTAACATTGTTCTGAATATCGTGTCATGGTTGATGGTACATCTTTTAACTTATATTTCATGAAGTAGTCTGTAGTAATAATAATAATAACAACAACAACAATAAAATAATATGGCGTTTTTGCAAATTAAAATATTAAAAGAATTATAATTTTTTTTTGGTCATTTTCCTTTTTATTCACTCAACCACCTAAATGAGCGTCCACCGCAGGTTGTCAAGCTGTTGACATCCATCCACCTAGGCCAACCGTCTTGCTGAGGATTTTCCATTTTTGCAACCTTCTTGAACCCATTATTTTCTCTTCCTCTCTGAGTTTGTTTCACCACCCCAAGTTTATATCATTTTCTGTCTTCTCTTTTGGCTTCATTACTCCCTTATTTTTTTTTTCTTCAATCAGTTTATATTACCAATCCCAGATTTTTAGTGATCATCATGGATCCCTCGGAACTTCGACGTATTTTTCAAATGTTTGACCGCAATGGCGACGGACGGATCACGAAGAAGGAGCTAAGCGACTCGTTAGAGAACCTGGGCATCTTCATTGCAGAAACAGATATGATCCAAATGATCGAGAAGATAGACGTGAATGGCGACGGGTACGTGGATATCGACGAGTTCGGAGCATTGTACGAGACGATAATGGGCGATAGGGACGAGGATGAGGACATGAAGGAAGCGTTCAACGTGTTCGACCAGAACGGAGACGGGTATATAACGGAGGAGGAGCTGAGATCGGTGCTGGCTTCATTGGGGCTGAAGCAAGGGAGAACCATAGAAGAATGCAGGAGGATGATTGAGAAGGTGGATATTGATGGAGATGGGAGGGTCAACTTCAAGGAGTTTAAGCAGATGATGAAAGGTGGTGGCTTTGCTGCTCTTACTTAAAAAGATCATCATGTAGAGGCTTTTCTTTTTTCCTTTTGATTTGAGAAATATACAGAGATTGAAGAGGTACCAAGTACGAAGAGGAGGAACCTTAATGATTCTTCTCTTGGAGTCCTCCTGTATTATTTTTCTGAAAGAATACAACATGCTTCTTCTTTCTTCGTGGGTGCCATTTAACCAGATTCTATAGAAAAAAAAGATACAAACTTTGGTGTGATTTTGATGTGTTTTGAAAATCATGCTAAGCAAATTAATGTAAAGTTACAAAAAAAAGGATAAATTCGGTTAAAAGTAAACAAGTGGAATCTTATATTTATTTCGGCATGAAAATCGGGTTAACTAGAGATAGGAATGTTCTATAATTTCTTAATTTAAATATTTTTCATAATCTAAAAAATATTTTTAAATTCAACGTAATTAAATGCCAATACTGTATCGATAATAGGCATTATTTGTGAAATCTGAAAAATGGACATTCAGAGATGAAGAGGGAGGCTACTTGCGGGCTGTGGCTGATGGGGAAAAGAAAAGCCCCAACCAAACAATCCCGAAGAGTTCGAAATCTGAATGCGAGGATTTGGAAATTTTAGCCTTGTAGGGTTCATACATCGGACCCGGATTTGACAGGCAGTCCAGCTCCACCGCCATTGCCAGGTCAAGAACTCTAGGAGCACTGAAGAAAAATAAAGGAAAAAAAATGGCGGTGAGGGTTTTAGCTTCAGTGGCTCTCTCCAAATCTCATCCCTTTAAGAATCAGTTTTCCAATGCTTTCGTCTTAACTCCCTTCTTCTCCAAATACCCACTTCACAGAATCAGGTATCTCTCTTTTCCTTGTCTGCGACTCTGAGGGTATAACGAGTCTTTTGTTTGGTTGGGTGGAATTTTACGTTTGCTTAGGTCCCATATAATGAAAAAATATTTCATTTCCATGTAATTCCATGAAAGAAGCTAGACTAAGAACTAAACTAATTCATGTACAAGAGTAGTTGCAAGGTATTCAGCAGGTTGAAATTAAGAGGCTTCACAGGTAGATATGATTTGATATGAATTTCCGAGTCGTTATGGTTATTGGGCTAGCTCTGAGGAAATAAATAAAGTTCACAAGACTTTCCAGTAGTTACACTTGAGAGAATTCTTCCCTTTTCTTTTCCAATAGATATATAAATCTCGTAATGGGTCTTCGTCCTTTCTCTCTGTCGACGAAGAGGATGGAGATTGTGTTTCGAGGATATGGAGTTTTGAGGAGACTGCACTATTTGTTAATTTTTAGGAACACTTGCTCAATCTGTAAATTGATGGTTTTACTTTTTCCTCGATTTGGAGTTTGGGTTTGGAAGACAAAATGTGTTAGAATTCAAGTGTGAATTGTTAATCTTACACAAAATTCTACTTATCTGGCCTTACTTAAAACAATTCAGATCAAGCATCTCATACAAGGCTTGGTCGGTTTTTTTTTTTTTTTTTTATAAGTAAACATTTGTATTAATAAAAATAGGCATAACCCAAGTACAGAAGAAGAAATGGAAACAAGAAAATCATGAAAATTGAGGTCATTGAAATCTACAGCTTTGGCCCATAAAAATAAAGTTCTAACAAAAAGTATTCTAATCTCCTCCAATGAAAACTCCTTGTCTTCAAACGTCCAATCATTTCGTTCCTGCCATAGGTTCCAAAGAATACAAATAGGAACCATCTTCCACACAACTGTGATTTGTGGAATACCGCCTAGGTTCGTCCTTCTGGTCCGTTAATTTGAACTTTTGAACTGATACACACTTGTATATCTATTAAATTAATTAGTGAACGGTAAGTTTTTCTTCTCATTTTTAGTGTATTCTTTAGTTCATAGTTTTTTAGACTTTAAAACATTGCTAGAAGATTACCTTACTGTGCAGTAGCATGGGTGATGTTATATGCAAGGTCTTCGGTCAGGAACAATCTGCTTCTGCTCATATCTATGATGTAAAAATATTTTCCCTTGTGGGGCATCGATGGATTCATTCAGAACCATCTTTAAAATCTGCTGACGAAGATTTGGAACCATTGAAGCAGTCAGTAAAGAACGCAACTGTTGGCGGTGCTAGTGATGCTAAAGTGAAAAGGAAAAAGCTCAAGGGAAAAAGAGCAGTTGTAAGGTGGCTGAAATTCTTCAGGTGGAAGAAGAAGAAAGATTATGGAAGAATGACTGCAGATGAAAAAATTCTCTACAAATTGAGAAAGGTAAAGAGTAGACAATAGATGTAACCTATAAAAATCCCTAAACCAGGTGATGGAAGCTCTATAATTATTTTCTTAGATTACTTTTTTTTTTAAATTAGTAGTTGATCATCTAAGATTGCATGCTTGTGGTTGGCTGTTAATATCATGCAAACTATTATGATAACACTCAGGAAGGATAGAGCAAAGCTTGGTTTGCCTATCACAAAATGCAGGAGGGGAGGGGAGGGAGATCCATGCCTTTGGCTTGGGTAATAAGGCAATTATTAATATGTCATATACTCTTGATGTTGTCATGCTGTGTGTACGCTTGTGCGCATATATATATTAGTCAAGAAATGCTAAGCATACAAAGAGAATTACAACAATTTACTTTACAAACTTTTGTGGCTTGATGTGGTACATCAAATGTAAAGCTCTTTTTATTGTAATGTAGATCTGATGCATCACATCAAGTCACGTTAATTTGTAAACTTCCTTTTTGTAATTCTCTTTGTAATCCCTGTATCCAATATTTTTTTTCTCTAATTGATACAAAACAACAAATGATTGAGAAAGGAAAAGGGGGGATATGTGTTTCGGTTGCTCATTTGGATGAGTCTACGAGCTTTTATGAATTTTCCATTTTTTTTTACTTAATTTAAGTGATTTAAGTAACCTATGACATTCTGTGCAAAAATATAAATTAATTCTGTGCAAAATGTCTCACCTCTCAATTGCCTTTTGTTTTGAACTAATTACTCTTAAAGTCTTTCCCCATCTAGTTTTTGTGTGTTTATATACTGCTTGCTTTGTCTTTTTTTTTCCAGGCCCAAAAGAAAGAGGAAAAACTTGTTGAAGCTCTGAAGAAGATTGAGCCTAAAGAGACATCAGAAACAATCCATGATCCAGAAATATTGACACCAGAAGAACACTTCTTCTTTTTAAAGATGGGTCTCAAGTGTAAGAATTATGTGCCTGTAGGAAGACGGGGAATCTACCAGGGTGTGATTCTGAACATGCACCTGCATTGGAAAAAACATCAGACTCTGAAGGTGGTGGTCAAGACATTTTCACCAGAGGAGGTCAAGGAGATTGCTGCTGAACTGGCAAGACTATCTGGAGGCATCGTGCTCGACATTCATGAAGATGACACAATTATTATGTACAGAGGGAAGAACTATTCTCAGCCGCCAACAGAGATAATGTCACCCAGGGTCACCCTCTCTAGGAAGAAGGTTATTATCTCTTTCTTTTATCCTTCTAGTAGATTACATATGAGCATTGGAGTTAAGTGTGTCCACTATTGTAGCATTCTGTTTCTCTGTATATCTTGGGGTTCTGTAAGCAACGGTTTTTCTTTATGCTCTTCACAAGTCTCCTTTTTTTTAAAGGATAAGTTTCATTAACTGCAACTGGAAGTGAACTGGTATAGAAAGCTTCTTATGGAGAACAATATGGAATCATTTATTTCAGTTAGTAAATGGAGTCAATTCTGAGGTCAAAGCATCCTTCATGTCCGATCTCATATGGGCACTCTGTACCATGAAAGGGATTTCAAACTAGTGAAGGGGTATGTCTTCCCCTGCATTACCTGCCTGATACAGGCTTCTGGTGGGTGGGGTTGTGTAGTCTAGTTTACTCTCAAGGGTGGGTCCAAAGGGCCCTGTCTTAGTGAGGATCCACATCATGAATAATAATAACATTAATCGAATAATAATGAAGTGCGTTTTACTTTTTTGCCAAAATTCATGAAATTATCAGATCTTGTTATTTATTGCATGCATGAATGGGATTCTCCTCGTTATGTAGAGTTTTGATATCTCAAAATCGGCAGTGTAGTTTTCGTTATATGATGAGATACTGCCCCCCCCCCCCCCCCCCCCCCCCCCCCCCAAAACTCCACAAAATAATCGATTAAGTTATTAACTTTACCCACATTTATTTTTATTTTTGGCAAGTTTATTTACCCCGCATATGTGCAGGGTCAAACCCCATTTTTGCACCTCATTATGTCACAGTTGCATTGGTAATTCTACTGTCTTGTGTTTATGGATTTCACATATCTGTATTTTAAAGCTCTCCAACCTCTTATCTCCCATGCAGGCTTTGGACAAATCTATATATAGGGATGGCCTTCGAGCTGTAAGAAAATATATTCCAAAACTCGAACAGGACCTTAAGTTGCTTCAAACACAGGGTAAAAGTGTCGCTGAAAATAAAACTGATGCAGTTGAGGGGATTGAAGGGACTGAAATTGGAAGTATTGACTCCAAAGGCAGTTCAAACTTCAAATCAAAGATTTCTGATAAGCTGAGAGAAATTCTGGATGGAAACAAGGAATGCTCTGGGGATGATCCTCTAATGGATACAGGAATGGCATCAGATTCTGAAGATCTGTCGGATATTTTTGAGACTGAATCTGAAACAGAGACTGAGGATAAGGTGGAACGACCTCTTTATTTGGATGCGTTTGAAAAGTTTCCGGTTGAAAGTGATAGAGAACCTGAAGATTTTGGGATGCACCTACGTCAAATATCTATGGAATCTAAAAGCGCCAAATCAGTGAAAAAAGACTCGGACTCAACAAATTTTGATGAGGTTGATCGGATATTTATGCATGCTGCTTCACTTTTGAAGAAAAAGAGACGGTAGGACGTTAACAAAATGGGTACAGATTGATACTGATGTGGTTGATTAGATGTTTATCTACTCCTTAAAGGTAATGGTTGCAAGGAAAATTTTCTTTGGTGCTTTCTTAAACATTCAAAACCAATTATATGAAGGCAGATAATGCACTTGGGATTTCTAAGATGCTCGTGCACACTCACGCTTGTTGGGTTTGTTTGGGCTTTGTAATTGGTTTTCAGAAATCAAAGAACATATTCATCGAAAAAACTGTAGCTTAGCTTTGTCTTTTCTTTTTAGGAAGGTCCTTGTGTCTTTGGACAACTACTTTCTTGGCAGCTTCTTGAGGGTTCATCCTCCTCGCAATAGTAACATTCCTTGCAATACCTTCTACTTTTATAGATGGTGTGGATCAGTTAATACGGCAAATTGAAGAGGAGGCGGCTAAGAAAATAGACTAAGTGGAGAAAGAAGAAGCAGGGGTACAAGATGTAATGGGCTAATGATGTAGAAACAAATGGTATTTAAAGGAGGTAATTTTATTTTCTGTTGTTCTGATGTCTCTTGGGAAGGAAAGAAATGGGCAGGAAAGAACCCTTCCATTCCCCACAAATTCAATTTTTTGGATACCGCCGATTTAATCTCTTCGGCTGGAGATAAATTTTCTTCCCTTCCAAACACCCTGGAATGGAGACAACTTGTTTTGCTCTCTCCAATTTAGAAGAGCCACAGGCTCCTAGCAAAAATTTCTCTTGAATCTATTCTTGCTGGAAAAATGAAGGACTAAAGACAATTTGAATGTTGGGTTGGTCACTTGTGGTAAAAGAGATATGCTTTGCTACTTTCATTTATATCCATGACCAAATAAAGCATACGATTTGTTTCAACACAGCCCGAGAGGAATGAGAGTGCAAGGAGTGCATATAGCGATTGACTTATCTCTGTTAGGATTGCACCTTTTTTTATAGGGGAACCAATATAGGGGTTGGAAGTAGGCAAAAGAATCCTTTAGGTAACCAAAAGACTTACTGTTCATAAGAATGGATACGTCCAAATCTCACCCCACAAACCAAAAGTGCCATGGAATCTGCACTTGAGACAACAATTGTATTTTCCACAATACAATCAGTAGCTAACTGCAGAACCATGTTTCTTTTTTTTTCCCCCATTTTTGGGTAAGTAAAACTGCAGCAGCATGTCATAAGAAAGAAATCTCCATACCTTGACATGTGTGCAGTGTGATCATCATAAACAGGAGATAAAAACCATCACCGGATGGACACCATTCATCCTCGAGTGTTCATCAAAGTCTACATGGAATAGCCAAATGTACTTGAAATTGGTGATATCAGGGTCAATCGAATTCAAAAGGACACATGTACAAATTCTAAATTCTATAAAAAAGTTGAGTCCCCCTGCTGCTCATTCTCAATTTCCCTCACGTTCTGAACTATATCTTGCACTCTCCTTTCCATGTGGTCGGTGTGCTCCTCAATATATTTCAACACCATATGTAACTGTTCCTGATAAGCCGCACACAAACGTTTACATCGTTGCCTCTCATTGCTAAGTTCAAGGGTCAGCTCTCGAATTCTTTGATCCTTCTCATCCTGCAAGTAACAACCACAACGAAAAAGAAATGAAAAGATTATAGAGACAACTTCAACAGAAAGGGAAGCATTTAGATTTTTTCACGTCTCTATTATAAATAACAAATATTTGCACTACCCCTTCGTAAGGATAATAGCTGAAATTTGGTATCGCACTCGTACAATTCTACATTCACATTGTCATTACAGGAAGGTGAAAAATATCACTTTGCCAATGGACTTGAAACTTTCAGCTATAATTTCTACAACATAATGAATATTTCTGAGTGCCATAATTTAGTCCTCTATTCCTCCTTAATGAGTACCTTCTCAGAAAGAATATTTCCACTTGCAGGGTTGCAGTCAGATGAATTAACCTTTGGCATTGGAAAAAGTACTTTTTTTCTTTTGCTTAATATACATACTAATGCAAGTGGGACCTATATTACTAAGGCTTCAGATATGTTTTTCAGATGCCATCAAACTTCTATATTCAATCAATTTTACAGAGGCTTTTTTTTTTTTTCCAATTGATATATTTGGAAGAGCTCCACAGGGCAGCAGCTTTAACTTCAAATCCAAGATCTAACCAGTGCACAAGGAATCCAAGATCTAACCAGCGCACAAGGAATCCAAGATCTAACCAGTGCACAAGGTCTCGTGGCAAATTTGTCACTGAATTGCACTGCTCTCTACAGGATAAAGTAAGCTGACTTGAGCCAAGCAGGTCGCCACCCAGCAACACAAGGCTTTCCAAAATCGATTAAATCCATACATGACTTCGCAATAATCGGTAATCCTACAATCCTGTCATTATCATAAAGAATTTCAAAAAAGACATACCTCACTTATCATGTTTTTTCCAGATCCTCGCCACGGAACTTTACTTGGAGATAATAATGTGTGATTGTGTTCCTTTACAAATTTTGTGACGACCCACTTTTCTCCATCCCTTAAAGCTAGCCTCAGCATCGCAGCACAGCCTTCTCTGGTGATAGGCGGTGGAGGAAGAACTCTATCTTTCCTGTACACATACTTCTTTTCACGAAAACCTTCTTTTGAACAAACAAAATCTTGACCAATAACCACATTATTTATTCGTGACCGCCGATTATGATGAATGCGTACAGTAAACCCAGTACGCCTGCCATAAGCTATGTAAAATTCTCGAGCATCATCTCTGGAATTGAACTCCATGCCAACATATGGTTCTAAGACATTGTCTATTAAGGATGAACTTTCATGCGGCTGTTCTATAATCCTATCAACTTTACCCATACATAGATCAGCATTTTTGGAAAGGTCATCATCGCCAAATTCATGCTCGACATAACTTTCAATTTGCAGACACTTTTCACTCTCATCTGAATCAAATGCTTGGCCACAGTGGTTTTCCATTATCCTCCTAGAACAGGTTTATACTGGCTGCTAATCCATAATGAAGCTGCAAGCAGGAGGTGATACTAAATCAACTCTCTTTCAAGTTTCTTCACAAAGATAATGAAAAGTAGGCTAAAACTTTGTTCTGTTTTGTTTTTGTGTATTTTTTTTTTTTTTTTTTTGGTTTTGGAAAGCGCAAAGTAGCCTAAAACTAAAAAGCAAAGATGGTACAAGCACATAATGAATGAAAGCATAAACGTAAAAGAAGCAGCACCCTGCATTTGAGAATAGACAAACTATTGCGAACCAGTGTTAAAACATCTCTCCTATGGCAGATAAGAATGCATTTTAATTTTTTTTTTTAAGACTGCAGAGTGCGGACCACTATTCGACCTAAATTGTCCCATGCTAAGTGCTTAAAACAAAAGGATCATGCTCAAATTTTACTCCGTTCAGTGCCGCCCCCCCTCCCAAAATGCTTATAAGAAACTTGAGTAAGAGACAAAAAAATACTCTTTGTGATCAGTAGTAGACAGAAAAAACTCAGTCAGAGATCAATCTTGGGTTCGCTTTACATCCTGAGACATGAATGCTTGGGCTCTGTCTGCTAGCCAAAACCTGATGTCTTTCCTATCTGCACTGCATATCAGCTCTAGAAAACGAGTGTTCAGCGAGTCTTCTAATGTTTTAAACACGAGCATATCGATGCATAATGCTTATGAACAACTATATAACTTATCAAAGGCTATAATGTTCTTATTTTGTAACAAACTCACGGTCCTTGCGATCTTTAAAATTCAATTAAATCGATTTCACCACCAAAATTTGAACTTGAGATACAGAAACTTTTCCTCGAGAACGGAAATTGATGATATGACATGGACATAAGATCCTATTTAAACAGGCCTGGCTCGTACTGTTAGCTGCCAACATTTTGGCATAATTTCAGACTCAAGGCTCAGATCATTGAGAAGCTTCTAATTACATTCGAATTCCAAAATTGAAAATCTGAGGGATTCAAGAACAACTTATGGAATACCAACTTATTGAGCCCACATTCTGAGAACAGTAGAAATCTCAAATCCCCGTCAAAATTCCCAAAATCCAACAAAAATGTACAATGAAGAGCATTGGGTCCGTACCTGATTTTGTCGGACCATGTCGTTCAAATCATTCTAGCTGAGTAAAGCGAAGGAAAACAACAAGAAATCAGAGCCTATCAGAAGCCGTTGTTATAATCCTGTTCTTTACAAAAAAAAAGTCAGGAAATTTCTAACCCAAAACAAAACAAAAATTGAAACTTGTATGTTTTCCCAGTTTTTCCAGGCAACCAAACGGAGGGTCGAAATATTTAAAAAGAGAATGAAAATTGGGGTATGATCGGTGTTCTAAAACAACTATTTGCTTTCTGACGGTGATGACAAGAAGCTGAAAAAAATAAAAACTGAAGCTGGGTTTGGATTCGTTAGCTTTGCTCGTGCACTGAGCGGCCATGTAATCTAAAGTCTAAACTCAATATTATGGAATAGTAATTAACTTCTTGTTTTTTTTTTTTAATTTTTAAAAGAAATATATAATCGATCATAGAAATGTAGAATAAATTTTATTCAATTTAGATAAAATTATAGAAAAATTAAATTACGGAGTGTGTGCTGCCTATGAATCTGGGAATTATCATTTATCTTTTAGTATTGTCTTTGCTAAAGTCCAGTACATGGAATTTCGTTAATCTATTAATTAATCTTTCTATAGTATATATATAAAAAAAAAAGACTTGTTACAGGAATTGAAGTTTATTATTAATATTTTTTCGAATTATTATTTAAGATTGAAAAGAAATGTAGATACATAAAATAAATTTTATAATTTTAATAAATTTAATTAATTGTCTTCTTCTTCTCTTATTCCTTTAAAAAAAAAGATGAATTAGATTATGAAATGGGAGAATATCATTAGCCCATATCCTTTCTACAATAATATCAAGTTCTTGGTAAGATAAATTTCAGTAAAATGATAGGAAAAGTATAATTATGATAATGTTGTAAAAATATTTTTACAAAGTTACAAGTTACCAAAGTCCCGTTTAAATAGTAAGATGAGATAAGATGAGTTGCGATGATTTGTGAATAATAATAAGCTTATTAGTTAAAATTAAATGAGATGAGGTAAGATCAATTTCATTATCCAAACGGGAATGAAAATTGAAAAAAATATAGACACATAAAATAAAATTTATAATTTTAATAAATTTAATTAACAAAAAAATAAGTATTTATGAATGATAAGGAAATTCTAAAAAGGGAAATTCAGAAATAAAAATTAAGCATTTTTTACGACAAATTCTTAAAAGGGAAATTTATAAGGGACGACCATAGAAAATCAACGACGACATCTCGTGGAACTATCGAGGAATTTTATGAGGCAAGTTTGTTTTAACCCTGACCCTTCAACTCGAAATGGACGGTGTAGATATTGCCTCGTAAGCAACCTCATTGTAATACTTTCATGCTGTCGGACTACAAAAATTTTGCCGCTCAGCGTTATCCGCAGAAACCGGAAACACAATCACTCAGCCCTAAGCAAAAAGATTTAGCTCACGCCCGTCACCGGACGGCTGTCCCCTGCTTGCCGTCGCCGGTTTCTCTTTCGTTTCTGCTGCTTCGACAAAGTGACGCCCTTCCTCTTCTCATTCAATCAATCGCAGTTATTATGTTTCAATTCATCCACACCGAGCCCACCCACATGGATTTCTGGTTAGCATTCTCCTTCTTTTTAACAATGGAGAATTTGAAGTTTCTACGACCTTGAACCCCCCTATTGCTCTTTATACTCATACAAACAGAACTTCCCAGAATGGTCGAACACTTTTTTTGCGTGGCTTTTATGGTGGTATAATTTGATATTCGCAGAGAGGGAAGTATGATGGCTTCGGGAGTTGCTTCAAAATGTCCTCTCGGTATGTGCTTTTTTTAGATTTCAAGTGCCTTATAGGTTTTGCTCTTACATGTTTGTTTCACTGCTAACTGATACCTGTAGTTTGCTAATTTGCTTTGGGGAAAAAAGAAAGACAAACTCAATGTTCCACCACACCTTATAGGTGTTGATTGGCAATATAATGCCGAAATATCTTTCTAAAGAATTTTCCTGATGGATGTTCCAAAGTTTTAATTTTTTTTCTTATTATGTTATTAAGCTTTTCTTTTTACATCTTTGTCTTTGTGACAGAGGGTTTGTGGTGTTGTGAAAAGAGAACTTTATGATCTTTCTCCCTCTATTTTACTTAGAGTTGGTAATTCAATGTGTGTTGGTTCGTAAGTATTAAAAAAATGCAATTTGATCCTCTTTTTAAGTCTAGTCTTTTTCCCTTCTGCTTTTTCCTTAAAAAAATAAAAAATCAAATTTGCACTTTACATGTGAGCAACTGGGACTGTTGATGTGGTCATATAACAACATATTGTCTTCATTTGTCTACTTGTATGGAGTTATTCAATCAAATACCTATATATGTCAATTTTTCCTTTAATGATAGTGGCAATTTTTGTAGCTTATTTCTTTCAAATTCTTCATTGTAGGTTGGATATTCCGAGCTTTCTGAATTGGGTTCTTAATATAAAGTCCAAAGGGTGTGATGGAAAAGACTTTCCATAACATGGATAGTGTAATTAATTTTACACCTGAGATTGGTATGGAATTTAATACGTTAGAAGAGGCATGGAAGCATTGGGTAAACTACGGAAAGCAAATGGGTTTCGGTGTTAGGAAGCATTTTGCAAATAAAAGTAAGTTAGATGGAGAAATAACGTCTAGAGGATTTGTATGCTCCAAAGAGGGTGTCCGTCAAATAGACAAACGGAATGTTCGGACGCATCGGGAGGAAACAAGGACGAATTGTCCTGTACGGTTGTGCATTAATTTAGATCGTGAGACCGGAAAGTATGGAGTGTATGATTTTGTATGTGAACATAACCATATTCTTCATCTTCCAGAAACTACTTATAAGATGCAATCAAAACAAAAACTGTCAAGCGTCCAAGCTTTTCCGAGAAATTTAGCATATGCTTCTAGAATCTGGCCTAAGGAAACACATGAGTCTATGTTGGGTGATACTTCCCAAAACATGGATACTAGAATTGATTGGATACCGAAAATGGGTATGGAGTTTGATACATTGGAAGAGGCATGGAAACATTGGGAAAAATATGGAAAGCAAATGGGTTTCAATGTTAGGAAGCATTTTGCCAATAAAAGTAAGATAGATGGAGAAATAACGTCAAGAGGATTTGTATGTTCTAAAGAGGGTGTTCGCCAAACAGATAAACGGAACTATCAGACCCATCGAGAGGAAACAAGGACCAATTGTCCTGTACGGTTGTCAGTTAATTTAGATCGAGAAACCAGAAAGTACAAAGTGTATGATTTTGTTCTTGAACATAATCATATTCTTCGCCCTCCAGAAAATATGAGGCAATTGGATCCGAATATGTCTGGTGTCCAAGATTTTACAGTTGATTTAACACATACTTCTGGAATCAAGCCTAAGGCAGCACCTGAGTTGATGTGTAGAGAGGCTGATGGCAGGGCCAATCTTGGATACATTGACCTCAATCACAGAATTGGTCTGTAAAGATATTAAATCTGGTTAACATCCTGGAAAAAAAAAAAATGGTTAACATCATTTCTGCATATATTACCAATTATTAAACATCATTTCTGATATGGTATACAGATTTCAGAACTGTAATGCAAATATTTTGTCAACCCCAGGTTTTAAGTTCACAGAACTTCTTCATTTTTTTTCTCTGATAACCAAATGAAGTGCAGGTTTTGGAAGAAAAAGGAGTTGGATTTGAATTAGAATTTGGAGCAATTATATATATCTTCTGATTCTATAGTTGGTTTCAGCATCTACAGATTAAGTTTTTGAATGACAGTCATCAGTTATGAGTAATCTCAGATAAGCATGCTGAAAGTATTTCAGCTACACTTTGTTTTGAATTTTCCTAAATCGCACCCTTGTGATTTGGGTCCCATGGGGTGTAAATCTGTTTCTGAGGTGGTTTTATTTCTCTTTTGCATCTGTTTATGAGGTGGCGTGGCAGTTTTTATTATCACAAATAGACAACTAAATTCAACCTTCCCTTGTGGACTCAAGACTAACTTGGTGAAAAGATGTGATTCTGAACATGGTTGTTACTTCTTCCGACCTCTATGAAATACACTGAAGAAAGAGTGTATTCTTTGTGCTTTTCAAACTGGTCATTTGATTCATTTTCTTGCTCAATATCTGATACATTTTGTGTGTTAAAGCACAAGTAACTCTTTAATGATAGAACGTGATGGCATTTGACAGTGAACTTGGGCATGGGAGTGGACTCAGTTGGAAGTTCTGATGAGGGGGACTTGGTTGTGTGTGGAAAGGGTCCAGCTGTAGAACCATATGTTGGGATGGAGTTCGAGTCAGAAGAGGCTGCCAAGGAGTTTTATGATGACTATGCGAGATGCATAGGGTTCATTATGCGGGTTGATGAGTGTCGTCGTTCAGGGGTTGACAAAAGAATTATTTCCCGTCGATTCTCTTGTAATAAGCAGGGATTTTATGTAAAAGCTAGAGATGAATCTAGGCGGATTCAGAAACCACAGCCTAGCATGGGAGAAGGTTGCAAAGCAATGATGTTAGTGGAAGTTCATAAATCTGGAAAATGGATTGTTACGAGTATTGTAAAGGATCATGGTCATCCTTTGGTTGTTTCTGGTCATCCTTCACGGGGTTCTCTGGTGAGTTTTATCTTAATCGATCACAGAATTTTAGCTAGCCACTGTATCTGATTATAGTTTCTTTTTGGTTTAACATGACGTTTTCATTACTTATCTTACATCGGTAGAAAGATAAATTACTAGGGAAAACTAAGATACAGAAAGATAAATAGGTTCAAAGAGAGGAAAAATGAGGTTATGGGGTGAAAGGAGGAGAGAATATAACGTTTCTCGCTGGTCTAGGAAACATGATTCTGAACTTCTATAGATATTTTTAGCCATGTGTGCATCCCTTGCAAGTATTTAAAGTTTATTCTTTTTTGAATTTACATTCTCAGGATTCAAGAGAAAGGAGGATTCAAGAACTCACCATGGAGCTGCAGCGTCAAGATCGACTATGTGAACTATATAGGGAACTGCTACTTTCATTTTTGGAAAATGTTGAGGAGCAAACAGAACTTTTGTCAAGAAAAGTAGAGGTTGTAGTCAATGATGTAAGAGAACTTGAGAGTCGAGACCGAAGTCCAAAAGCTTTCACAAAGTGAATAACCTGGAAGGAGTGAGTATTTATGCTGTATAGTTTCTGATGAATGTATGCTTGGCTGGATAAACTCTACGTGTGCTTAATTCAAATGTCTGATGTGCTTCATCGAATAGTCTTGCTTTGTTCATCTACCCAATAAACAGTCTTTAAAACTCAAAAAAACCTCGTATCAAGTCTATGTACAGGAATGCTTCAGGAGCAGGATTCATCTTGTAGTTCTTGTGGAATAATGTTATTTAAGATACAGCAGTACCTGTATACATAGATGGTTGAGATAGATGGTAAATAGGTTTTATTAAAAGGAGAAAGTACCAATATTTTCAAAGCGAATATGCGGTATTGTATGTAGAACTACTCTTACGCGGCGTTTATACACTTTACGATTATATTTAGAATTACTCTCATACGACGTTTACGTACTTCACAGTTGTACGTAGAATTATTCTTTATCAAGTGAATGACCCATGTTTTCATCATTTATAATGAACAGACTTGCGGTATGTAATCCACTTTACAAAATATATAATGAAAAATAGTAACATAAAATTATATAATTAACACTAGGCATTGATGAAAACATCATTTATATTGTAATCGTTCAAGGTGTACATTTCTCGTTCAATACCTAAAGTTGTCATAGAGATGTCAACATTTCCAACGCTGCGTTTCTCCTAAACTCAAATGGAAGGCATCGGTTCGGTCTTATTTTCTCAAGAGTCTAGGGAAACAATTTAAAGCCCGTAGCATAATTTTGAATGTTAAGATGGGGTCTTTGAAAAACAAAAATGATCTTAGTAAGCCCTATACAATGCCGAAATGATTCATGACATTCGATATGGATAATGATACATGGTCTCATCAAATATATATATACTCGGGTTAGAAGCCAAGACTATCTATGGCTGGAAAGTTTTTGCACTTCTGATTCAACTTTCCTCACATTGTCAACTATAACTTGGATTTTGGAGGATAGTTCTTCTGTTTGCTCTTCAACATTATTCATAAAACAAAGTAATTTTTCTCGGTATGCAGCGCACAACAGCTCCTGTCGCTCCAACTCCACCGTAAGCTCTTCAATTTTCTTATCCTTATCACCCTGCAAGTATTGAGTAAGTATTATGAACTAATTCACACACCAGATAGGAAGTAACTGAAAATAAAAAACAAAACAATTGTTGGTCATACAACATAAGTTGATGGTCATGCATTCAGCATATCACACTACAGTCCCTAGATTCAAAGTATTCTTCGCATCCACTAGGACAATGGTTGGTTGGCTATCATTCGTTTTATCTTTCTTCCCCCATTTTCTTTGACCTTTGTTCCTTTTGATAAGTACCATAATGAAGGTCTTTTCTTTTAAAATATTATTTTATTGGTATGTTACTCATGCAATTAATAGGTATTGCATTGGCATGTAAAGATTAAAAACGGACCAAGAGTAAATGACAATGATATAATTGATCTAAACTGGTGCCTTGTAAATAACAGATGTTGACCTAAATTTAGCAAGCACAAAATATGTCAGGATCTGTGACCAAATTAATGATATAGAATGAAACAAGCTTCTCTTTGACTTTTAACAACCTTGCAAAAACAGGAAAATCTCAATCAGCAAAATTATCTGAAAATTTGAGCTAAGGTATATTGAACAAGTTTGAAGTTAATTAAACTCATTACTCAAGTGGGAACTCACCGCTGTGCTGAATCCATTGGCAGTAACAACCAGAGGATGATTATGATCCTTTTCAAATCTTGTAACAACCCATTTCCCAGACTTTTCCATCTTCACCAAAATAGTCGCCTTGCATCCTTCCCGTGCACTTGGTCGTGGCTTTTTCTCCTGTCCAATCATGCCTCTGTGATTAGGAGAGAAACCTTGTTTGTTACACCCAAGTCGACGGGCAAGAGTTCTCCCATCAATGCCGGAGCGGCGACGTTGCATTATTCGCACAATAAATCCCACTCGTCTAGCATATTCAATATAGAATTTCCTCGCATCATCTTCGGAATCGAATTCCATACCCACATATGGTTCTAGAACTGCACCTCCTTCTAACGAGCCTGTGTTCACTACAAGAGAGTTGTTTACTGCTTCAACTCCCTTCTCCAAATCCACTGCCACAAATTTCCATAAATATATCCTCAAATATGTTGTTGAGATATACGAAGTGAAGAGAATCTACTTTCTTTATTCTATGAGTAATGGCATTATCCACCCAGCATGCTGGAGAAAGGGGGGCAATATTCACCCAGCAAATCATTTTTTTTTTTTTTTCATTCAAAGTTATTATGAAAAGTGTTAGAATGACATTCTCTGCAAAGAGGCAATATGGTGTGAATCTGAGAAGTAAGGTCATATTTTCAAGCTCAATTGCAAAGTATTATTACACAACTAATTAAACTCAAGAAGCATTCCAAGCTTGATAACACAGTTTCAGAACATAAATAAAAGTATTAATCAAACTGCATTGTAGGCAGGGCCTGTTTTTAAGGTAGAAAATAAATGAATCTTGCGCAATAGCAAAAGATGCCAACAAAAACTCCAGTAGACAGGTCAGCAGCACAAAGGAAGATAGAGAACCCAAGCAAAACCCAGAATCCACCGTACGGGTGTGAATAACAAAGCACACCCTAGATGAATCCAAAGGGCTCAAAACCATCCTCCCATAGTCTTTCTTGACTGGTTGCCCGCTTTGAGCATTGCTCGTTTTGATTATTTTGGATTTCATTGTCAATTAAATTTTCGTTCGTAATTTCTTGGATGGATGTAGTGTACACATCCTATGCTTAACAAAAGAAAAAACAATAAACATTTTCCTGAGAAAAAAATTAATTCAATAGGAAAAGAAATATAAATAGCAAAAATTGAACCGAATAGATCATTGTAAGCTTTCCTTCCTTGTCTTTTCAGCAGAATATCATCGGAATATAGGCTCACAAAGGAAACTTCAAACGAAAAACTAATGGTAGAACAAGACAAACGGCCCCATATACTTTGTTTGGTTCATAAAAAATCGAGATAATCAGTAAATTACTTTTTATGGTTAAGATTGAACAATTCCAACTCACTAAAGCCATATAGTTACTTTCCCACATTTTCTCATCAGCAGAAAAATTAAGAATAGGGCTTGTAATTACAGATATTCGAAAAGAACGACAACATAATCTGGTAATGAAAGAACGGTAAAAGCGTGAAAATTTAGAAAAGCAGGGGGAGGGGGAAGAAAGAAAGAGGGACTTACTGTATGAGAACGGAGATCTGTATGCGAGGGTCCAGAGCCTGAGAGAGACAAGCTTCGGCTTTCATGGACTGAGTAAGCGCAACTAACTAAAACTACTACAAAGAGTCGAATTGAAGGAAAGTAGATTCAGAGTGTTGTGGCGCGGCCTGGGTTTGGGGTTCGGAAGAGAATCAAAATTTCTTTAAGGAATTTAGATGGGACAGTTTCTGAGCAAACTACTCGGATCCTAAGCTTTGGCGGCTTAGCTCACGGGCGGGGCCGGCCCGATTCGGCCGGGCGGGTTTTAATATGTTGATTTGATATTTATTTGTTTTTATGATTTCAATAACGCCTGATGAACAAAATTTCTCCTTTTCTTTTCTTGTATAAATAAAGATAATTCCTACTAAAATTATTAAATTTTAAAAAATTGAAAATAAAAATGTTACATTTAAAGGGAGTTCTAATCATATTTTCTTTCAGACTTATTTTATTTTTAAGTTGGTGTGAAGAGCACAATATTCACATAATTTCAATATTATAATTTATAAAATTTAATTTTAAAATTATTTTCTAAATTAAATTGTATCATATTGATACTTTACTAGATGTATTATACATAAAAACTTATAAATAGAATTTTTTTTTTTAAAGATTTCAACTTCAGTTTGCATTAATTTATGATTTTTTTATGTATGATGAATACATTAAAATATGAAAAATTTTACTCATCATTTATATAATATATTTTTTATTTTTTTCTTAACAGATGTGTCGTAAGAATGATAATTAGAAGAATTATTAAAAAAATTAAGATAAAAAATACAAGAGAAACAGAAATATTTGTTTAGGATGGGTTAATAATCAATCCAAGAATAAACCCTCACCCATTTATATAAATTTCGGATGGAATTTGGTTTACAAGATAAAATGAACGTGGGCGTTCTCTCAAGTGAGGAATTACTTCGAAGATCAAAGTACAAAGTCCAAACCCTTCAAAAACAGAGGTGGCATGACTTCAACACCCGCAATACGGTAGCAAGCAAGCATCGTTTGAGTTTCCGAAGGTAAAAAAGTCTGATTGCCCACAACAGAAGACGATCTTTTGGACCCAAATTCTCTCTCTCTTCTTCGGATTTGGATATCTCAACCCAGTGAGTCACTTTTTCCTTGTCTCGTTTTGCATTAAATTGGGATTTAAATTTGTACGTGCATTTGTGGATAATTGACGATTTGGCGAGCTTACATGCTTTATGTTTGGTTTCCCGGAAAATTTTGGGAATGGCAAGAAATTGGAAGTGGGAAAAAATTTTCAATGGCAACTCCAATTGCTACTTGTCGTGAGAGTATTTGGGTCATTCTTCTTCCAATAAAATATTCACTACTTCTTTCGGGGTCGTCTTCATAGATATTCTATAAACTACCCATTCCTCAAAATCCGCTTAATCGAGATTCTGTAACCATTAACTTTGATAATCTGCTTTTTTTTTTTTTTTTAATTTATTGTGGTGGTCTTTTAAGAAATGAGCTTGCTATAGAATGATTAGTCGGTGGTGGCCTAGACCTGAGTTTTGTTATTGCATTTTATTTGGAGATTGACTGTTATGAGAGGTGCACAATGTTTCCTGGCAGTGGATGAACACCCGTCTATGAGTGAGGATGGGGATATGATAGAGAGTTCTAATGGAAAAGAGTTGCTTACGACTGATGGAAGTTCTGATATTGAACCATATGTGGGTATGGAATTCGAATCTGAAGAAGCAGCTAAGGTGTTTTATGATGCATATGCCACGCGATTGGGATTCATCATGCGTGTAGACGCATTTCGCCGATCAATGCGTGATGGAAAGGTTGTTTGGCGTCGACTTGTGTGTAATAAAGAGGGTTTCCGTAAGTTGAGGCCTAAAAGAAGTGAAAATAGAAAGCCTCGGGCAATCACAAGGGAAGGGTGTAAGGCAATGATAGTGGTGAAGAAAGAGAAAACTGGAAAATGGCTTGTAACGAGATTTGTAAAGGAGCATAATCATCCACTGGTAGCTACACCTGCTAATGGGAGAAGAAGTGTGCTTCTATCTCAAACACCAGTGAGTGCTCAATTAGCTTGCACAAAAGTACTAGTTGTCAGAATTTCCTTTTCTGTTACCAAATTTGGGTCATCTGGATGTATAGTCTCGTTAAGAATCGGTATAAAGTTATGGAATAAAAAAAAAAAAAAGGGTATAAAGTATAATTCTATACTTTCTGGCAAGAATGTTACTTAAGTTCTGTTATAATGTAAAAGGTGAATCACATTAAGGAAAAAGAGTTACCAAATATTCTATGAGTAGAAAGGTTGCATTCCATTCTAGTTTATTGCATTAGAATTTCTCCTCTGACAAACAATCCTTTTTTTTATCTGTTCCTCTAACAAGCAATCCTACTGATTACCTTATCTTTTCTACTTCCAAACGTAAAAAGTGTTGTGATCTAGCTCCTAACTGTAGTAATTTATGGACATCCTAGAGAAATAAAAAGATTTTTTTATCGGTCCTAAAGAATTAAAAAAATAAGTAGCTTCCCATAAAAGTGCTGCTTTTGGGTATGTCTCTATTTCCATTAAATTCAAATCTGTTACTCGCCCATTTTCTGGATAGAATTCTTCATTAACATCTGGATTTATGATCTGGTCAAATAAGTTCTTTGGATGCATTTGTGATATTTCCCCTGTAAAATGCGTCATAAATTGTAGTTATGCATAAAACTTGAGCTAGTTTTAGATTATTTGAAGCTTTTAATTGTTGGAAAGCTTACAAGATGAAACTATATAGGTGGAGAACCAGATCACTAAGATGAAATTGCCAGATTGTTTGTGTTTAGAAAGATTATTCTGCTGCAGTCTTATTTTTTGTTAGTCATTGGTAAATCCACATTTCTCCATGATTCTTTAGAATCTTAATCTCCCCATCCTGAAATTGAAAGAAAAAACAGCTCTTGATATCCTGTGGTAAAACATCTTTCTTACCTGCCCATGTTTCTTTACTTTTTCTCCTTTTCTTTTTTTTTTTTTTTTTTTTTTGAGTAAAGCAATCTTATTTGAAGTGCTATGGGGCACATTCCAATTTCCAAGTACACAGGAAATATAAAAGAGGAAATGTCCATTTAAGGGGAGGAAGAAGAAGAAAAAGGAAAGGACCATGTTTCTTTACTTCCAATGCTCAACTTATGTTCCAACTTTGCAACTGAATTTAGTTTTTTTTCCTTCTTGAATTCAAACTATGATTAAGTTTCCAATCTAGCGTTACATAACCTTTTCTTACGATACTTGGTTCTTATTTTTGAGTTGTGGGAGGTTGGTATTGTTCTCAGAATTAGCAAAAAATATAGGCAGGACTCTGAAGAGATCTGGAAAACCTGTTTGTTGAACTGTTTCTACTGGTATAAAAAGCCATCCGTTGCAGAGCGAATTAGATTTTATTATGTAACTTATTTATCTTCTTTAAGCGTTACGTTCAATTTGTTCTTAAATGGAATTTGTGTAGAGGAAACATGAACTGCAGCTGCATTAGTTGTGCATCCTCTTATCGTTTCACTGATTTGGCATCTTCAGATGTGTCTGGAAGCCCTTATAGTCAGTCATCAGGGTGAAAATCTATTGATGTCTTAGGCTTAGTAATCCTAGTTCTCCAATATTCCAGTATACCCTTTTTTTTCAAGCCCATGATTTTTCCTTAGCATGCATTTTCACTAGAACATCCTGCATAGGTGTTGCTCTTATATATGTCCCATGTACTTGCCCTCTTGGCTATTCTTATGATCAATTAAATATTGTTCAGTGATAAAAAAAAATTCCTAAGCATGCATTTAATGGAGCAAGTAGATTGTGTGCATTTGCTTTGCATCTTAAAGAGATGAAAGAAATTAAAGAATGAGAATTGATCTGTCATTGGAAGGTAAAATTTCTTCTAGAAAGGTAATTTATGTATTAGTGGTTTTACATATGTTCCAGGATGAGAAAGATGTAAAGATTCGAGAATTGACTGCTGAGTTACAGCGTGAGCGAAAGCGATCTGCTGCTTTTCAGGAACAGCTTGATATGGTTCTAAGAGATATGGAGGACCATTCCCATCACCTATCAAGAAACATTGATGACATAGTTCAAAGTGTGAAGGAAATTGAATCGAAGAGGTTAGGCACTTTCACGTAGCTAGTGTCTGCAGAAGATTGTCCAGTTTGATTTGTCTTTGTACAATTTGTTTGAACGTCTATGTTTATTTTGAGATATAACTTGTAGTTGTAGGTTTTTCTTTTTGGCCTGGCGATGGAGGTTGAGCTGGATTATCTTGTATTTGTATGGATGAGATGTTTAAAATTAGTTAGGTGTTTTGAACATATTTAACTGATGAGTTTGTGTTGATTTCTTTTGTTGGCTTTTCTTTTATTATTTAAATAGGGAGGATTTGAACCGGAGCAACCCAATTAAGTGTGCTAACTAGTTTGAGCTTTTATTGAGTTTCCATTTGTATTTTCACAATTCCTGTAACATAGAGGATAGAGCCAGGAGATTTATTCTTCAGCAAACATGGAGATGAAAGCCAGAGAGTTTGTAATAGATTTTAATGGATTGAATATCCATGATTTTCTTGTATCACTGGACACTCATTTACTTGGGCTATACTTATCTATATCATTAATAAAATGAGTCGTGCTACACAGAAGCTCCATACTCTGCACACTACTTAAAAAAATGTGATTTTATCTTTTTACCCTCAGTATGTAGCTTATGTTTAGAATTTTTCTAATAAAATTATTGTTCACTGATCAAAAAAGAAAAGAAATTCAGGACCAGAACTCCAATTTTAATTTTCATTTTAAGCTGTTGGAAGAATTAAAACTGTTCATCTTCTCGGTGCAGATGTGGAATCAGCAGCCTTTCTGTATATTATTCCATGTCCTAACTAAATAGACATGGACCTTTCGATTAACGGATATGGATAGTTTTGCATACTTTGCATACTATATACGGATATAGAAATTACAACTTGGAGATTATTTTTGGTCCTTTCCAAGTTTCAGATTTATATAACCCTTCATCGATCCTTGGTTAAAGGCTTGGTGGGGCATCCTCCACCTTGACCCTACCGACTGGTTTGTCTAAGGTTAAGGGACGCACTCTTTTATTACCCAAAGCCATTGAATTCTATCCACAAAAACACCATCCCTGGTCTCCTGGAGTTGCCTTGACCCTTCTGCAGCTTGTTTTTCACTTTGGATTCAAGTGTAAACCACCTCATTCTTTGCTTCCAGGCTTTATGCCCTCGCATTGATATGGCTTCTTTCAAGCCACAGCTACTGCCACATCACCCATGCCCTGGTAAAGTGAATTCCATAAAATTATTATATAGTGGACAATAAAAGCAAACGAAACAACTCTTCTACCTGGCAAGAATGCAGTGTCGCCAATTCCAGTAATCTTGTGAAGCTGTAACGAATTAGGGGTTAAGGAAAACCTCCCCTTGCTTCAATTGAAACGCCAATAGTAACTGTTTTGCAGAGAGAAAGTCATCTGTACCATCTGGTTTACTTCAGGAGCTCAACTATATGTCCAATAGCTTGAGGATGAAAGGGAGACCAGATGAAGATGTGGTGTTATATGGTTAATGTTCAATGACTACTTCAAAGTGCAAACTAACCATCTAGACTTTCACTACTTCAGGGTGCTAACTATTAAGATTTGTAAAACGACTAAGCCCGTTTGGTTATTAAACTTATCTGAGTTCATTTCAGTTTAGTCTAATTTTAAACTAAGTCTAACATCCAAACACCCAACTCTCAATTTACTAAACTTATCTCAACTCAAAACCTATTTACACGTGGGACTCACAACCTTTTTCAATCCAACATTTTTTTATAGGTGGGACCCACAACCTTTTTCAACTTCCTATAAATACATCTAAACTCATCTTAATATCCAAACACATTTAAACTCATCTTAGGTGGACCCCACAAAACTCACTCTACCATCTCAACTCACTACTATTCATAAAGAGTTCAATTCGGCTTAACATCCAAACGCAGCTAAACTTTTCAACCAAATTTTGTCAGCCAACTAGCCAATGGCCTAAATTCCTAATATTTTGGCTCAAGCTGCGGCATTTATCCCCCCAAGTTACAGCAAAACTTGAACTAAACCGCACCCATTGGGTTAAGGACATGATGATTGAGCAGAGCCTACATTGTTATGCTCCAAACCACAAGGCAGCTCTAAACATGAGGAAGTTGGCTGATATCCAAATAAACCAAGAGATTCCTAAATCCTACACTAGAGACGAAAAAAGTTTCATCTAAAACCAATCCCTCTCAAATTTCAAATTGACGAGGGAAACTTAAGCTCTGGTTTGGTTTCACAAACCTTTAAAATCATCTCATCTCATCTCAACATCCAAACACCATTCAAATACACATTTTTCAATTTCAAATTTTCAAATTTTTCATCTAATCATTACCTAATTATTACAATTTTCTTAAACTTCCAAACAAAAAAAAAATAAAATTCAACTTTTCCAAATTTCAAAACAAAAATTATATTAAAAAATTATATTCTAACCCTCTTTTAAATTTATAATTATTTTTATTCAAGTTTTTTTCTCTCATTTCTCAAAATCTCATAAAACATCTTAACTCAAACTATTTCACTACTATTCACAAATTATCTCATTGTTATTCATAAATTTCTCATCTCATCTTATCTGTGTAACCAAACGAAGCAAAATTGATTTCAGCTGATTTTCCTATGAACTTCTCACATTGAATCAAAATTCAACCAAGAGATTCCTAAATCCTACACTAGAGACAAAAAAATTAATTTCATCTAAAACCAATCCCTCTCAAATTGATGAGGGAAAGATCAATAAAACCTCTTTTACCTAAAAAAAATAATAAAAAATAAAAATTTGATGAGGGAAAGACTAAAGAATTGATTTCAGCTGATTTTCCTCTGAACTTCTCACATTAATTCAGAATTCAACCAAATCTCAAATTGGCCATGGGTGACAACAAACATTGATCAGTTAGCTAATTGCGCCAAATCAAGATAATGGGAATTTCGAAAGAAGCTCAATTAGATGAAAATCCCAAACCACAACTCATTACCCAATTAAGAACTCAACTCAGGCAAACATTCTTCTGTATTAGACAAAACGTATTCCTTAAAAAGTACAACTCTTTACGTATAGTTTTTTTTTTACAACCAAAATTACTGCATAAAGGCATATATGGTAGTAGAAATATAAACCAAAAGAGCAGAGGAAACCAAGATGAGCAATGCGGCGACGGCATGGACAGTGGATTTACTCCCGCACGACAACATCCCCAGTCGGATCTCGATAACATTGACCATGGAGAGCATGAGGAACAAGCAGCCCATGACGGAGCCCACGGCGGAGCCCATCATTCCAAGCCTGAGGATCTTGAGGTTGATGTGGGCGCGGAAAGCCTCGTTGACGTCCTTGCTGTTGAGCAGGTTGATGGCAAGCTTGAGGCCCTGGGCGACGAGGGAAGAGAAGAGGAAGAAGCTGAAGGACAGGACCTCGAAGACGAGGAGCTTCCTGGCAACGTCGATACCGGCGTCGCAGGCCTCTTTGTTCTCGAGGCTGCGCTGGTCTTGGGTGGTGAGGGAGAGCCCCACGAAGACAGCGATGGTGAAGAGGGAGTTCACGTTGACAAGGCCGTCCAAGGCGGTCACATGCACGCTCGTAGTCGTCGCCGTCACCGTCGCCGTAGAGGTTGATGTCGCTCTCTGGACGCTGCTGTCTCTCGGGTATGACCACTCAGATCTGCAAAACGAATTCAGGAAAATCAAAACATAGTTGAAAATACGGGTTTGGTGGGTTTTTAATTTTAGAGATGAGGGAAGTAGAAATTTTATAATGGGTTCAAATCAGAACGAAATTGCAGATATGGGTCTAAACAGAATCAAACTTAAGAGGAAGAAAGAATAAAGAAATACTCGTCCATGGTTAAATCTTGGAAGTGCTGTTGTTATTAACGTTGCTTGTTAGGGTTTATGTTTTTCTGTGATGGGAGTAAAAGAGAGAGATTGTTGAGTTTGCTGTTGTTTATTTAGGATTGTTGGAAGGAAGATGGGGAGAAAAAAGTCTTGACAGAGACAGGAGGATAAAGCGACATACTTGTGCTTTCGTTGGTGTTTTTAGGGGAATACTTTCGTTTTGTCAAGGCAGTGGAAACTTGCTCCACATGTTTTGATTCAAAGCTTATCTCAATATACGAAAGAGAAATGTTTTGTTCCCGAATTCGAGACCAACAAATATTTTGAGAGATTTTTTTATTTTTTATTTACTGAATGATTAAAAAAATATTTTTTAATAATATTATGAATTTTTTATTTTTTTAAAAAATGTTTATGATAATTAAAAAAATATATGAAAAAAAAAACACTGTACGGGACCGTAGCAATGCTCATATACGAAAAGGTATAAGTTTTAAATTCATAATTTTTGTATAAATTCTCTTTTCTTTTCTCTTTTTTTGTAAAAAATAAATTCTATTAAGAAAAAAAATGAATATTTTACATTTTTTATGATGAAATCGTTTTTTTATAAAAGTAAATTCATTTTTTTTTTACAAAAATCATGCGTGAAATTTGTGCTTTTAGTACTTGTATTATGAATATCTAAAAGTCTACTTACAACCGATCTGGGGAATCCCCACGTCACCATGTCCTATTTGGCACATTCAAAACGACGTCGTTTCTAATTTAATTTAAACGAAGACGAAGTGGCTCCATCCCCCTCCATTCCAATCAGCACCCTCATCTCCCATAAAGTGGATTCTCTTCGTCTTCTTCATTTCCATCGTCTTCCCCATGAAGTCAGCTTCCATTGCATTGAAATGCTCTTCTCTGTTCCAATGGGTCTTCATCTTCTACACGAAGCCAGTAGGTCTTTGTCTTCTCTACAAAGCCAGTGGGTCTGTCTTCAAAACCTTACATTCGTCTGTCAAAACTCCAGTTTTCGTCGTTCTCTAATTTCATTTTCATTTTCGTCTTCGTCTTCTCTCCACTGAATCACCCATCGTTTGGTTTCTCCCTTCTACTTTGTCTTCGAAAACCCCCATCCCCATCCAACATTTTTTCTTCTCCTCATCGAAACCCTTTGTCTTCGGAATCCCCATCCCCATTGTCTTTGTCTTCTCCACTGCCTCACGAAGCCACAGCCCACGTAGCCACATCCCACGATGCCCATATCGTCTTCTCCACAGTCACGGTTTTAATATAATTTTGCTAGCATTCTCCCCAACCAAAACAGCAGAGAGAAGTAGAATTTCAATCTTGAAAGTGTCGTGCAATTTGATTTTCAAAAACTAAAACAAAAGGGTCTCATGTATTGTCGATACAATATCCATTGCATGAATTTGATAAATTAATTGATTTACAATGAATGTAAGGAGAGACTTTAGAATCTCAATGGGTCTCATAAAGCTCCTAACGATGCTTCTAAAAAAACCCCATTTGACCTCCAATTTTTTTTTTCCAAACCTTCATGAGCTTTATTGGGCGTTTTTCTGTCGAGCACTAGTTCATTCTTGTTGAATGGAGCGTCTCTCTCTTTTTTGTCGATGACAAGCACTTTTCTATCGTATCTGGTGAGCACCGGTTCTTCTCTGGCAAGCACTTTAAGTCAGTATTTGGCAAGAATAAAGTTCATATTCTTCTCTCTCATTCTCGGTATCTGGCAAGCACTTTTCTATTGAGCTTTATTGGGCGTTTTTTTGTTGAGCTTTATTTGACTTCCAAATGTTTTATTCTTGTCGAGCTTTCTTCTTCCTTTAGTCCCTTTTATTCAGATACTGGTTCTTCAATCGCTGGTTCAAATGCTGAGATCTATTTCTTCTCCAGACGATGGGCTGCTTGTTTCTTTCATTTATTCTGTTTTTTTTATTATTATTGTCAGAAGCTGACGTGGCAGTTGCCACTTCAGCCGATTACACGACCGTTCCGCAAGGTCGGTTGTATGTAGAAGAACTGTTATAACTATTAAAGTGCCACTTAAATAAATTATATACTAATTAGGTAAAATTTGTATCTCTAAATATATATATATACAAACTACAAATTTTAAGTTACGAGTTCTTAATAGGTGAAAAAAATTATAATAAAGGCATTTTCTGAAATGCGTGGAAAATACATTCCAACGCCATCTAGAATAAATAAATGTGAGATGAATAGAGGAAGGTTTCCATGGTTCTTTTAATATTGATCGAGTTTTTACACATTTTTATATAATTTTTGCTTGCCTATCCAGTCAAACTCGCGACTCGTTCCATGGCGATTTGAGATTTCCACCGACCGACCACCTATAAATTGATGGAAGGAACTGATTTATGATTTTTTAATATATAAATTTGATTGCATAATCTTTTCAAATCAATTAGATGTGAACTACCCCCCAATTAAAATATAAGATTTGAGAACTTCTAAGGTCCATATATAAATTAATTATTTTATTTATTAGATGAAAGTTGAATAAAATATTATTAGAATATTTTTTTTAATATTATTCTAATTTTAAAATTTAAAAAAGTTAAATTATTTATTTTATTTTATATAAAAATTTAAAAAATTTATAATGATTAGATGAGTTATAAAAACAAAAGTAGCCTTTAAAGTTGAACTAAAGGCTCTTATTTAAAGATATCTCTTCCTTTTATATTCTTGTTATGAAGTCCAAGTTAACCTTAAACGAGCACACCCGCACACGGTGACGCTCCAGCGAGCCTCATCGAGCTCAACCGTGCGCGCTTGTGTGTGTGTGTGTGAGAGAGAGAGAAAGAGAGTCTTTAGGATACTTCATTCGACCATTTGCATCAACTATATCTTTTCTCAATTATATTTTATAGGGTTTATGTACAGCAACATCTATTAGTTGGAGCTAGTAGAAAGAGCTCTTCTAACCTTACAACTATACGCCACCATGGTTCCCGCTATTGAGATGAAAACATATAGCTCCTAATCCTGCTTCTGATGTTCAAACGTGACATCACAAGCCCTTCTTTTGCACTCTGGATTGTTGAAGAGCCATCCATCAGTAACCCTGACCACCTGCATGCTTTGAGGTTAGTTCCATCTATACCTCGAAGTTGCTCTGACCGGTTGTGTCATTACGCCTCAACAGTAGAACCACCTTGTGGCCTTAGCTTGGAAGGTAGGTCTCTGATTCGAGATCCACTGCCCCAGAAAGAGGCAAGACAAAGGCCCATTATAGCCATGGCAACTACCGAACATGCTGGTGGAACTGCTTGACTGCTCCCAAGGAATTGGGTTGCAAGGAGCCCTGCCAGGGTGGAACTTTGCATTCCGGTGCATAATGAAATTGTCCTGCTGACTTCTTCTTCTTGCCTGTGACAAAAAACGTAATGTTATTGTCTGAAAGTGAAATAGTCCTAGAGTCAAAATGCAAGCCTGTGTGCCAGGTCACTTTCCATTCAAGCATTTACAAAAGTCAGATGTGATATGGGAGGGAGAGTTTTATCTCATGTCGAGGAATAGACCAGTTTGCGAAGAGTTAAAAAAAAAAAACAATAATTTTTTGATTGGACAAGCAAAAAGTAAAAAAAAAAAACAGGGGCTGCAATGGCATTTAGGAGATGTTAGCCTAACAAAGTCGGTCTCTCCATTGAGTTTGACATGGGATTATATCTAGTACTTCCACCCTACCACCCTTTCAGAGGGTGTTTCAAAGTCATGAAAGGTGATAGAGGCAGTGACAGCCAATGAGAATAAGGGTTCCTCGTTGAATTAGCTTTCAAAAGGTAGTATGAATGCTATTGTCCAACTTAACTTCTACACCTAAGCTGTAAACGGATGCAAGATCAACATGAATAGAAGTTTCCAGGAAGGGTCCCAAGCCCAACTGCCAGAAATGTTTTGAGGTCTGCATCTCCTTGAAATGAGGAAGAGTTCCACAATATATCTTAAGAAATATAAGAAGATTTCATAGTATAATATCAATACTTGCTATCTGTTAACAACTGGCTTTGGCATCGTACTTCATTACAAAAACAATAATAAAGCAATTTTGGATTGCTTTTTAAATGACTGAAAACTTAGATGGGCCATAAATGTAAGACTTTAAATAACTACAAAAGCACGCAAGGTTCACTAACAGAGTGGAGGCTCAAGAACCACAAATATCACATTAAAAAACTACGAATGCATGCAAGGTTCTAAAAGACTGAGGCTATGATTACAAACCTAAAAATCTTTCAAAGATAATGACTTTTAGCGGTATTGGAAGTTTACAAAAAAGAAAGAAACAACAGGTGGAAAAAATGAGAAAGGGAGATAGGGAGGTAATTTGAAAGAAAATATGATGAGAAGTGACTAATGGACATCACAAGTAGCAAAGATAGAAAGAATAAGGAAACATAACTTTATCACTTTTCAAACTCAGAAAATCAAGACCCCAGAACTTATACACTATTATATTCCAATGATTCAGACAACAATTCATGTTATGAAGTGCAAAAAAAAAGCATGATCAGGAGGAGGGGAACTTCAAATATGTTCCTATAATATTCTCCACATGCTTAACGCAAGCCTTGTTTCTGTTACTGTGCACAGCCAATATACGTGTTCTTTAGTAGGTCCCTGCAATGGGTTTTAGTGTAGATATATACTTTAGTTACTCAGATATTTGATTCTAACCAATCGATCCTCTATGTGATCATGTTAATTGCTTATGAAAAAAAATTCAATGATGGAGATGCACAAGCACAAATACAAGAGCAAGGAAGGGGGTTGGCTTTTTAAATCTCCAATATTCACGACATTGCCCTTTCAACGTTAACTCTTGTGATGTTTGCTCCTATGAGAGTGTAACCAATTCGAGAATGAACTTTGGGATGCATCAACATCAAAGCAAGAAGATCTTTGAAGTAGGATGAATTTACCTCAAAGCCGGAATTCTGGAAACCAAATATCCCACAGTAAAGGCCACGGCATGAAATGTCAATACTGGTAAAACCAATCGGAGACCCTCTGTTGACAGAATTTGGCTCCGGTTTATAGCAAGGGGGCTGCCGATGCATATGGAAGTGCAAATCATCGCAACAAATGGCATCAATGGTCCAAGGACATTCACAACTGGTTTTGCATAAGTATTGAGCAGAAGGCCAAGAGTGACAGGAACAAGAACAACCTGATGAAAATTGCCAAAAAAAAATTATTACCAGAATCAAATGGGTTAATTATGTCTCTGAATCCACTTTTGCTCACTTAATGCAGTGTTCTTCTTACCTGCAATATTGACTTTGACATGGCTACAGCATCAACCGGAACAACAGATCCAAGTAGAAGGCCGGTTAGTAAAGGTGTAACAAGCACTGATGCAATGGTGGTAGAGCTGGTTAGGAGAATGCTCAAGGCCACATCCCCTTTGCTCAAAAAACTGGCATAGCTAGACAGCTGAGCCCCTGCAACACAAGACATGAGGACAAAACCTGCATAGAACATCCGAGGCATGCCAAACGCTCTTGCAATTAACACTCCAAGTGCCGGCTTCAGCACATACTGTGCAATGAACCCAATAGACAATGGTAAAGGCCTGCAACAGAATAAAACTGAAGGACATTGGAAGCAAATTCAAAATCTCAAAAAGGATTAGAATACCTTAATTTCAGATACATGTATGTGTGTGTGTGTGTAAATAAGAACGTTAAAACAAGATTGTACCTTTTAAATGCAAGAGCAAAATCATTGATGGAAAGTCGGATTCCAATAGATAACATGATCCCACCAAGAGCAGGAGCATAGAGTTCCTTAGATACCCTGCAGAAGTTCCGAGTTCCGAGTTCCTTTAGTTGTTAAAAAGCATCTAAATACAATTATAATTTGGGCAGGATTACACGTTCTTCGTGGAAATCTCGACCAAAGCACGGCCTGTTTGGCCATAACATGTGCCGGCAAGAAACTAGAAGATTTGCGAAGTAAGAATACTCCTAATAAACCTTAAATCAAACATATGCAATCCCAAATTCTGGTATGCAGTTTCCACGGTCTTCTATCTACAGGATTACAACTAATTGGTATTTTCAGCTTTGAGAAGCAATCGCCACCTCTTTCTTTTTCCAAAAAAAGATAAGAAAAAGTAAAAAGGCTGATAATAAGTAGATCAGGAGAAAATATTATGAAGTAATACCTTTTTCGTTATTAAATGGCTTATGAGGTAATACAAAGACATACTAATAGTTAAATACGTGTCAGAAATATTCGATGCAATTAATTAAGTAGTTCATGCTGAAAGTAAACTTTCATACATAAAAGAGAAGGGAAAAAAAAACAATTAAAATAAAAATCTCGGGGAGGAGAATTTTTCCAAGTATTTAAAATACTCCATGACTTTATATAGTATTATTATTTTAGAGAATCTCTATTGGGGAAAATACAGAAAAGAACCTAAGGAAGCATAATCACGAAGCCACATGCAGAATTTGGAAACTTCATAAACCCAAAAGACCCACCAAGTAAAAGTGGAAGGCTGAGCAAGAGCGGCAATTGCAGTGGCAGCGACCACAAAGGGAAGCATTGCAGATAGAGCTTGCGAAGAATCGCTCTTCTTCCCAACTTCGGCTATCGCATTCGGGTTTATCCCAAACGACAGCAACGACACGTTCCCCTCTCGTCTCTGCAGCCCCACTCTTCCTATAAACGGCGACGTCGAGCACGCGAATATAGAAAGCTTCGCCGTCTTGTTTCTGAACCCATTGGGAATCTTGGGAATCGAAGAGCAACAAAATGAAGTAAAAGCAGAAGAGGAAGAGGTTGGTCTTAACGAAACAGGGAGTGGCAGTTTTGGCTTGGAAGGGAGCGAGAGCGAGAGTAAGGGAATTGAGGACACTGAAGAAGTGGACATGGGTGGTGGTTTCTGAGGTCGATTGAATTGCTCCGCCGGGTGACAGGAGGTTTCCGGCGAAGCTTTCACAAGCGAATAAAAGGAGAGGTGAGGGAGAAGCGAGTAAGCGGATGACTGGATGAGATAATATAGAGTCCACTTTGTAAAAGAAATATTAGTTTTTAATATATTTGTACAGTAGTGAGAGAGAGAGTGACAGAGAGATAAAGAGACAGAGATATATGTGAGATTTGTCACTTTTTTCCTTCTCTGTTTTGGCCAGAGATATCAGATATTTTAGAGACACCTCGGATCTCATAATTGCTGTTTAAAATTATAAAATCAATAAAAAAAAATAGATAGATGAAATAATTTGAAAATATTTATAATTATTAAAATAGTTAATAATTAATAATTAAAAAAATAGTTGGAGAGGGGAAGAAATAAGAATTGCCAACCCAATCAGCCCATCTATTGGGTGAGGGGTGAATGCCATTATGCCACCGCGAGTGCGAGACTAATTTAGAAAATTTGTTAAATACTTTGTAAATTTTAATAACGTGAATCTGGCTTTCTATCAATAAAGTATAATTACGACCTATCCATACCAAGTTCTTTACTCTCACAACCCCATCTTATAGTTAAAGAGAATATGAAGGATCTAGAAAACAGGCTGTCCTTTTCAATCCCGTTGCCTGCCAGCTTGTTCATTTTGGCAACGACTCCTTGGAGCCTTTTCATGTTTCAACTTGGAAAATTGGTATTTACACTACTATACAAATTATGTGTATTCTTTTTTAAAAATAAAAGGTGAATTTGTGATCACCTGAAAATTTATTTTTTTTAGTAGTGGATCTCATTTTTTTTAAAAATAAGTGTGCAAAATTTACATAATCTAAGACTTTATCTAGTAAGGAGTGCTACTCGTACCTTTTGGACAGTGCCCCCGTCTCCCCCCTCCCCCCCGCGGCCCCGCTCCCACATGAGCAGCAGGGGGAGGGGGGACAATTTGGGCCCCCAAACCTCGGCAATGCCCCCTGTGGGTGAGTGCCCCCGTCCGAATGTCAGGAGGCAGATTGACTCTCTAGTTTGTCTGCCACCCCGTCCAACACTGCATTACAGATTTCAAAATACAAATCTTACATAATACAAATCTCACAAACAAATTTTAAAAAAATCGTAGAAAGCATTTACAAATCCAAACAAAATGCAAATAAACTTACGGATCACAAAAATCTAACAAACACCAAAGAAATAAACAAACCTTAACAAATATAAAATAAATGTATAGACCCACTGGCCACGACCGCAATCATGGGTCATATAGATATGTGTATAAATCTTCAAAGATATGTGGACAGATCTATATAGCCCACGGTTGGCATGACCACGGTGTATTAAACTTGCAGACTCGTCATGACATCACCCACAATCGTAGCCGACAACCACAAAAGTCAAAACTCCTAGCCCATGGAGTTCTAACACTAGCCTAACTCACGACAACTGAGAGAAACTCTTTGTCGGCCTAAAGGAGGAGGAGGATGAGAGAGATGAGAGAGAAGATGACGGTCACTAAGAGCGTAAAACATGGGAGGAGGGGGAATGAGAGAATAGAGCAGAGAATAAAAGGAGAATAGGAGAAAAGGAGATGACGGCTAAGAAGAGGGAATAAGAGAAATAAGAGGTGAGAGAGAAGATTTCCTATTTATAAATATGATTATTTTTAGATACAATGTTGTTTTGAGATATCCAAAACAAAGTCATTTCTTTTATTACAAATCTATTATATATGTGGGCCGAACAACATATATATCAGACTGGCCAAGGCCTAGTTTGGGTTCCCCCGCATATATTTAACCCATGGGTGGATGCCTCGCAACTCACATTTGGCGGGCTAGGACCTTGGCTAGGTGGGGCCGGATGGGGGGAGGGCGAGCAGAAGACCCTATCGCCCACCCCTATTATCTAGCATTACTCTTGAATTTATATCGATTACTCGTGCTTATATGTATTTGATTATGTTTCTTTTGTTTTTAACAATTTTATTTTTCTGCCGAATTATTTTGACCATACTAGGAGTGGAGTACGTAACAATTCCGTGTGGGTGGAATTATTGTTAGTGGGATTTTCTATTGTAAAGAATCTATGTGATTTTTATTAGTGCATCCATGTTTTGACATAAATAATAAATATATATATATATACATAGATAAAAAAGAAAGAAAGAGAGAGATCTTTGATAATTGATTTTATTATAATTATATCTATACCTTCTTATGACTACAACAAAATATATGTTAACATCTTATACATATCAATAAAGTGATATTCTATTATTAAGTCGGTATATAAAATATGTAAGATTTAAATTTTAAAATTTATTTATTAAATTAAATTATACCATATATAGAGGTATGCAATAAATTTTAAAAATTATAACATCTAATTTTTCTAAAGTTCGTTTATAGATTTAAATGAAGTTTGGAAGATAAAAATGAAGTTGGGGTACTTCAACTCTTAAAATATATTAAGCTATTAATTTGATCGCATTACTTCAGAACTCGAAGCTCTGAAAAAAAAAACGAGACAGAGGGGGGAAGAGTGAGGAGATGATGTTAAGGACTCGAGTGCTATGGTTCGGCGTAGGGTTTTCTGTGGTAGGAGCTGCGATTTCCCAATTAATCTGGAGAGATTCGTGGACCGATCGACACGCTCTCTTTTCCGATGTCAGTGACCTCTTTGAAACGAACATATTTGCATATTCCCATTTTCTCAACTCCAAAAGCTTCGAGTACATATTGTGACTTTAAATAGCTTCGTTCTTCTCTTGCAGACGAAGCAGAAATTTGATGCTTTGGAAGCCAGACTGTTGAACCTCGAGGCAACTATCTCTAATCCGAAATCGGATTCCGGTCAGGTAATTGCTCACTTTGACTGGTCTAACTCCATCTTCATGAGCTGAAACTTTTAGATGATTGTAAACTCTATCTTTAGTTTTTCTCTAGACCGAATTACGATTCCTGATGCTCGGAAACAAAAAAAAAGGATATTTCCCGGCGTGACTCGCGGGAAGCTTCGGGACAAGCAAACTTAAACACAGATATTATCTTCAAATGGTTGTTTGAAGTTTGAAATTGGTCTTTTTCCCTTCTGTTTTTTTTTTTTTTGGGGGGGTGAGGGGTAGAGTTGGAGCACTATAGCTACGGGCTGGTGTCTATTCTGATCGTATCTTTTTATTTGATTCTTTTTAGCTTCTTTTAATTTGGGTCAAGTTTTCCAAGTCAACTTCAGTTGGAGTAATGTTTGCTTATGAATATGAATATAATTCTATGAATTGAAGGAAACAATTTTTATAGAATTTTTTAGTGGCCTGGAGCTCGAGTTTCAGATTCATGTTCTTCTCCTTAGTCGAAAATCTTGGGACCTTGACATTGTCAACTTTTGCAATCAATTCCAGAGTTAATCATAATGTCACTTTGAGAACTGTGTAAGATATTTCTATCCAAGGTTTGGTGTCAAGAAACCTTAGATGCATGTTTATATATCCGTTCTCCTCACTGTTCTTTAGAGTTTTCCAGCAATTTTCATATCAAATGCTATTCAAGACTGATTTGAATTTGTACATTTTATTTCCCTGAAACCCAAGTATCATTTTGTTATAATCAACCATTTCCATTTCTCTTTAAATCACTAACATTTTTAATTACCCCATTTAGGTCCATACCTAAACCAAATACCTAAACAAAATACGTGCAAAAGTTTAAATGTGCATTCCTCTTCATCCAAAGTGGTGCCACCACAAAATTTGCTGCGGTCCTTGAAATCTGGCTAGATTAGGCAATGCCATCATGTGCTTGACCGCACCCAAAGAACACCTGAAACAAAAACTCAGCTGCTCATTGTTGCGACCAGTCCATGCACATAATCCAAAGAATCAGCATACCCAGTATCCAAAACCGCCAATTCATGACCACCCCTAAGCCACCAAGCAAGTCCTTTCAACAACTCTAGAAGAATCCAATTGGTATTTAAATCTGCTTACCTGTCACCAATTGGCTGCAAAACCACAATACTCCAATTGGGTTTCCTGCTGTCATGGATTTTCACTAAGTTCAAGCCAATGACTGAGTTGTAGGGCCGACAAGTTTGTATGAATTCCGCTAAGCCAAGTGGATGGCATTATTACTAGAGATCAAGATGATATACTTGAGGCTGGCCAAGATTTGCAATGACAGGGTGTACAAGTGGAAATTGAATGGCTAGGATTTCATCGAGATTCATAATGCCTTGGCAACGTTCTCCGATCTGATGGCAAAGGCATTCTATAATCTATCCTTGGGGACTCTGTACCGGGGGAACCCTTATACAGTTGGTAGGTAAACTAGGTTTTACATGATTCGGAGATGTGAAATTGATCAATGTTGGTAGGAAGTGGAGTTAATGATTACGAGTTCACCATGCGGTGTGATTGGAAAAACTGAGTACCAAGGCGTGCCAACAGAATCGACCCAAACCACAGGTGTTGTTGGTATATTTTATCATATTTGAAACCCTAAACCAGACAAAATACTAAAATATTATTTTCAGTTTATTGTTCACTGAAGGAATTGGGTATCCAAACCATAAGTTTCTCTTTGTTTGACTTCCAAATCTTAAACTTTCCTTGCATAATCGGAATTGCATTACTCCTTATCTTCTAGGCCTTTTGCCACCTAAACCTAGCACTAACTATCCCAAAACCCACAAACCTCTGCTGCCAAATAAATCCTAGCAGGCCTAAAGTTTTTTCTCTGCTGCTTTCCTACTTCAATAAACAGATGATTTTTTTTTTCTCTTAAATTTTTGACATGATGCTACAAGCTGTCTCCCGGGATGGGGAGTTCATGGAAAAATAGTGCGTATTCTCCAGCTAGCAGCTTATTTGGGGTGGGGGGTGGCAATGACAACAGCAATGAAGGTTTTTTGGGATTTGATCTGATGAATAAGGCCATCAGTTGGCACATAAAACATTTGTTTGGGCTACTTGACTACTCTGGCACTTAGAGAGGAAAATGAACGTGCTTCTGCTCTCTTCTTTCTTTTATCTACTATGTTCATCATTCATTGATGTGTAGAAGTGTTCTAATGATTACAATTTACCCTTTTTGGCAGGCGGAAGGCTAGCTCTATTTCAAGCAAAGATCCATATTTCAGACAAGGAAAAGAGGACGACTAAATAAGATTTATTATCTACTAGGATGACTCGATTGTTGGGTTTCTTATAATTAGTTGTGGATTTATTTTAACAGAAATCTCAAGATACTCTAGATGATCCACAAATCTCGACTTGCCTGTCTTATTAATGTCTTGCTGCCTTGGAACAAGGAAAAGTCATAGAAATTTGGCTGCGTTTGTTTTGATGTAAGAGAAGGAAAATAAGAAAATATTTTCGTACAAAACGAGTGATTTTTAGAAGTTAATTTCTTTGTTGTTTTGCCATTATATGTTTCGCCGCACTATGTTTACCTTCCATGTACCGATGAATATGTTAGTGTATGTGACTGTTTGAACAAGCCCTTAGAAATTGCTCACGGAAAAAGGGAAAGAATCCTTGCAATTGGATGTTGCATCTTTGGCAATGAAATCTGAAAGTTGGCTTCCTCGTAGCAAGTTTTAGCCTAGTGTATGCAAAAAAGGCCACCAGATGATGCATTTCCAGAAAATTATTTCGCTTTTAGCGAGCTGGCGGTTGAAGTCTATGGATTATGCCATTTTTGTATTACCATTTGTTGATGATCAGATGAACCAAACAAGGAAAATAGCGGCGTGTTTGGCTATATTGAGTAAGGTTACTTTTCCCCCCTTCTTTTAGGAAAATGGTTATAAATATTGAAGTAATTAGTTTGAACATGATTTGAAAACTTGGAGGTTGAGAAAAGAACATCAGCATATGATGACCATATATTTACAATCCTACCATCATGATATCTTAGAAAATAAATTCTCTGTGGTCGTGAGCTTAGAAGAATAGCAATTGAGATTGACAGATAATAATAAGTGAAATCTTAGTCGAAGTTTTAAAAGTAATACGAGGAGAACGATATACGTACAAATATTTTCACAATCCTTTACCTAATTATATTTTAAATGATGAGTATTTTTCTAAATTAACTTAAGTAACATCGTTTTACAAAAATACTCTTAAAAATAACCGTAAAAAATATTACATGTGTAACATTACTTGTAACATAATCCAAATGCACCATAAACACACAAGAAATTATAAGCTGCCGTCTAAAGAGAAAAAACTTCAATATTAAAAAAAAAAGACTGCAAGTTAAGTGATTTTATTTATTTAGACCAATAGTGAAAAAAAAGAAAGATGTATTTTGTTTTGGGTATAAGCCTATAAGGAAGGGGCCGCCTTTGTTTAGATTGGTAACAGCCAACCGGAGGAATTGACAAATTGGAGAGAGATCTAGACGGTTAGGGGGCGTCCACTTCTTTATTTTCTATTACTTCCTTACCTTTTCTTCTCTCTCTCTCTCTCTCTCTCTCTCGTGCTTCTCTTTCTCCCCCGATCTCACTGTTCTCCCTTTCTACTCCCTCTACCGGAAATTTTACCCTTCACCACCGCCGCCACCGGCCACCGATAATATTCGTCTCCTTCTTTGCTCTTCCGCGGGCTAGTCGAGCTTGGACCGGCCCTTACTCACCCACACTGCTCTCGGTTTTTAGGCATCCCGATCTTTCGATTCTATCTCTCGGTCTCTTGTCCGGTCGTCACTTCCAGCTACCACCAGCTTTGTTCCGGCAATATTTTCCGGTCCGCTCGCCGGAAAATTGAAGTCTCGGCACCCATTGTTAAGCGAGGTAAATTGTTTCTTTGAGCTTTTTTTTTTTCTTAGTTTCTTGATTTTAAATACTTCGGCTGTTACTATACTTGATTTTTTTGTGGAAGTGGCTTGAAGAGGGGCCGAGAGTTTCGGATTTATGTGCAGAGGTTGGTAGGGCCGAAGGTGCCCCGCATTTTGAAAGTTAGGGTTTTTTTATTTTGGGAGGTATTTTGTACTTGTGCTATAAATCTTGAATTTGGATGGATGTGTAGTTAAATTCGTGGTGGTTTAAGGAAGATAATACCTCTTTAAAGGCTATTTTAGCGGAGCCATCGAAGGGCTCCTAGATTGACCATTTTTTTGGTTGTCCAATGAAATCCAAATTCTTTTGATGATAAAAGAGGAGGAGAGAACACACTTGTTCTCTTTTGTTCTCTTCTCTTTTGAGTTCCTTAAGCTCATAAGGAAGGAATATAAACGATAAATAAAATCTAAATTTTATTGGAATAAATGCTATGTAATGATATGGAGGCTATCTCTAACCTTACGAATTTATAGTCTAAAAACCTTAAACAAATATAATTATTAAATCCTTGAAAGTAATGAATGACTACGTAACAAAACCATAGCTGTCATATAACATGAATTTGGGATAACTTGTCCTACATCACCATGAATAAGTAGTTTTAGCAATAGAAATATTAGTTAATACGGTGTTCGCTCCAGCAGCCATTGTATGAATTTTAGCACTGAAGTCGGTGGAGAAGGCAAGTGTGGACTATTAAAGTTTCCGTCTCTCCTAAGGATTAGGCAATTATGTAATGGGGTGATGTGAAATAATGGATATTTTTATCCATTTGGAGAACATGCTTATTTTATACTTTGTTTTTTTTTTTTTTTTTTTTTTTTGTTGATAAGGCCAGTGCTGTAGTTTGTTAGCAGTAATTTCTAAATTTGATGTATTTATTGTTATATGATAAGCGAATGCCTAATAGTACTTGAATAATTAGCGACTTTGGACCTGTACACTGAAAATCTCATGTCTAACACAAGGTAACTTTTGAGTTCCCCATTATTCAATTTAGACCAATTTATGTATAAGCTATTTTTCTGCTATATTATTGTAGAAACAAATTTATGTTTTTCTTCAATTTATATGATCAAGATTTTATCGATATTTTATGGTTGTATAAATTGCAGTTGATAATGGTCCACCGTTTTGTAAAACAATGACATATGGATCCTGAAGGAAAGAAGTTTGGAAGAGGTAGAGAGCTTCCTTTGTTATGTGTCTCTCCTTGTGTTTTTCCTCATACCATGTGTCTGGCTGAATCTAGATTTGCTAGATTGTTAATGATGTGTTGTATAGAGAAAAACATTCTGTAGGTGGTGCAATTGCAGTGATTATTTTCTGACCCAATGTCTCTTATGTGATATTGCACCCAGTGTTGGACTTATAATTTGTATTAAATGGATTCTCATAGAAGTTGCAATTTCTAATAAAATTAAGATCATGTTTGCGTAACAAACTCTTAGAAAAATTTTGAAAGGTGATTTATGTTTGTGTTTGTAAAGTGGTGGGGCCCATTGAAAAGATGTTTGGAAAGAAAAAAATCTTTGAGAGTTTTTTGTATTTGTGAAAGCAGTGGGGTCTGCTTGACTTATCAAAGTTTTATGGGTGTTTTTTCTAAAAGTGGTTTTGAAGTTTTTGGATTTTTGTGAAAGTGGTGGGTCCACTCATGATTAGATGAAAATTGTGTTGGGGGTGAAAGATTATTTTAGGATTTAAAACATGTTCTTTTGTAAGTTGAAGAAAATGAATTTTTTGTTGAGAAACATAATGTAGGCATTTAGGGAATAAAATGGCTTACCCATCTTAAGAGGTGTAAGCCATTTTCCAGACTGTTGTCTTACCCTCTCCTCCCATGCACAAATCCTGCAACTAGGCCTCTTGATTCCTACAACTATGCAACCCCTTACCACCTGTCACAACTCCCACCTACAAAATCCTCTGCCACCGGCCCACCTACCAACCATTTGTTTTGTATCTACCACCCCATTTCCATGGAATTGGTCGACTCCAACTTGATTACAGAATCCCCCACTAATTCGAGTCAACGTAGATCCTGCCTCGATAGTTCTTTGCTTCTATTGGGATTGGGGGTTCAAGAATTGATGGCGGTGGTTGAGATTGAAGCGGTTTTGGACAGTTTTGTGGTGGTTGCAAAACTAGAAAATGGGCGGTTCAATGGTTTTTGACGATTGTGATTTCCCATATGATAAAGATAAGGGTAAGTGGTGTATGAGATCCCACATTGCTTGGGGATGAAAAGTTCTTGCTCACTATAAGGTTCCAATGGGGCTCCAATTGTATCATTGACTAGTCCTTTTAGAGTATAGGTCATGTGGTTTGGGCCTTTTATTGGGGCGTTACAAATGGTATCAAAGCCTATCCCAATCAGAAATGTAGGACTTGAGCTATGCTACCTACAACAGACAAGCTTGACGAGGACGTCGAGAATTTAAGGGGGGGTAGATTGTGATATCCTATATGATAAGGGTAAGGGTAAGGGTAAGTGGTGTATGTGATCCCACATTGCTTGGGAAGAAGAAGTTCTTGCTCTTTATAAGGTTCCAATGGGGCTCCAATTGTATCATTGACTAGTCCTTTTGGAGTATAGGCCATGTGGTTTGAGTCTTCCATTGGGGTGTTACAACGATGGTCTGTAAATAATTCACATAGCAATTAAACGCTCAGGAATGGTTATGGAACATTTTTGAATCCCTACTAAATGATAGAAAACAATTGGTTTCTCTGAAAATCTAGTTTTTTATAGGTAAAAGGTCAGATTCTCTGAAAATATATTTGACTGAAGTGTTCTCTTTTTTCCCCATTTTATGTCGAGACAAATGCAGCCTCAATGCATCGTTATTTTCCTTATCTTATGGCAACATTTTATTATCATCTGATTCTGTTTTCAGTTGCTTTTGTCCTTTTCTTTTAGTTTCTTTGCCCATTCTGCTACTTGGTTGTTCATTGTTTTTTTCTCGTTTGTTTTGTTCAATGATATACTGTGCTTTTTATGTCTACTTGGGCTATGCCTATTTATATCACAATTCATTTTTACTGAAAAAAATGCTATTTGAACTTTAGGACCAAGGGAACTGACTGGTGCTGTAGATCTCATAAGTCACTACAAGTTGTTGCCACATCATGAGTTTTTCTGCAAGAGATCACTACCTTTGTCAATTTCAGACACACATTATCTTCACAATGTTGTTGGAGACACAGAAATTAGAAAAGGAGAAGGGATGCAATTGGATCAGCTTATTCAGAACACATCCTATTCCAGAGAACCAAATGCACGAATACAACCGTTTGACCTAAATATTCTAAGAGAAGCCTTTCAGTTAAGGGAAACTGCTCCTGTTGATTTGCCCCTTGTAAGATATCTACTTTTTTGAAATGTTTCTGTTGCTTCAAAATATTTTCTTATATTTTTCCTTGTCTCCCTCCCTCTCTATTAACTGCTGATTTTATTCATTTACTCTATAGGCGGAGAAGGGGATCCCTACTGTTGCAGGGAAATCAAAAGGTGAGTCCAAGGACAAGGAGAGGAAGCATAAAAAGCACAAAGACAGAGATAAGGATAATGATAAAGAGCACAAAAAGCACAAGCACCGCCATAAAGACCGAAGTAAAGATAAAGACAAGGAGAAGAAGAAGGATAGAAGCGGACATCATGATTCTAATGCTGATCAATCAAAGAAACACCATGAAAAGGTTGGCACACTCTCGTATAACTGCTTCTTCTTTGGGGAACTTGGGTAGCTTTGAGGATAATGGCAATATTATGAAAATCCTAGATTCATTCTTATGCCCTTTTGCTTGGTAAATATAGTCAATGATTTTGTTTCTAACATTCCTACACCATTTCTTCTTGAACCATGGAAATTAAACAATCGGTAGGGTGAGGTGTAGACTTCTATTGTCCATCCCGTTTGAGATAATCCTTTAATTTGTAACAAATCGATTTGGCTTTGTTTTTGTTTTATATAATTAAGGTTGACTGCAACTATCCACTCTAAACCATGATGCTGTCGCATGTCCAATCAATGTTAAAATTATCAATAAAAGAGTAGGTTGGAGTGGATTGCAAATTAATGTGCTCTAAGCTCTCGATTTTGACAGATTAGTGCAGTCCTCCTACAACTAATCTATTGACTTTGCTCCAATCTGAATGGTGCTGTAGACATTATAAATTTACCTCAATTATTGTCTATCATGGTTGCAGTTTAATTAAGAGAAAAAACGGAGTTAACTCCATATTTAGGATTCATAGGTGCAATTTGGCCATATAATTAAATTTTCTAATGCGATCGAATTATGAGTCTTTGTACTTTATTTATTTTCAGAAAAGGAAGCATGATGGCGATGAAGATATTAATGACATTCACCGACACAAAAAAAGTAAGGTAATATATAAACAAGAAGCATTTGAAAAATTTCGATTTTGTTTTATTCTAATCCTAACTAACTGTTTCTTAAATGAACTGCACAAGTTTTTCCATTGTTTCTTCATCTATACATAACCCTCTGTATTACCCCAATTTATTGCAGCATAAGAGTTCAAAAATTGATGACATGGGTGCGATAAAGGTTGCCGGCTGAAAAGGTGGCCTACAATGATTGAGTTATTATTCTCAAATGGTTGTTGTTGTAAGAGTTTGGAGGGGACTTTTACTCGTCAAATTGCTTGAGGTAAATACCATGCCATAACTTTAAATATTCATTCAAGTCAATCCTTGCTCAGAAGCATACTTGCAATCATATACCTCATTTTCTTGACAGTATATTACACCAACTTTATGTTTCATTGATGAAAGTAAGCCATGAAATCAACCAAATTACTTTGGATTGATCTTACTCCCTAGCCTTCTCTGTTGTAACTAGCTCTAGCCCCAGCTATAATCCGTCTATGGCCATCTGTTAGTCATTTAGAATATAGCCTGGATTCAAAAGCATTGTCTGGGATTGCAGCAGCCCCTCAGATGTTAATCACTTTTTAAATATGTATCTGTGTATGGAGGGAGGTTCTCATTTCAATTTTTTGGAGAAATTTACATTGATCTCTCTTTAAGTTTTGCAAAATCACTCTGAAAGTTGTCATTGTGTGTGTATTATGTGTTTTATTGTCATTGTGACTTACTTGTTAGGCACTTGTATCGCAATTTTATATTTATTCTCATCTTTGATGCAGGGTAAAAGTTGCTAAGAATGGACTTTTTTGTATCATTAGAATGGTATATTATGATTATTAGTTATGTGCAAGACTTCTAAATAGGTTGTTTCTCAGTTTCTACGGCGCATTGGATATCTCAGGTTGTACACATTACTATAATTTCTTTTGTTTGAGGGTTTTTTTTTTTTATTTTAATGATTAGCTCGAATTAGATTTTCCAGGTTTTAGGCAATAGATTGAGAAAGGGGATTTTGTGTATATTGGTTCTATTTTTCTTCACCTGTTGTAGCAAATACTAACATGTTTAGTCACCCAAAATGATTGTAGGGACTACTAGAACTATGTTCTCACATTAATCGCCAATTCATTTATTAGGTTATTGTGTACATACAGTAGATCAGATAATGATTTGGCCATTGAGGGAGTTATTACTGCTGTCGGTTGATCTCCTGAGGCCAAGAATTTGTTTTGTTTTTTTGCCCTTTTTGCTTGATTGGTTGTCGTTGATGGGGGAACTTTGCCAGTTCTCTCTAGGTGGGAGGTTTACAGTTTACTTGTAATTATTACGAGGCTGGGTGTGAATTTACCAAGATGAAGGCTTCTATTGTGCAAATGGATGAATAAATCAGGAGTATACTCTAGTTAAAGGTGATTCAGGATGAGCTATAATAGACTTGGACATATTTGGAGTTCTCTGTTGTACGATTTTGGCAGTTGGGGTTGTATATCCGATAGTAGGGGTGAAAATCAACCACGCACCGACATGTTTTTCAAGAGGTGATACCGACCGAAACCGGTCGATGAAGGGGGGTAAAATTGGTCGGCGTAGTTTCGATCGGTTACCCCTCGTTCATTGGTGACCCCGTTGGTTTCACTCCCATAAAAAAATTTCACAAATGAGATCTCACAACAAATATCAGCATATCTCACAACAAATAATTAAATATCACAGAAGAAATAGAAAAATTCAAAAATGAATCGGAGAGGGAGGTAGCCCTTCATTGGCCTTCTGTGCGTGTGCCGTGTGTCATCCTATCAAATCTAAAAGGAAGATGAGATTGCCATGGAGAGAGAGAGAGAGAGAGAGAGAGAGAGAGAGATTTGAGAGGGGGGAGTGAGAGATCTGAGAGGGAGAGAAAGCTTGGAGAGAGAGAGATGAGAGGGAAGGAGACGACAAGAACATGAGGGGGGGGGGGGGGGGTTGAAGCTCTAATCCAAAATGGTGCCGTTTGGTTTAATACACCAAACGGTATCGTTTCATATATATTTTTTCAAAACCCTGGGTTTAAAAAGATGTCATTTCACTTACTTAAGTGAAACGATATCGTTTTATACACGTATAATATAAAAATATATATTTATATAATTGGCCGGTTCGTCGGTTTGAACCAACTGATGTCGGTTGCAGCTTATTTCTATCGCCGGCCAACCAGTTATTTGTCAATTTTGGCCGATTTCGTACTCCAACGGCCGATTTGCGTCGATCTTGGCTGGTTTTAATGGTTTTTGTACACCCTTATCTGATAGTGAATTCTTGCGCTGTAAAATAAATAAATTAGAAACTGCCTCAATAGAGTTCATGCAATGCAAGTAATTTATAAGGTAGTCTCGCGCGCGGGCCCCGGGGGGGGGGATGTGGCTTTCCTATTAAAGCACTCAATGGATTTTACAAAATCCATGTTTATGTAAAATTTGAAGAAAAGTAGCTCAAAACTGCCTCCAACGGATCATGTATTTTGAAATCTATTTTCCATTTTGCTACAATGTTTAGCTACATGTAGCATGAACTGTACACAAATGTAAAAATATTTGATTTATTTTCTCTTTTCACGTACTTGTTTCCACAATAGTTTTTCTCTCTCATTGTGCTTTTTTTCCAACAAACTATTAAATAATATAACATTTAAATGATGTAAAGAAAAAATAGATAAATTGATGTATGATATATTGTAAAGTCAGTATATAAAATAGAAAAAATAAATTTTAATAATGTATTTTAAAGGATATGATACATAAACTATTGGGAGTGCTCAGTGCTCTTAAATGCACCTAATCTTATTCGGAATTTGACAAGAGGGGCCTAGACAGGATAAAGTCGTAGGCACTTCTTTTAAGTAAGTGGCTAATCTCAATAGAAAATTCAATGAATCGGCAAAGTTAAATCCAAGACTTGCATGAATCCAAGTACTGGTGGTTACAGTATTTATCATGGAATGATGATACTGCATTTACTTGGGTAATTTAAATTACCCGGTACGTGATAGGATGAGCACCACAGCATACACGCTGAGAGTTTGCTACTTTTTGGACACCATATCGGAAACACGGGCCATGACCCACCGCCAATATGAATAGTTTGTCGATGGAAACCTGCTGGAAGTGGCCTCCATTTAGAAACGGGCTTGAAATGAAAGTCCATTACCATTTAGTCCAGCCCACTCAGGTGCCCCCCTAGTGACCCAATTCTGCTGACACTTCCTTTTCTTCTTCCCCCCCCCCGCGCCCGTCTCTTAATGAGCAAGGATTTCATTAAACCAGAAAGAGAATTATAAAAAGGAGGGAATGAGGATCCTTATAAATATTGTGGTACAATAAATATAGTGTATAAAAATAATGTTCGCACCTTATTATGCTTTAGAATTTGAACATGCAGCAGGCAGACTCACACCTTAATCAATCATTTAGGGACCCTTTTGTTAGGTGCCCAAAACAGGTAGAATGTTATTATTGTTATGCTCTTTGGTTATGATGTTATTATGGTTACGCTCGTCTCCTCCTGTCATCTTCCCTTACATAAAAAGTAAACACAAAACGCGTCAATTATTTCTTAGTAATTATTATGTTAATTATAAGATTTAGGCCCGGTTTGGATACAATAAATATTTTATCTTATCTTATCATTACACATTTTTCAAATTCTCACATAAAATATAATAAACAATTCAATTTTTTCAAATCATAAAACAATAATAATATTAAAAAATAATATTATAATAATATTTTATTCAATTTTCATCTCAACTCAACTCACTATCCAAACGATACCTTACATCCATCTTCTTCTTCTTCATCTCTCTCATGGAAAGTTTTTCGACTAGATTACAACAAAATATATATATATAGAGAGAGAGAGAAATCATGCTATGCATCATCCATTATTTACTACCTCACACCCATACATATAGCTTTTTAATAGAGTGTGAGAGTATTTTTCATAGAGTGTGGGGTGTGTGGAGTAATAAATAGTGGCTGATGAGAAGAATTTCTCATATATATATATATATATAATATATTCACCAATTTGGATCAACCTAATTATGTTTAATTTTGGTTGAACTGTAGAGGATTGACAAGATATTGTAGCATGTGATAAATAATGCGATTAAAATGAATTAATAGATCCGATAAGAAGTCATTATTATTGTAGATTATGAAACAAGTATTGAGGAATCGTGACTAATAATTATATTGTTAATATCTCTCGCATAAAGCAGCTATAAATAAAAAGAGTAAAAAAAAATAAATAAACGTGTAATGATTACACAACCAAGTGATACGTACATGATGACGAGGAGATCATGATCTAGCTCATGGATTAAACTTTTGTGGGATAAATCCAGAGCTCAGCCTAAATGATGATTTAAGATATATATCTTAATGGAAATTAAAAAGCATAATAATAATAATAATGTACATGTATAATCAAGTCAAGTGACACATGATGATGAAATCTAGCACATAGATCCAGCTTCTAAAAAGCCACCCAAGCTAGGCTATTTTTTGGATTTATATTATATTCTATTTTGGAAGTACCTCCAATATTGTGAATTATGTGCATGTCATGACAAACAGACTATGGCATTACCTCAAGATATATATATACATATTCCATAGTTGTTGAGTTGTTCTTCATGTGCAGAGAGTTTGGGCCGTTAAAAAGGAGGACCACAAGCATATATCATCATTATTTGATAGTCATGATAAATTTAAAATGTCAAACAAATGATCATAGAAGTAACGGGACAACCGAAGACTCAATGCCATGATCAAAATCCATTTGCTTTAGATTATTGACATGATCATCGATCTAGTTAGCTAGCCTGCAACATTCATCATCTGCAACAAGACCAATACCTTCTAAAACGTTATTGATTACAATGGCAACAACTAGTAGATGGGTTGGTAAAAACACTAGTAAAGGAATGTTGTACGTGGATTAACCTGCTTTTTCTTATCAATATTCCACTTTAGTTTTTCTTTTTCTTTTTCCTTTTTTTCATCCTTTTTCTGTCAGCTTGGATCGTGGGGTATCCTAAAAAGCTTTTCCCTTTCAAAAGCTATAGGGTTTTGCATAGGATAATCCAATGAGATGCTAGCTACCATATATCCATCCTAAAAAGTAAGAAGGTGCTAGCTAGCTGCTCCAGTGTTAATATATATCATGATCATGATCATATATAGCTCCAATGCTATACTCTTTTTGTGTTTGTTTGGATTTCTAAACGAGGATGCTGCATGCATGTCATGTGTTCTCGATCAAGAAATTAAAGGTGGCCGGTTTGGCAACATGCATGTCAAGCGGCTTGTCCTAATACTCCATTAATGACATGGATCAAGAAATTAAAGACTACAAATTAAATATTTATTAATATATATATTATATTTTCATTTTATTATCTTCGTATATGAATGGAAGCATGCATCTGAAAATGTAAAATGGCTTTTTCATCGATTTTCAGAGCCATGCGACAAACACTATTTTCTAGAAATATGCAACCCATCATGCATGCATGAGCTAGCCTACTGTACGTGTAGCTAGCTAGCCGGAGATTTAACACATTGATTATCCAGCACTTTGTTATTTGATGTTGATGTCCCAAAACTGGCCTTCAAGAGCCTTGGAAACAGATCATCGAAAGGAAGGGCGGCAGTCCAATATCATCTTCGACAGAAACAAGCTGTTTAATTTCCGAGATAAAAGATTTGAAAACACAACCAAACATATATGTTGTTTCATGTGCCCTTTAAATTTCTTAGGACAATGCATGCATATGGTAGCTTTTCGTAGAAATGAAAGGATGTTCCCTAGCTACCAATATCAATTAGCTGGCCCTTCTTTTCTGGTATTTTTTTGTTGTTGTCTTTTTGTCCTTGGTGAGTCCACATTTTATTCATTCTTTCCATGTTTTGGTCAATCAAGCTTTCCTTGTTTCCAGTATCACGCCTGGAGTCTTTTCTTTTCTATTATTATATATGTTTGGACGATCGAGCTGTATGCATCTCTGGTGCAGAAAAGCAAACACATGCATGCACCATTAACATAAAGTCGTAAATCACCATATATAATTTACAAACAGCAGTGCTACAGTTACAGAATCACCCAATAGTGCATTTTAGTTTTTTATTTTTCATATATTTTTTTAATCATCATAAATATTAAAAAAAAATTAAAAAATTCACAACATCATTAAAAAATACTTTCATAATCATTAAATAAAAAAATAAAAAAAAAAACTCATTCGGAAGGGTCCCGAATTCATTTCTGATTTACAAATCCGGCCCGCATCCAAAATCAATATTTATTTATATTAGCGGATAAATGCCATGCATGCATTTTGTTTTAAATTAGCAGCTTTTCGCTCTCCATGCCAGCTGAATCTCCTTATTAAATTTACTCCTTTTTCATTTTCTTTTATTTCTAGATCTAGAAGAAAATCTATTTTCAGAAAATAGATCAATGAACCTGCATATAGAATCATTTTTCTTCTTTTCCAAACTAATGGATTTTGATACATATCGAAAATGTTTGGATTTAAAACCCACCTCAATTTATCTCATCTCATCATTACAATTTTTTTAAAATTTTTATATAAAATATAATAAACAATTCAACTTTTTCAAATCTCAAAACAACTTTATCAAATTCTCACACCAAATATAATAAATAATTTAACTTTTATTTTACTATTCACAAATCATTTCAACCTATCTCAACTCATCTTTAAATCTCCACCTCTCCTTAATTAAAGCGTATTTTAATGATTAGAACAAATGTTTTTAGTGTAAGAGGTTCTTCAGTCAAGTTTTTGTTGTTTAGTGATCTCCCGTGTCTCTCGTACTTGTTTTTAAAGTACGAGAGACAAGCCCGCTCGGAACAAACTACAACAAGTCCATAAATTCATGCCGAGTAGAAAGTGGAAAACCTCAATCATCATGCCCCACCTAAAAGGGTATATATAGATCAGTAAATGGTATATAAATTTAGGTGTCATCATGCCATTGTTTTACTTTTGGCTGGTTTTATCCATTGGATTTTCTGGTGTGAGTAAATTATGCAAGTGGGAACAAGGCAGTATTTTGGCTTTACTGCAGACAATAACTTCAATGTTTTACATGTGGAGGGGGAGCTGTGGATGATGAAGAGCCGTGTCAAAGATGTCTTACAACTATTCTGTACAGCCCTGTAAATGTAAGTATTTGGGAGGTCTGCAATTCAAACTCGACATGATGCCATGAAACATACTTGTAATTTCAAGGATGTGATTAACAAACGGTCTATCCTTTCAAATGACATAATGTCTATGCTAATGATTTTCATGAGATGATGATTAAGAAATTGTTAAAAAAAATAATTTTTTAACTAAATAATTTTTTAATTTAATTAAAAAATTATGTCATTTGTTAAAGATTGTGTCTTTTAATAACTATTATATTAAAATAAATATAAATAGAAGTTGGGAGTAATCATTTTGTACATATGATATGATATCTAGACCACACATCTCCAAAGTCTTAAAAAAAAGTAGAGAATTAGAAGCAGCCCTGTAGTGAGTGTAAAGTATGCACTGTTACAGTGACTTCTCTGTAGCAATATTACTCGTCATATTATTAATGGATGTGTCATTTACTAACCAATGTCTCATGACCTATAAATAGAGTTATTAGTACACATTAAAAACACTCAATTCTCTTTATCTATTACTAATTTGTGAAACAAATACCCTCACGAAAATATCATTATATTATTGAAATCTTGTTCAATTTTCGTTCATATTTCGTTCTCCATTTTTCTACAATACTTACATACAAAGTAGATATCATTGTAACAAATAAGTCGGGTTGTCTTGATGATGATGAAGAAGTTCATCTTAAATTTTATCATCCATATATAATCACACCAATTGATAAGCTATACAACTTCATCTGACTTTTCATTTGAAGTAACAACTACGAAATCATTACGAGTCGAGAATGATAAGTTCAATAATGAAAAATAACATTACTCTATCTCGATTTATCGTTCTCTCTGGATATGTGAAGAGAAGTGAATCTAGATCATATCACGAGGTCGCTCGTACGTGGATCTAGTAGAAAGTGCAAGGAGAGTCAACATTGACTTTGGAGTTTAACCAAGAAGTTAAGGGAGATCATGTTGTAAACGAAGCACATGTTGTGAAATATTTAAAACGATGTCGGCTCCTCAGTACTAATTAATTATGCCATCAACCTCACTTAAACCTTCTCAATACAGACTGATCCATTAATGTTTAATATGAACAGTTGTAGTTTCAGTTTAAAAAACGTTTTTGAGTGTCATGATTTTCTTCCTCTTGGATTTGAATTTGGACGAAAAGGAGACATAGAAATAGTAAAATAAAAGGAGGACCATAAATCTACATCTCATGCCTTCCTGCATATGCATCATCCACGTTTGTATATAAAAATAAATAAATGCAGAAAAAAACAAATATTTTATATATAATTGTGTTGGGTACTGTTGACCAATGTAGTTCCATATGCAATCATTTTAAATGCAAATGGACTGTGTCGGTGCTCCATTCCAATGTCGACAACTCACTTCTGGATTTGGGTTTTTGCTATATATCAGTTACTATTTATTCTTATAATTTATATTTTATAATTTTTTTTCATAAGATATGAAGTGTGAGATAGTAAATAGTGACTGATGAGAATAATTTTTAATCTTATGATATCATATTAAAAAAAGATAATCTAAAAGATTATAAATAAATAGTATTTCTCTATAAAGACTATTATATCACTCCTCATTTTCAGTATATGCATTTCATTCATTTATTTTGCAAGAGTGACTGAGAGAGAGAGAGAGAGTTCAGCTGAATTGGCTATCAATAATGCCTACATATATGTTCCATCATTCAATAATCATGACGTACACCAAATAATTAGAACAATATTTATTAGTTTTTTTTACTAATTTTTTAATATCATATAAAAATAATAATTAAATGATAATAATTAAAACTTTATGGGACGGTATTGTCATGTAACTCGCAGCAAGTGATGATATAAAAGGTAGCAGTTGCACGTTCGGTGTATGTATGCTTTTATTATTAATAATAATAATAATAACGACATATTAAATACGTTTATATCTCATTTAAAACTTTTAAATTTCGAGTAAAAATTTGAAAAATTAGTGATTGGATGCATGAAAAAATACCTGCAATGAGACGTCAAGAAAGTCTTATGTCTCTGATGCCACATCAACGCTAAACACAAAGACGTTCAACGATCTAAAAAGTCTAGAAATAATAAAAACTGTTTTTATTTTCTGGGGTGAGAAGGTTTTTCCTTTAAAAGTTAATGGGTTGCCTTGAAAGTCTATTTTAATGGCTTCTTTTTGTTTGTTTGGATATTATTTTTTAATATTATTATTATTTAAAAATTAAATTATTTATTATATTTTATATAAAAAATTTTAAAAAAATTATAATAATAAGATACTATTCAAACACATCCATCAATGATCAATAAGGCCTAATGTCTACGGCAAATATAGTGACAGGGCAGTTTTATCTTTTTATTTTTTGTTTTTTTGTTGATTTACTTACGGGGGGGACTGGACTGGGAGAGAAAAATGTAAATGTATATTTTCCAGTCAAATGGATGCTTAGGGACCCCACTTCCTCTTAATTTTTTCAAACCTCAATGACTTGGAGTCACTTTGATTTTGCACCTAATTTACTCTCACATGCAAATTATGATTTTATTCTATATACCTAAATTACAAACAAAAATAAGGCCGGAAATAGGATTAAAAAAAAAAAAAAAACTTAAACCACTATTTCTATGCATCTAAAACAATTTACAATTTCCATGAATGAAAATGATTTAAGAAAAATAAATAATAATAAAAAAAAGAGTAAAAAAGATCTTGAAAATATTCTTTTTAGAAAAAGCTCAAAAGATTTATAAAAGTGTAAATTTTATGGCACATATTATAATTAAGATTACGTTTAGATTTAGAGATGAGTTGAGATGATTTTAGATGAGTTGAATAAAATCTTATTATTAATTTAAGATTTGAAAAAATTAAATTATTTATTATATTTTATATAAAAATTTAAAAATATTATAATGACGAAAGGAGATTAATTGAGTTGAATTTTGAATCCGAAATAAGCAGCTACCAATAAGACATTCCCATTAAATGTAAATCTCATTCATCTTCTTGACCCGAACTTTGTATTAAGCCGTATTGCTATTTGTAAAGGGAAAATAGGTAGAAAATGAGTTTTATTATATACAAGTAAGTTTACGTACTAATCTGCGTGTTAATATTGTTGTCTTCATATTCTAAATTTAAATTAGTACTGTTTTCAATAAAATTTATTTTTTGACTAATCATATTGAATGAATACGTGTATTAATGTGCAGAATCGCTTACAATTATATTTTTCTGTAAAAAATATATAATTAAATAAAAATAAAAATTTTCTTATAAATAATTTCGTACACCAAACTGTACACTAATATTAGATATAAGATATTTTTTTAATTTATTTTTATAAAAAAAAAATTATATAAATGTTGATAAGCAGTTTTAAAAAATAAAAGAAAAATAGATATGATATGAAGTAGCAGCAGAATCTTAGCTGGATGCACCACACACATCATTTACCTTGCTCCTTCCCCTCTTCGCACACACAGAGAGAGAGAGAGAGAGAGAGAGATTCATCCTTTTCAGACTTGCCTTTCACAACCTCCTTCACACACGCAAACACTGCAACCGAGTAGCCAAATGACTCCCTTGCTGCTCTCTGTTTTTGAACAATTTCACCCTTTCTCTCTTCCTCCTCGGCTGAGAGTCTAATCCACCTCCTCCTTCCACAATGCCCACCTTCCTCTTCTTTCTCCTCCTCTTGCTCTTCGTGCCTCGACATCTGTCCTTCGCCGCCCCCATTGTTGGCCGCAGAATCCTCCACCAGCCTTTGCTTCCTCTCAACTCTCTCCCTCCTTCTCAACCTCCCTCCCCATCTCCCCCTACTCCCAAATACCCTTTTTCCACTACTACTCCTAACCAGTCTCCCTTTTTCCCATCCTATCCTTCCCCACCTTCTCCTCCCTCCCCAGCCTCCTTCGCCTCCTTCCCTGCCAATATCTCCTCTCTCATTCTCCCTGAATCTCCTTCTTCCAGAAACACTTCTCCAAAACTCGTCGCCGCAGCAGTCGGTGCCGCAGTCTCCGCCGCTATACTCGTCGGTATTGCTGTCTTCTTCTATCGCCGGCGCTTGAATCTCCATCGCTTCGCCGACGACAAGACTTTCACGTCCGATAATAGTATCAGGTTGTTCCCTGCCAATGCGGGGGGCACGAATGGAATCATCAATGTCACCGCCGGTAGTTCTGAGTTTCTGTACCTGGGCACGTTGGTCGACTCGCGGGTAATCGATGAACGCACCGTCAACGCTAACGGTAGTATTGGGGGTGGTGGTCTAGTTACTCGAAAGCTTGATTCGCCGGAGCTTCACCCGCTCCCCCCGCTTACTAGGCAGAGCTCTGTAGTTGTTGTCGATGAGGAGGATGAAGAGGAGTTTTACTCCCCTAGAGGGTCTTTGGGTGCCACCGGATCCAGCTCCCGCAGAGTTTTTGTGGCCGCGGAGAAAAAATGCAGCGAGACCAGTTCCTGTTCGTATTCGTCTTCGAGTTCAGCTTCGCCTGCTCGGTCTCACTCGATTAGCCTCTCTCCGCCGGTTAGTTTGAGCCCCAGAAGATCGCAACCCAAATCTCCACCACAAGCACAAAATGCATCTCCAAGACTCTCGAACGTTGTCGTCTCTCGTGAAAATGTGGCGTCTTCGTCTTCTGCGTCCTCAACCCCAGAGAGAGGTTCGGACATAAACCCAGATGCATCTTTGAGAGCATGGAATCAAAATCTGGAGTCTTCTCCGTTGCCGTCAGAGAAGAACCCGTATGGGTCTCCAAGAATATCAAATGTCTCGGATCAAATGTCTCCTCCGCCTTCCAAAATCCCAAATTTGTCTTCATCACCCAATGCTTCGGATCGAAATCTTCGGCAATCTTCCACTCCTTCGATAACTTCTTCATCGCCGTCTCCGCCGTCTTCTCCGGAGCGTAATTCGGAGGATAATACATCAACAAGATCTAGTGTTGAGCAGTCTCCAGGGAGAGCTATCAGTGCTCCATCACTGCCGCATTGTATTCCGCCCCCTCCACCAGCACCTCCGAGGCCACCAGCTCCGATGCCTATGCTCAGACACTGGAAAACTACAGATTCTTCAACACCCATTGCTCAGTCCAAGCCCATCTCTCAGCCGCCTGCACTCATACCGCCTTCGAGGCCTTTTGTAGTGCAAATCCCAGCAGAGGTTTCTCCAACTGAATTGCCACTCAATTCAACATCCACAGAAAAGAGCGACGAGACTCCAAAACCCAAGTTAAAGCCGTTACATTGGGATAAAGTTAGAGCCAGCTCTGACCGTGAAATGGTGTGGGATCACCTCAGATCTAGCTCTTTTAAGTAAGATACTCATTTCCCACTCCCTCACTCATTCTCTTTTCTTGTACTAGCTCTTCTTTTTTTTTTTCGATTGCTTTTTTTACTTGTTTTTCTTGCTATAATTGGCTCATGCCGTCCAATTCTCTACTTTTTTGCATCGTATTCCTGTATTTAAGTATGTAGAATTGGGGTGTTTTCAGATTGAATGAGGAAATGATAGAGACATTGTTTGTTGTGAACACACCGAATTCGAAACTTAAAGAAACAACTCCACGCCCGGTTCTCCCCTCGCCAAATCAAGAGAATAGAGTGCTTGATCCCAAAAAGTCGCAGAATATTGCAATTTCGCTAAGGGCCCTTAATGTGACCACAGAGGAAGTCTGCGATGCCCTTTTAGAAGGTATCCATCTTCCTATTTAATTTTGATGTTGGCTTCTTGTTTCCTCAGACCTCAGTGCTGAGAAAGTTGTTGCTTTGGTTGGGACGACTTCTCTTGTGCAAAACGTGATGATTTTGACACGTCTGTTACATACTTTTGCAATTTAAACCTGTAACTCCGATGTTTAGAGTTTTTATCTTGAAAGTTAGTTCTTGCATAGTTTTCGCACTCTATTTTTATTTGGCCAAAACTATTACGGTGGATCCTATCTTGTATGTTGGAAAGGTATCATTTAGTAGGGTGGATCTAAAACTCTATGCACCCCGTTTACTTCTGCTGGGGAAATAACTTTGATAGCATTAATTCTCTTGCAAAATTTCTAATTAGAAATACAACTTGAGGTGTTGCAACATCTTTCACTGGTGATTATGAGTGGTGGTATCTGATACTGATAGGTGCAGGCAGGGTGGAACCGACAATAGCTTGGGCCGGAGGGGTGGGGGGCTTTGGCCCTCCAAAGTTCTGAAAAGCCATTAACTTTTTTTGAAAATTAGTTTTTTTAATGAGGAAAATTCTTTAAAAATCAGAGTTTCTCCCAAAAATGTATATACTTCTCAAACTAAAATTTCTTCTTCTGCTCCTGGGCGCAGGGAGTGATGTTTAAGTGGAAGCTTTTTTATACATTAATATTGTGCGAAGCAGAAAACCCCAAAAATCTTCAAAACTCTAGACATTTGTCTTTGGTCTTCAAGAAGATAACTAAATAATTGGTAGGCTGCATCAATATTCTTCATATTTTCCATTTTTCTTTCTGTGAAGCAAATGGAGCTATAGAAGTTCTTGTGCATAAAGTTATGGATGAGAGGAGTTTTCACTATTATTGAGATACTGAACAAGCAGCTAAAGTGATTTTTTTTTTCAAATGCAGGTAATGCAGATGCACTTGGTACTGAATTACTTGAAAGTTTGTTGAAGATGGCTCCAACCAAAGAAGAAGAACGTAAACTGAAGGAGTGCAAAGATGATTCAGCAATCAAGCTTGGTCCAGCTGAGAAATTTCTGAAGGCACTGCTTGATATACCTTTTGCATTCAAAAGGGTGGATGCAATGCTTTACATAGCTAATTTTGAGTCCGAGGTTGAGTACCTTAAAAAATCTTTTGAAACTCTAGAGGCAAGTCATCTCTCTCTCTCTCTCTCTCTCTCAACACATCAGAAACGCACACAGACTGTGTGCTCACTCTTCTTTTACTAATACAAGCTGTGTGCCACCGTAATGGGTGAAGATGTGATCTAGTTTTATGCCATCTTTCCCCATTCGTTGTTGGATGAGGATGGGATCTAGTTTTGCACATTTTTTTAATCTTCAGTTTTGGACTAATGTTTCCTCCGTGTTCCATTTACAGGCTTCCTGTGAAGAACTGAGAAGCAGCAGGATGTTTTTAAAGCTTCTAGATGCTGTGTTAAAGACTGGAAACCGCATGAATGTTGGGACAAACCGTGGTGATGCCCATGCCTTCAAGCTTGATACACTTCTCAAGCTTGTTGATATCAAGGGTGCAGATGGAAAAACCACTCTGTTGCATTTTGTTGTACAAGAAATTATAAGAACGGAAGGTGCTCGGCTCTCAGGTACCAACCAAACTCCAAAATCTACTTCTAGTGAAGATGCCAAGTGTAGGAAGCTTGGCCTTCAAATTGTTTCTGGTCTTAGTTCGGAGCTCACCAACGTGAAGAAAGCTGCTGCAATGGACTCTGATGTGCTAAGCAGTGAAGTCTCCAAACTTTCTGCTGGGATTGGGAACATCAGTGAGGTTGTGCGATTAAATGAAACAATTGGATTGAATGAAAGCAGCCAGAAATTTTCAGAATCAATGAATGAGTTCACAAAAATGGCTGAGGAGGAGATAATAAGAATTCAAGCCCAAGAAAGAGTTGCTCTTACTCTAGTGAAGGAGATAACGGAATACTTCCATGGAAACTCAGCTAAGGAAGAAGCTCACCCTTTCAGAATCTTCATGGTGGTGAGGGACTTTCTTACTATTCTCGACCGGGTCTGCAAGGAAGTCGGCACGATAAATGAGCGAACAATAGTTAGTTCTGCCCATAAATTTCCTGTTCCAGTGAACCCAATGCTGCCACAAGTTATTCCTGCAAGGCAGCATAACACTTCCTCTGATGATGAGAGTGCATCTCCAAAGTTCCATGGCTCATTGCTGGGTGACCTTTGACTGCATCTAGCTACTGCTTTATAGAATAGGTGATGCTTAGTAAATGTTGGAGCTCAGCTCACATGGTTGGGCCATTTTGTAGTTTTATATATTGTGTAAATCCATGTAAAGGATTTTGAGTTCATCCTATAGATAACATACAAAGATAATATTTTTTTTTTCTTCTTTTCACGGTAGAATAAGTCAGTATGTTGAAATTTTGGAATATGTATTGTAATCTGAACCTATGTGGATTATAAGTGGTAAAATGCTGTTCAATATAGAAGACTGGCTGGCTGGCTCTCTCTATGTTCTTTTGTGGCAAGAAATATCTTCGTTCCAAAACTATATTTTCTTTCACCAATGACCTCCTGGATATGAAGACAAAAGGGACTTATCAAGAAAAAAACACGAGGACAAAAGGGTCACTAGGTTTTGAAAATGAAAGAGGAACTCCCTTTTAACTCATCAACCTCATGACTGTAACTTGTTGCCGATAAAATCATTGGGCAGGCTCCAGCTACCCTCACTTTTTTTTCCTCTTTGCACTCCCAACTTCATTTTGTTCAAAGAGTTGAGAATCTTATCTTCTTCACAACCATATATGGCTGAAGGAAATTGTCGGTCGACATCCTGATCAAGTTAATCGAGTACGACGAGCAGCTGAGGAAGAGACATCATCGTTAAGATCCATGTCCCTGACACATCCACAAGGTTGGTGTTGCTTTATACCGCTTACGTACCTCGTAAAATCACGTCAGTCACAAGTATTACTATGTTTTTATTTATTAACAATGGGACAAAATAATATATTTGAGGAATGAGTAATGATATTCATTATTTTAATTTTTATTATTTTATAATGTGATATTAAATAGTTAGAGATTATTTATTATATTTCACTTGTAAATTTATTATCTAATATTATATCATGAGATGATAAGAAGATAAAAAAAATAAATAATAAATAATTTTTTTAGAAAAATGTTATAATTCACTTCACAAAATGAACTAATTTAATGTGTTATCTTAAATTATAAGACTATATTTTATTATAAAATAAATATAATATATCATATAATACCCTATCATTTTATTATAAATTTATTTACGACCGTAACAATGATCATATTTGATTCCCTTAAAATCTTCGAAGAATTAAAAAGAATGTGTACAAGTCACCCATGAAACCAAACGTCACCTGCATTTACGATGTGGGGCCTGAGGTTCTGTTATAAAATGTGTCAACCATTTAAAGCAAAGTACACGAGCACATGGTTGCACGTGTGGAAAGACTCGAGTACTGGCTTGTTTATAGGAAAACAGAAGCTCATTTCCATCTGTTACAACTTAAGTTTATAAATAGAGGCCTTTATTCGTACTTGAGGTATTGCATTCAATACAAAAAAATATAAGAAAGAAACAGAGAAAATAATCTGTGCAAGGCTCCAAGAAGAGAGATGTGTGTATGAGAGAGTATTCTTGTAATCTCAAGACTTGTATCTTTGATCATCAATCAATAAAAGTCTCTTGACTGTTGCTGCTGTGGATGTAGATCACTAGGATCGAATCACGTATATTCTTTTGTGTTCTTTACATTTATTTTATGTGTTGTTTTCAAACTTCTTTATAACTTCATTACAAATCTTGGCATCTGAGTTGGAGGCATTAACACAGTAAGCAACTTAGAGTTTCAACAAAGTGGTATCAAGAGCTGCAGGTTGAGATGGGAAATGCCAAGTTCGATGTAGAGAAGTTCAATGGAAAAAATGATTTTGGATTATGGAGGATCAAGATGAGAGCTCTTCTAGTTCAGCAGGACCATCAGGATGCACTTCTTGGTGAAAAGAACATGAGTTCTTTGTCTGAAATAGTAAAAACTGAGATCTTGCAGAAGGCCCACAGCACTCTAATTATTTCCCTTGGTGACAAAGTCTTGAGAGAGGTTGCCAAGGAAGAGACAGCTGCAGGGGTTTGGCTAAAGTTAGAAAGTATCTATATTACCAAATATTTGGCAAATCGACTCTATAAGAAGATCAAACTTTACACCTTTAAAACGATCCCAGGTTTGTCTATGGAAGAACATCTTGATGAGTTTAACAAGATCATCTTGAATCTTGCAAACATAGACATTAAAATTGATGATGAAGATCAAGCTATTATGCTACTAAGTTCTTTAGACACCCCGAAGCTATTATGCTACTATTATGCAAATCTTAAAGAGACTATAATGTATGGTAGAGAAAGTTTGACCTTAGATGAAGTGCAGTTTATCTTGCACTCGAGAGAATTGCAAAACAAGGCTAACACAAAAACAGAAATTGAGGAACATTTGACAATAAGGGGTAGAACAGAAAAACAAAGTCACAAGGGAAGAAATAACAAATCAAGGTCAAAATCAAAAGGGAAACAACTTAAGTGTTTTGTATGCCACAAAGAAGGGCACTTCAAAAGAGACTACCCTGAGAGGAAACAAAATTTTGGAAACAAACCTAAGGGAGAAAGAAATGTTGCTGTTGTATTAGATGGATATGACAGTGCTGAAGTATTGAATGTCTCTGAGGTAGATTCTGGCAAGGAATGGATCTTAGACTCAAGGTGTTCATTCCACATGTGCCCCTCGAAATCATGGTTTGAAACCTTCACTGAAATAGATGGAGGGCAGGTGGTCCTTGGAAACAACAAGACCTGCAAGATTCTAGGAATAGGGTCAGTCAGATTGAAGCTACATGATGGTATGGAGAGGCTACTGAAAGAGTACATACTAGAGTTAAAGAGAAATTTAATTTCTCTTGGGATGCTTAATCATTCTGGCTGCACCTTCAAGTCAGAATCAAGGGTATTAAAGGTGACAAGGGGATTTTTAATAATAATGAAATGCATCATAAAGAATTGCCTCTATACACTAATAGGGAAAACAATATGTGGGGAGGCATCATTTGTTCATATCAAAATTGATGACATGGCTGCATTGTGGCACAAGAGGCTGGGGCATGTCAGTGAAAGGGGTCTTCAAGAGCTTCAGAAGCAAGATTTGTTAGGTGAGAAAAAATTGGGAGAACTACCATTTTGTGAAGATTGCATACTTGAAAAATCCACAAGGACCAGTTTCAAGCCTGCAGTCCATCACACCAAACATGTTTTGGACTATATCCATTCAGACTTGTGGGGACCTGCAAGGGTTAGTTCTCATGGTAGAGGAAACTATTTTTTATCCATCATAGATGACTACTCAAGAAAGGTATGGATTTATATTCTTAAAAACAAAAGTGATACATTTGTTAAGTTTAAGGAATGTAAAGCTTTAGTTGAAAATCAGGTGGGAAGAAAGGTGAAAAAACTCAGAACTGATAATGGATTAGAGTTCTTAACAAAAGAGTTTAACATTTTCTGTCAAAAGGAGGGGCTGGCTAGGCACAAAACAGTGAGAGAAACCCCTCAACAAAATGGTCTGGCTGAAAGAATGAACATGACCATTTTGGAGAGGGTAAGGTGCCTGCTATCAAACTCAGGCTTGCCAAAATCATTTTGGGCAAAAGCTGCTGCTACAGCAGTATATTTGATAAATATAAGTCCCTCATCAGCAATTGATTTCAAGACCCCTCAAGAAATGTGGTCAGGAAAACCCTCAAGGTATGACTACTTGAGAGTACTTGGCTACGTTGCCTATGTTCATTCAAGAACAGACAAGCTTGAACCTCGAGCACTCAAGTGCATCTTTGTAGGGTATCCAGAAGGGGTCAAAGGCTACAAATTGTGGGTTGATGAACCTAGGAAACAAAAGTGTTTAGTTAGTAGGGATGTGACCTTCAATGAACAACAAATGGCTCGAGTACAAAAAGAAACAATTGAAATAACACAGAATCTTGTTTCTGACAGCATGCATCTTGAGGTGGAGCAAGGAGAAACCACACCAGTACAACTGAATGATCAAGTTGAAAAATTTGAAGAATCAAGCTCAAATGACAGAAATCTAGGTGGAGTGGATTCTTATAACCTGGTAAGAGATAGGCAAAAGAGAGTCATCAAGCCACCTCAGAGATATGGCCATGCTGAGTTGGCTGCATTTGCTTTGACAGTTGCTGAAGAGATAGTGGAATTAGATCCAAGATCCTATCAAGAAGCCATGGGGAGTAAGGAGGCTGATAAATGGTTACTTGCAATGCAAGAGGAAATTGAGTCTTTGAACAAAAACAAAACATGGGTACTGGTTACTAAACCAGAGAAACAAAAATTGATAGGGTCCAAGTGGATTTATAAGATAAAAGAAAGGATACCAGGGGTTGAGGGTCCAAGGTATAAAGCAAGAGTGGTAGCAAAGGGGTTTACACATAGAGAAGTGATTGATTACAATGAAATCTTTTCTCCAGTGGTCAAACATACCTTCATAAGGCTACTGCTTGCATACACTGCCTATGAAGACTTGCACTTGGAACAATTGGATGTAAAAACAACCTTCTTACATGGAGACCTCGATGAGGTCATATACATGCAGCCACCAGAAGGGTTTTCGAAGGAAATCAACAGCAATCAGGTGTGTTTACTCAAGAAATCCTTATATGGACTTAAACAGTTCCCTAGGCAATGGTATAAAATGTTTGTTTCACACATAATTGAAAATGGTTTCAAGAGAAGTGGGTATGACAGCTGTGTGTATTACAAGAAAGTTGGGGAAATCTTAGTATATCTATTGTTGTATGTTGATGACATGCTAATAGCATGTAAAGACTCAAAACTGATTGAACAAGTCAAGTGGATTCTAAAGTCAGAATTCGAAATAAAAGAACTAGGGCCCACAAAGAGAATCTTGGGAATGGAAATAGTAAGAGATAGGGAGAAAAGGCTACTCTACTTATCACAAAGGGCATATATCTCAAAGGTTCTTAAGAGGTTTGGCATGGATCATTTAAAATCTGTAAGCACTCCCATGGAGCAACACTCAAAACTTTCAGTAACACAAGCTCCTCAAACAGATAAAGAAATAGAGTTTATGCATAAAATACCTTATGCTAGCATGGTGGGAAGTGTGATGTACTCTATGGTATGCTCTAGACCTGACTTGACATATGTTGTTAACATAGTCAGCAGATTTGTGAGCAATCCTGGAAAATACCATTGGCAATCAATCAAGTGGGCATTTCAATATTTATCTGGTACAGCTTGTTTGGGATTGAAATTTGGTGGAAACTCACAAAAGGGAAGTGGAATAGAAGGGTTTGTTGACTCTGATTATGCAGGAAATATAGACATAAGGAAGTCTTTGATAGGGTTTGTATTTACTGCTTTTGGAGGTGCCATTAGTTGGAAGGCAAATCTACAGCCAGTAGTTGCCGTATCAACAACCGAGGCAGAGTATATTGCAATGACAGAGGCTATAAAGGAGGCTATATGGCTAAAGGGTATATCACATGAATTAGGCATGTATGAAGGAAATATCACAGTTCACTATGATAACCAGAGCACAATTCATCTTGCTAAAAACCAGGTATACCATGTAAGAACAAAACATATAGACATTAGGCTACACTTTGTGAGGGACATCATTTCAGCTGGAGAAATTGGGATAGAAAAGATCCCAACAGAAGAAAATCCATCTTATATGATGACAAAGTCATTGCCAACAGTCAAGTTCAGACATTGTTTGGACTTGATCAATATGGGAAATTGCCAAACCAATTAGAGGGGATCTGCAGCAACAGTCAAAGAGGAGTAAACGCAGCTTGGAAGTTCTAAATGATTTCCAATGTGGAGATTGTTATAAAATGTGTCAACCATTTAGAGCAAAGTATATGAGCACATTGCTGCACGTGTGGAAAGACTCGAGTACTGGTTTGTTTATAGGAAAACAGAAGCTCATTTCCATCTGTTACAACTTAAGTCTATAAATAGAGGCCTTTATTCATACTTGAGGTATTGCATTCAATACAGAAAAATACAAGAGAGAAATGGAGAGAACAATCTGTGCAAGGCTCCAAGAAGAGAGAGATGTGTATGATAGTGTTATTGTAATCTCAAGACTTGTATCTTTGATCATCATCAATAAAAGTCTCTTGACTGTTACTATCGTGTATGTAGATCAACAGGATCGAACCACGTAAATTCTTTTGTGTTCTTTACATTTATTTTATGTGCTGTTTTCAAACTTCTTTATAACTTCATTACAAATCTTGACATCTGAGTTGGAGGCATTAACACAATAAGCAACTCAGAATTTCAACAGGTTCCATAAACAAATAGTAAATATATATGATTTTAAAATAATAATAAATAACAGCAAAATAAGTCCATTATCGATTTGCATTGAATTAAGTGGCGAGTCACAAACAGTGAGCAGGTGATAGCACCTCTATCGTTCATAATAGACGTCATCATCTCCGACTAACAAAGAAACGGAAACCACCCAGAGGTCTAAAATCAAGCAGACACACAAAAGCAATTCAACCACACAGCTCCAAACGCATACACTCCGTTTAGCATCAATCCAGGAGCTCAAACCATTTTTTTTCCCCCTATTAGACAACACAGCACGCACAGGTGTATATATATATATATATATATATATATTAAGTCACCCCAGTTTCTGGTATTACTTTAATATCAACAATAGAAATAGATTTCACTTCCCTCATCTGATTCATTGTGGCATGCTCTTTTGATCATCAAGCCTCTGCAAGACCTCAGCATCCATGCGAGCTATAACACGACGGGCTTCTTCCTCTGTTGCTGGAACCACATTCCTTACTCTCAATCCATTTTTCATGGCTTTTGCCTCTGGACGTACGGTGAAAGTGAAATAGAAAGTATTTGACACCTGGTAATTTAAATGCATGTGACAGGCATGAAATTAGCAATTGAATAAGGATGGCACTACAGCCACCCACCGACAATGTGTTTCGAGAAGTGTGTTTTATTTTATTTTTCATGTATTTTTTAATATTTTTTTTTATGAATAATTCTACGTACAACCGTAAAGTACGTAACCGTCGCGTAATCGTTTTGAAAAAGAGTGTGATCTACTATTAAAAAATTAATTTTTTTCATATAGGTCTCATGTTTTATTTATTTTTTTCAAAACGATTACGCGACGGTTACACAATTCACGATTGTAAGTATCTTTTCTCTTTTTTTATAAAAAAATTTATAACATTATTAAAAAAAGAATTTAAAATTTTTTTTAAAAAAAAGTCGGGACTCATTGTCCGGATAATCTGTAGGGACCCGTAGCATTTTCCAATGAATAATTAATACGAAAATTCAAGTCATTTTGAAACTGAACATACTCAAAACTTTAGGAGAATGGGTCAAACCGGGCATCATATATGTAATCCTTTCTCAAATCAATCCCTAAAGAGGTTGGTACGATAGTAACCAAATCATTTTATGAGTACCGATTATAAGCTTAATTTTCAGTTGTTTTTTAAGTATAGTTCATGTGGGGCTTACCTCACTAGACCTCATTTCAGGCCTCGTTACATGAGCAACAACTTCAACATAGATTAGAGGCTGCTCAGGATTCTCAACTTCTGTGTACAGAACACATGATTTCATACGAAGGAAATCTCCGACATCCACCTGCTCAACAAGCATATCTTCTTCATTAAGTAAATTATAATACAGTAATGAATCTAACATACACAATATAGAAGTGCTACATACACAAAAAGAATACATAAAAATAAATCTATAAACTGATGTGACTTCATATGATTTATTAGATCTACTTTAGAATAAAAGTAACTTTATAATTTAACGTATTGGATCAAGTCACATCAATTTGTAAGTTTACTTTTGTGTAATCTCTTTGTGGCTAAAGTATTTATTTTTTCAAAAAGTGCTACAGTTTCACAAAAATAAACTTATAAAATAACATGACTTGATATGATACGCTAGATCTATTTTATAATAAATGTAGCTTTACAATCTAACATACCACACCAAGTTACGTCAGTTTGTAAGTTTACCCCTGTGGGACCATCTTTTTGTGGCTTTTATTAAAAGATATCGAACGTATGATTATGCATCTCTTCCGCCTTGTTCTGTTTTTGCATGATTAAAAGGAAACAACAATTTCAAATGTTTTCCTATTCCATCTTTTTCTCAAATTTTAAGCTGGTAAGCATACGGTGAATCCATGGGTATCTCAACTCTCCTCATTTCAGGATTTGGTCCTCACTTTATCTTTGATATTTTTTCCCACCTTCTCTTCTATTCCTCGTGTTCTAAGATTAATTCCTAGTGCTTCTCTAACGGGTCTTTTTTTATCCTAAACCACACAGCTACAAACAGAAAAGGGGCGAAATGCTGTCTGAAAAAGAAAGGATGCTGGTAATACTTACAGGTCTTAAGAAATCAACATGATCAACTTCAAGAAAGCAAGGAACCAATCCAGCAAAGGCATAAGCTGTTGAGAAAGCTAATTCACAAGCTCGGTGCATCAAAAACCCTCCAAAGATTCGACCATGCATGTTCCTCTGTTGTGGATGGCAAATCAAAGCGTTCTCAAGGCGAGTGTCCCTTAGAAGAATGCTGTCTCTGTCTGCCAAGGCTGGCATGTCAGAGAAAATCCTGCCCTCAGCCAACAGTGTTTTGAGTCTATTCACTTCCCCATTCTCAAGTTCCCTTCTATCTCCTCCTCTCTTAGTTTTCCTCAAATTATTTCTCGCTTCAGCCTTTTCAAATAGGAACTTTTCCAGTTCAGTTTCTGGAGAGAGCCGGTTCACCTGAGATGCTTTGCCAGTCTTGGAGTCACGAGCCACAAATATGAAGTTGGCAGTCAGAGCTACTGAGTCTGAAACATCAGAGCCTTCAGCTAAGAACTTATCATTACATGACATGTAATAGATGATAGTCAACTTTTTTCATATAGATCTACAATTCGAGGAATATACAACTCATACTTTTTCTCAAACTATAGAATATCAAGCAGCTGAATCTCAACAGAGCAGAATTCATGCATGAAGCCATGCTGTATATCTTTTTCACGTTATCTCATTTTCAGAAATATTTATCAATCCAGATTTTAGTACCTTCATTTGACTGAGTGACTTCCATTTGAATATCCATTGAGGAGCGGCCAACCCATATCACAGAACCGACTATCTTGAGATCAACTTCAACACTGATCGGCTTCTTCAGCACAATCCTGTCCACAGAAGCAGTGACCAGCAAGAGTGGCCTTGTGGTGCTGTCGTCATCGGAACAATGCTAATCCACACGAGAGAGAAGAAAAGGGAAGATCACTAAAAGCAAGCAACACATCTCCAAAATTAGTTTAATTTAGTCGTGAATTCTGAGTAAAACATTTCAGTTTATAGAGCACAATTCATCAACAACACTACACGTAGCAAATGGAAAAGCAGCCCCATATGGTAGCATGTAAATCATAACCCATTTCGGATAAGTACATAGCTAGTAAGCAATGCCCAGGTGTGGAACTCCATCAAAACGCTCAAGTATGCGGAGAGTCCAACAGGAAAAGCACAAAATGTAAATAAGTTACAACTGACCTTGACGGAGATGAACCCAGCCAAGGCATCAAGCTCTTCAACCAATTTCCCAATTCTGACCTCGTTCCAGGGATCTCTATACTGTTCTCTCAAGGTATAGTCAGATGAAAAACGATAAAGAATAGTGGTGCGGCTCTGGGCGGGAGTTTTTGTGAAAAATTCGGTCTGCGGAGGCCCGTCTTTTTCTGGGTCATAAAGCTCCTCGAAGATACTGGACCTCGCTTCCCACAAAGCATCTGTGACCGGCGAATGGTACATTCCAGGCCACAGGACGATGGGTTTTTGGAGCGATGAGGATGAAGAATCGGCATCGGCGTTGAGCGCAGGAGGATCAGGAGGGGACTCCAGAGGCAAAGCAAGCGTCGAGACTACTGGGATGGTGTTAGAAGGAGAGGAATTGGAATCCATGGAATGCAGGAATTTCTATGAAAGTAACAGTTCACAAAAGTTCACCCAAATTGATGGCGAAACTGAATTTGATGAATTGAGAGGAGGAGGAAAGCTAGGTACTATATAGCTGTAAAGAGAGGTGCCTCCAATGGCAAATATCCAGGAAAATGTGAAGGCAGTTGAGTGGTCAGAGTAATGATCAGGTACTAGCGGAGTATGTATATACAGGTGCTGAGGTACCTTTCCATCGTATTTCATATTATTAACAATTAATTCTTTTAATTAATACTTTTAATGCATGAAAATAACATCAGCCATGTCCGAAATGTTTTTGATAATTTTCTTGAATCTGCAAAAGTTGTCTAATAAAAATTAAATACATAATGCCATATATAATCTTAAAAATACGTACATAAGTTCGTAAGTACACATACTTTTTTTTTTCGTGTGAATTTTAGATTTTTATTATAATTTTTTAAAAATATATATAATATTTAAACATTTTATAAATGTATATAACATTATTCATATTAAAAATACCATGAAGAAGAAGTTTAATATATGTTGCAAAAGAATAATATTATATATAGTTATAAAGTGTGTAAACGTCATATAATTACTTTAAAAAAAAAATCATATTAAGAAAATAGGTTTTTGTTATATGAGTTTCGTATTTATTTGTTTTTAAGAGGTTGTGCAATACTTTCGGCCATATTATTTCTCATTGCGAAAAAGGGTATGGATTCTCCGGCATTAGCCCCACCTTGTGGATCTCCACAAACCCAATATAGTGTAAACGCGTGCCATCAGCCATAAGAGTAAAAGTGCATCTAAACGTGTAACACGAGTCTCTCCCTTTTTAATAAGAAAAAATCTGCTTCATTGTGTGAAGCAGTCCAGCACACTTAACGTGTTGGGGTGAAAGAAAGAAAGAAAGAAAGGAAAAAAAAAAAAAAAAAATTGTTGAGATGGTGTAGCTTCCGGCTGCTCCCAACAAAACTCTTTTAATAATTGCCTAAATAAATAAATTATTCAAAAATGTTGGAGGAAAGTCCAAAGTTTGAAGTGCATATAAAATAATTTGTGAAGCTCAGCACAAACTACTCGACTTCACTTTGTAGGGAATCCTTATCATCACTTGGCGAATTGAATATCTTGAAGTGAACGCAAAAAAGAGTGAGCGAGCTGCCCGCCCCACGCAACGCACGCCGGGACAATAAAATAAGCTTTCGAAGATCCTCTCCAAAATTATCTCAAAAGATTAAGCCCTTGTTTGAGTCTGACAGTTTTATAAATGCTTTAGTTACGAAGAGGTCTTATAAAAATAAACATACAATAGTTTAATGTGATAGATTATATTATAGAGATACTTTTATTGATAGAAGTGTTTGCTAATAGTATCGCAATTTTTAAGATATTGATGATTTGATGGTGTTTTTAAATGTGGCCGGACACATTATAAAATATGTTTGCGTTTGGATAATGAGATATTCTCAGATATTCTATGAATAATAATAAAAAAATAATGATAGAATATTAAATAGTAATGAATAATAATAAAAAATAGGTGTTAAATAATAATAAAATAGTAAGGTATTATAAGAATACCTAAAACAAAGCTAGCTTGGTGGCCCGATCGGCCATGGTGGCCGGAGTATTCTGGTGACTACGACGGCTTGATCTGGGCCCCCGCGGGTGGCTGTGCAGTCTTTTTTTTTTTTTCCTTTTAAGATGCATTTTCAGTTAGATGTTGATAAAAATTGAATTTTAACACGGTAAATATTTGTATATTTGGATGTAAGACCACCTTTGATTGAAAAAAGGGTGGGACGTCTCCGATTCAGACGGTTAAAGTAGTCAAACACGACCTAAATGTTGGCTATGATTCAGAGGAGGAAACCAAGTACAATTTGTAGCCGTTGGAAGCCCTTACATGGTTATGGCACCTTTCCAGATACAGAACGGATGCATAAGAGCTTTTGAGATCGAGGCACTTGGCTGCGTTTGGTTCCAAATTATATTTAGTCTAATTTTAAACTGAGTTTAACATTTAAATACCCAACTCTCAAATTATTAAACTCATTCCAACTCCAAACTTTCTTACACGTGAGATCCACAACATTTTTCAACTTAAAATATCTTTATCCGTGAGATCCACAACCTTTTTTAATTTTTCATAAAAAGTATTAAACTCATTTTAACATCTAAACACACTTTAACTCAATTTAGATAGACCGCACATAACTCTCTCTACTACTAAACTCACTATTATTCATAAAAAACTCAACTCAGCTGAGTTATTCTGCCGCATGAGTAGCACCGCTCCATTTGACCGCCAGGCCAAATTGATTTATTTATTTTTCTCTAATTTTTTTATTCATATATTTTGTTATCATTTTAAAAAAATTTTAAAAAATATAAAAAAAATATAAATATAGTAATAGTCACTTCTTTAATTATTAAATAAAGAAAAAATTAAAAAAAAAATTAAAATACATGAGATATCAAAATGATGAACAAATTGAAGGGACAAAGTAGCATTTTTCTATATATAATGCATTTTATGGTGAATATGAAGTGTAATTAATACTAAGTTACAACCACAAATTAATAGGACAAATTATTTGTTTGCTGCGCGCCATCATATTTTCTAATTTCTCCTGCATGCATTCAGATTATGTTTCCAACATTAAATGTCAAAAGAGATATATGGCTGCTGAAGGAAATTTATTATGAAACTCTTCAATAGTACTATATATATATATATGTATGTATCAGTGTTATTATTTTTCTTATTATATATTTTTCCTTAACGCGGTATGGTAACGTGGTAAGTTTTTCTTCCCTTTTACAACTTCCTATACACATACACATGATTGGTTTTGTTGCTTTGGATCGTACAGGTATTCTCAACCTTAGGTATTAATATTTTATTCCATGATTTGTTATTACTTTATTAATAGTTCCCATATAGTTTTTAGGAGCTTGGTTTGGAGATTCTATGTAACCCTCAAGTTCCATTTTATATAAGTATGTCTCCGCTACAAATGATAGTTATCAATAAAATTAAAATGCTATCATTTTTCTTAAAAATAAAGCAAGTAATAGGATGAAGAATGAGAAGGTAGACATCGCTTTTTGACTCTTTGAGATACCCAAATCATCATTCACATTATTAGAATTATATTTATATGTACATAAAGCTAGTTAGTTAATCAGTACACTTTTTTGATCTCTTCTCGTTGCATGTTACTCTGATCAATACAGATTTGTTGCTCTGTTTTTATAATAATCCATAAAGAGTAGCTCGGCTAAAGATATAAAGAGATTATATAAAAGTAAACTCACGAATTGATGTGATTTTATTATGTAATTCGTTAGATTACTTTACGATAAAAGTAATTTTATAATCTGACGTATCACATCAAACCACGTCATTTTATGAATTTATTTTTATGTATAAATATCTTTGTAATTAAAGTATTTTTCATTCATAAAAGATCACTGGCTATTACTTATTGTTCGTTAAAAACAATTTCATGAGAGAGAGAGAGAGTCAGCATCAGAGAAATACAAATTGTAGTTGAAATATATAGCCAAACGCGAACATGATTAAATTTATCTACTTAAAAGGTGATCAATTCAAACTTAGATTACTCATCTGAGAATAATTGACAAGCCAAAAGCCTATTACCAACCTCAAATTATCGTGCACAATTTGTGCACTTCATTGGCAAATTTATGGGTAAAGGATACTCTGTAAGGATACAAATTGTGCACTTCATGCAGATCGGTGACGTATGATTTGTGATGTATGCACTCTCTACAGTATTCATGTCCACAAGTATTTATATCAGACCCAATAATAGAAACTCAAACACAGATCTCAGAGTTGTCAAGCAAAAATGGAGAAGGATACGAGTGCCTACAGAGCTCATTGTTTAGTCTTGGCCTATCCAGCTCAAGGACACATTAATCCTATTGTGGAATTATCCAAGCGTTTGCAGCACAAAGGAGTGGAAGTTACTCTGGTTACCACTAACTTCATCTCCAAGAACATACAAAAAGAAGCAAGCTCCATTGCGCTCGAGACCATATCCGATGGCTTTGACGAAGGCATGACAGGGCAAATAGAGAACATCCAGACCTATTTGGAGCACTTTGAGAGAGTCGGTTCGAAAAATCTGACCGAGCTCCTCGAGAGACTTTCTAGATCGGGCCGCCCTGTTAACTGTATTGTTTATGATCCTTTCTTGCCTTGGGCTCTAGACATAGCCAAAAAGTTCGGGTTAGTCGCGGCGGCATTTCTCACTCAATCCTGTGCTGTCGATACTATTTTCTACCATGTCCGAAAAGGAGAGTTGAAACTCCCTCTTAGAGGGCCAGAAGTTTTGCTTCATGGTTTGCCTCCTCTTGAACCTCAAGACATGCCATCCTTCATTTACAATTGGGGATCCTATCCAGGTCCCTTGGACTTGCTCGTGGGACAATTCTCCAATGTTGAGAAAGTTGATTGGGTACTTTGCAACACCATTTATGAGCTGGAACAAGAGGTAATTAAGCAAGTCAACTGGGGTTTTTCATAAATATCTTATTTTTTATTTAGATTTTACGTAAATTTTTGGGCCTGGAATAATTGATCAGTTACTAAATATCTTTGCAGGCGGTGGATTGGATGTCAAAGATAATGCCATTGAGGACAGTAGGACCAACTATTCCATCTATGTTCTTAGACAAGCGGATTGAAGATGACAAAGACTATGGTTTTAGCATCTTTAAACCAAACACCGATGCCTGCTTGAAATGGTTAAATGATCGTCCAAAAGGGTCGGTTGTTTATGTTTCTTTCGGGAGTATGGCCGTTCTTGAGGCTGAGCAAATGCAAGAACTAGCATGGGGTCTGAGGATGAGCAACAACTATTTCTTGTGGGTGGTCAGGGCCTCAGAAGAGGCAAAGCTCCCCAAAAGCTTTGTGGAGGAGACATCAGAGAAGGGATGTGTGGTTCATTGGTGTCCTCAGTTGGAGGTTTTAGCACACGAGGCGGTGGGATGCTTTGTGACACACTGTGGGTGGAACTCTACGTTGGAGGCCCTGAGCTTGGGCGTTCCAATGGTAGCAATGCCACAATGGACAGACCAAAGCACGAATGCAAAGTATATTATGGATTTTTGGAAGATGGGACTTAAAGCTACGGTGGATGAGAAAGGGTTAGTGAGGCGAGAAGCAGCAGCGCACTGCATAAGGGAGATAATGGAAGGAGAGAGAGGAGAAGAGATAAAGAAAAATGCCTTCAAATGGAGAAAATTGGCAAAAGAGGCTGTTGACAAGGGTGGAAGTTCTGACAAAAACATTGAAGAATTTGTAGCTAAACTGGTTGCTCACAAGTCAAGATGATCTTCCCTTCCATGAATAAAAATGTTATATTTACAAAGAAATATTACAAAAAAACATTGTAATATGACCGATACATCATATTTATTTTATAATAATTATTGACAATAATAAATGTGTAATCTTCAAGTCATATTTTCCTCGTTTTCTATTCTATTTTTCCTTTTTTATTATATTATGTTTTCTATTATATTTTATTTTCTATCGCCATTAATTTCAAAGTTGCATCTGTTTTTGGCTCCTGTCTCGATCGACTGTAATGTGTAATAATTTCAGATTGTTACAGATGCCGTACTTATGTAACCCTACTTGTCTGATGTCATATATAATTTGAAAAAGGTTACTTTCTCCTCTCCACTTATTTCTTTATTTTGATATTTCATATATTTTAATTTTTTTATTTAATAATTAAGTAAGTAATTATTAGTATATTAATATTTTTTTTATATTTTTTAAAAATAATTTAAAATGATAAAAAAAATATAAATTAAAAAGTTAAAATAAAATGAAAATGTCAATTTAACGTCACTTGGAGCGGAGTAGCACCGCTGTAATTGTTTTTTGTTCCGCCTGATGCACACGTATTTACTACATATTTATCTTCACATGCAGAAAAGATTAATATTGTTTAATTATGACGTTCATCTCTTCTGCTACATATTTCTTTTGTGCATACTCTTACCATAAGATTGTTTTAGAGGTTACTAGGTCTAACAATTAAGTACCAATATTAGAGAGTAAGAAATAATCTAATTTCAAAGCTTGAAAATAATTTTGTCCAAACTCTGTAGCATTCGAAAATATATGGAGAGAGAGAGCTTCTTCAACCTTCAAATGGAAAACTTCAATTTTATCATTTGTATAGTAAGTTATGAGAGACTGTAAAATACTTCTATTTATAATGGATTTGCTCTCCAAATGACCCGTGGACGTAGGTCCAGTGCCGAATAACGTAAATCTGCATGCCTTGCTCTTCATTTATATTTGTTGTATTTAACTTTTATTTACTACAATAGATATATGTACGAACACCGTATCATAAGTACTCCGGACTGTCATTGTGAGCTCCAAATCACACTGATCAAGGCCCGAACCGTCACTGTAAATCGAAGATAACTCTTTCTCCCTCTTCAGCTTGTTCTTACAAAACAAGCTTCAACAAGTAAATATCCCGATAATCCATTGACATACCCAGATTATCATCGAAATGGTCACAGTCTATTACTTCTTGTCACTTAAAAACACTTCCTTGTGGTTGAGGACCAAATAAAAAAAAAAAAGCCACTTCTATAGTTTTAATATGCAATTTCCTAATTTGGACACTTTTTATAATTTAGAAAGAGATGAATCTAATAAGTACACTTCACACCATTAAAAGTTATATCAAATGCAATTCACCGAAATTATATTCTTCTGATCATATTAATGGAACTGAGCTTGTATTTGAAATTTTTTTTTCTAGACATTTGAGTTTTTATAAGCTAAAGCCTTTTCGGGTATTGTATTATAGTTTATCTCGTTGAACATTTTTTTTCGTGGAAGATATGTGGTGTAAAAACTTTTAAATAGAATATTTCTTTATTTAAAATCACATATCTATTTTTTTTTTCAGAGTATAAGTCCAACTCAAATTACTCATAAAGTCCACAGTTGCAACCACAATCTTCGTGTACAAATTGAGCACTTCATACTCCTGCAGGGAGTACCTAATCAGTACTTGGCCACCGGATGCATCGTTAGTCTAAGTGTTCTTTCATGCTTGTAAGGGGTAAAATATACCAGCCCAGAAGAGCCCAGCTCAATGGGTCGAAGGTTCCCCTCAAGGGAAGGTCCTCTTACTAAAAGATAAAAAAGGGAAAGAAAAATGAGACAAGTAGGAGATAAGAGTGTTAGAATAAGAGATGAAGGAGAATACGGAAAAGGAGGAAGATGTCATATATGTAAGAGAAAGGCTGTCAATCCTCACCACTCCTTAAAGATATGCGAAAGGAGGGGATATAAAAGAAAAAAACCAGACTAGCCAAATAGGATGGAGAATGACAAGTAAATATCACCTTTGACTCTTTAGATATCCAAATCATCATTCACATTAGAATTATATTTATTAGTTAATTTACTCACGTGCCACCTATAAATATAGACCCACTATACAGAATTCATTCATTCAATACAATATACAAGCTTTTTGATTCAGTACACTTTTTCTCCTCCTATCGTGTGTTACTGGGATAAATATAGATCGATAAGTGCAGCTATAAAAAAAATTACACAAAAATTAATTCATTAATTGACGTGATTTTATGTGATCTGTTATACTTCACAATAAAAAAAACTTTACAATTAGACGTATAATATTATTAAGTCACGTCAATTTATAAGTTTACCTTTATGTAATTCTTTTGTAATTAAAATATTTCTCATATAGATCTTCTCTACAATCCATGAAACATTGAAATGCCGATCATTATTGAGTAGAGATCTATGTAAATATTATTAATTTATCTAATTAAAAGGTGATCGATTCAAAATCAGATTACTTATCTGAGAGTTGACAAACCAAAAGCCCACAACCAATCACAAATTATCGTGTACAAATTGTGCACTTCATTGGCAAATTTATGGGTGAGGATACTATATATGCAATAGAGCAGGTCACCATGTTCTTAATTTGGAAGTGTTATTTCATGCTCATCTGTGATGTATGATTAGGATTTTTCCGCTTTGGTAGGACCAAAAAAGACTAGGACTGGACCAATTGCACTCTCTACAGTATTCATGTCCACAAGTATTTATGGCAGACACGGCAATAGAAACTCAAACAGAGAGAGAGAGAGAGTTGTGTCACGCAAAAATGGAGAAGGATATGATCAGTGCATGTAGAGCTCATTGTTTAGTCTTTGCCTATCCAGCTCAATGACACATTAATCCCATGGTGGAATTCTCCAAGCGTTTGAGGCACAAAGGAGTGGAAGTTACACTGGTTACCACCCACTTCATCTGCACGAACATACAAAAAGAAGGCAACTCCATTGCGCTAGAAACCATCTCCGATGGCTACGACGAAGGCGGGAGAGCGCAAGCAGAGAACATCCAAACCTATTTGGAGCGCTTTAAGAGAGTCGGATCGAAAAATTTGACCGAGCTGCTTGAGAAACTTTCTAGGTCAGGCTGCCCTGTTAACTGTATTGTTTATGATCCTTTCTTGCCTTGGGCTCTAGACATAGCCAAAGAGTCTGGGTTAGTCGCAGTGGCATTTCTCACTCAATCCATTGCAGTCGATATTATATACTACCATGTCCGCAAGGGAGAGCTGAAACTCCCTCTTTTAGAGCCAGAAGTTTTGCTTCCTAGTTTGCCACCTCTTGAACCTCAAGACATGCCATCCTTCATTTACAAGTGGGGATCCTATCCAAGTTCCTTGGACATGCTGGTGGGGCAATTCTCTAATGTTGAGAAAGCTGATTGGGTCCTTTGCAACACCATTTATGGCCTGGAACAAGAGGTAAGCAATTTGCACTCAATTGGGGCTTTTAATAAACTATTAGCCTTGTGATCGGTTGCTAAATATCTTTGCAGGTGGTGGATTGGATGTCAAAAATAATGCCAATGAGGAAAGTGGGACCAACTATTCCATCTATGTTCTTAGACAAGCGGCTTGAAGATGATAAAGACTATGGTTTCAGCATCTTTAAAGCAAACACTGATGGTTTCGTCAGTTGGAGGTCTTAGCGCACGAGGCAGTGGGATGCTTTGTGACACACTGTGGGTGGAACTCCACATTGGAGGCCCTGAGCTTGGGCATTCCAATGGTGGCAATGCCACAATGGACAGACCAAAGCACGAATGCAAAGCATATTATGGATTTTTGGAAGATGGGACTTAAAGCTCCGGTGGATGAGAAAGGGTTAGTGAGGCGAGAAGCAGCAACGCACTGCATAAGGGAGATAATGGAAGGAGAAAGAGGAGAAGAGATAAAGAAAATCGCCTTCAAATGGAGAAAATTGGCAAAAGAGGCTGTTGACAAAGGTAGAAGTTCTAACAAAAACATTGAAGAATTTGTAGCTAAACTAGCTGCACGTAAGTCCTAGTCAGATGACCTTCCTTCAATTAATAAAAATGTTATATTCACAAAAAAATATTAAAAAAAATGTAATAATACCTTACTTAATGTAATACATCCTATTTATTTTATAATAAATTATATTTTATAATCTAAAGTAAAACATTAATACATTAAATTACACCAATTTATAAATTTATTAATATTTTTTTTAATGATTGTAACACTTTTTTTCCATTAATTCCCAAGTTGAATCGATGGCTGCAGCTGTAATAACGTGTCATGATTTGGGCTGGGCTTGTTACAAAGGCCATTATGTAATCACGTCCAATGTCATAATTTGGGCTTGCTTCTTTTTCCCCCACACATATTTGCTGTCCGATAAACTTCCAATTTTTAGATCACATTGCATCGAACTTTTTCTTCTCTTCATCGCTAAATGACGGATCTTTGGTTAAGGAATGGTTGGAACATCCCAATCCAGTTGCTGAGAAATCTATGTCCTCGTGAGGTTGAGCAATATATATCGCGAGTAATGTTACATACACTTGTGAAATGTATAAAAACTGTGTAGTTATTTTGAAAAATAGTGAGATCCACTATTAAAAAATTAATTTTTTTTCATGTGGGTCTCATATTTAATGCTATAAAATAGTAGCTGTAGGTCTACTGTGACAATGAAACGCCATGACAACCAAGCTTTGGTTCTCAAAAATGGAAAATGCTACAGCTCCCGAGGGCTCCCCGCTCTGGTATGTTTTATTATGTGTATTTTTTAGTTCTTTTTTTATATAGATTTTTTTAATAATTTTTAATATTTTTAAAAAATAAAAATATTCATAATATTATTAAACAATACTTTCTTAATCATGAAGTAAAATAAAAAAAAAAAATTTATAATTTTTTATTTTACTTCATGATTAAGGAAGTATTTTTTAATAAGTTTTTTAAACTTTTTGATTAAGAAAGTGTTTTTAATGATGTTGTAAATTTATTTTATTTTTTAAAAATATTAAAAAATATTAAAAAAATCTATATAAAAAACAATTTAAAAAAAAGTACATGTAAACACATGCTCCCGCTCCTGTAGCATCATCCCTAAAAAATTAAACTATCTCATCATATTTTATTTCACATAATTATTATAATTTTTTAAAATTTTCATAAAAAAATATTATAAATAATTGAAATTTTTAAAATCTCAAAATAAAAATAATATTAAAAAATTATTTTATAACAATATTTTATTCAACTTTAAACAAAATATTTCATCTAAACTGTGCAATCAAACGACGTTAATGCAATTACTTCTTCACTTTCTCTTTTTTTTTTAGAGAAATTTATACTAGACTTTTGTAGATTTGCATAAGACGTAGGATGTTTGATATGATCTGAAACCTTGCCCAGGAATACAGAATAACTAGTTAAAGAAATTGGTTATTTTTGAAGGAGACGACTCTCAATTGGTTATCTCTGCTGTGGAAGACTCTTTATTTGCACCAAACTGGCATATTTCTCCCATCATTGTAGACATTCAACATCTTTTCGCTCTTCACAGGCAATCGAAATTAACCAAGATTTATCGATCTGCAAATCGATGTACGCATTATGTGGCGCAATGGGCAGTTACCAATCTGATCTTTGGAAGCATACCCTTAAATAGCTCTTTTAGATATTTTCTGTCTGATCTACCTTGAACTTCTTGTATCTTTTACTATAATCCATATCAAACTTGATTAGGAAGAAGAAGAAGAAACTAGTTAAAAAAATTGCAGCTTTTGCTAGGAGATAAGCCACAAGTCACGAACCGAAAAGATAGACAACAAAGCTAGAATATTCTAATAAAGCATATCCTTTATTAGATGACCAGAAGAGCAATATAAAGATGCAGGAGTTTTATTAAGATTCACAAAATCTTTAGCATCTCTCTCAAAGATCACTTGTTAAGGTCCAACTCCAAACTAAAAGCAACAGCTAAGAAAACTCTATAAGATTCTACAATCTAAGGTGTTGGATTCCCAAACTTGGAAAGCTATTTTGAAGCAATGACACACCCATTTTCATCTCTTAGAATAATACCAATACCATTCGACCTCACTCTGAAAATCCATAGCAATATCTCAATTTTCTTTGATACATTTTGACAATGGAGGTTGCCAAACTTAAGCGTGAGCTTGTTTTTGCATAGTATCAAGAAATGAAGATTGAATAGTTGATTGGAACTCTTCCAAAAAAAACATTAGCCATCTAAAATAACTGAAAGTGATGTTGGCAAAAACCATAATACATAAGTTTATTGCGTCTTAGCCAAAAAAATCTAGCAATAACTAATAAGAGTTCAAAATCTGCAGCTTCTAAGTACCCTTCTATGATAAAAACTAGGTCCATGAAATTGAGATCAAGAAGACTATACTTTTAAATTTTTCTACAACAAAGAGCCCAAACATCCTTAGCAGAAGGGCATCCCCAAAGAATATGTATTATAGTTTCCACTTCAGTTGCACGGATAGGATAGAAGTCTTCCGGCACATGCTTGAGTTTAAGATTGCTTTTAGTAGAAAGTATATCACAAGAAGATTTCTAAATAATAGATTTACCACTGGTAACAAACTTTCATCTAAGAAATTATCAGAAAGACTGGAATTTAATTCGAGTCGAAGATAATATGAACTTTTAACATAAAATCTCCCATCATCTCTCTTTTTCTTTTACTTCTTGAGTTTTTTTTTTTTTTTTTTTTTTTTACTCTTCTCTAGTTAATTAACTAAAAGGACAATTTAGAAGTAGGTATCCCATTGAGATAGATACCCAAATCATCATCGATATAAAAGGTCACAGGCCAGCTATTATAGTTTTAAAAAATTATCAACCCACAACCCTCTTGCAATATTTTACGAATTCATATTAAACTAAGATTAACTTTAGAAAATTAAAGTATTTTTTTTAAATAAAATCACGTGTTTATATTAGTTGATTGCAAAATATATTGTAAAAAAAATGATAGGAGAGGTGGGTATGCAAAAAGAAAAAATAAAATACTTCCATGTAGCAAAAATACAAGGCACTGATCGGAACAGGCAGATCTGTTTATCGTTTCCGACAAGCACTGCCACGCATTTGCATTTTTTGGTCACTTTTTTATTTTTTATTTTTTTAAGCTATAGTCCTTTTCTGGGCATTCTATAACATATCTAATTAATGATTGAGCCTACCACAACTTTCTTGTACAAATTGTGCACTTCCTATTCTCATAGTACCTGATGATTTTATATTATACAAAAAATATAAATTATTTAAAAATTTGTTTTTTTTTTTTAATTTTTACCATATAAACAAATTATTTTTATTCTTCATCATTTAAAACACTTTTATTTCATTTTCTTCTAAAAAATATCTTAGAAATATTTTTTATCTAATATTTTTATTTTTTGATTTTATTTTTGTTTATATAATTTTTTTTGTGTGTATAGGACTGAATTATATTACATTGTATATAAAAATATATTACAAATATAAAAAAATATTAGATTTTGTAAATTTATTGGTAGAAATAAAATATTTAAAAAGAATAAAAAAAAGATTATTTTAATGATACGAAAATAAAATAGATAAGTAGATGTATAATATATTGTAAAAATTAATATATAAAAAAAAATGATGCTATATTTTAAAGAGTAAGAAAGATTTGTTTTATCTCTCTATTCTTTGTGTGTTTAGATTTCACGAAGTGATGTGTGACTAGGAGTCCACCCCAATGTAGTCGGCATCACGCTTTTTATAGCTCCGTTTGGATATCAAGGCCTCTTTTAATATTGAGACGAAAAATTTAGTTGGAACCAAAATGCACTCTCTACAGTATTCATGTCCACGAGTATTTATATCAGACCCAATAATCAAAACTCAAAACACAGATCTCAAGTTGTCACGCAAAAATGAAGAAGGATACGAGTGCCTACAGAGCTCATTGTTTAGTCTTTGCCTATCCAGCTCAGGGACACATTAATCCTATTGTGGAATTATCCAAGCGTTTGAAGCACAAAGGAGTGGAAGTTACTCTGGTTACCACCAACTTCATCTCCAAGAACATACAAAAAGAAGTAAGCTTCCGATCCATTGCGCTCGAGACCATATCCGATGGCTTTGACGACGGCATGACAGGGCAAATAGAGAACATCCAGACCTATTTGGAGCACTTTGAGAGGGTCGGTTCGAAAAATCTGATCGAGCTCCTCGAGAAACTTTCTAGATCGGGCCGCCCTGTTAACTGTATTGTTTATGATCCTTTCTTGCCTTGGGCTCTAGACATAGCCAAAAAGTTTGGGTTAGTCGCGGCGGCATTCCTCACTCAATCCTGTGCTGTCGATATTATTTTCTACCATGTCTGGAAAGGAGAGCTGAAACTCCCTCTTAGAGGGCCAGAAGTTTTGCTTCCTGGTTTGCCTCCTCTTGAACCTCAAGACATGCCATCCTTCATTTACAATTGGGGATCCTATCCACATCTCTTGGACTTGCTCGTGGGACAATTCTCTAATGTTGAGAAAGCTGATTGGGTCCTTTGCAACACCATTTATGAGCTGGAGCAAGAGGTAATTAATTAAGCAAGTCAACTGGGGTTTTTTCTTTGATCTTATTTTTTATTTGGATTTGATGTAAATTTTTGGGCTTGGAACAATTGATCAATTATTAAATATCTTTGCAGGCGGTGGATTGGATGTCGAAGATAATGCCAATGAGGACAGTGGGACCAACTATTCCATCTATGTTCTTAGACAAGCAGATTGAAGATGACAAAGACTATGGTTTTAGCATCTTTAAACCAAACACTGATGCTTGCGTGAAATGGTTAAATGATCGTCCAAAAGGGTCGGTTGTTTATGTTTCTTTCGGGAGTATGGCCGCTCTTGAGGCTGAGCAAATGCAAGAACTAGCATGGGGTCTGAGGATGAGCAACAACTATTTCTTGTGGGTGGTCAGGGCCTCAGAAGAGGCAAAGCTCCCCAAAAGCTTTGTGGAGGAGACATCGGAGAAGGGATGTGTGGTTCATTGGTGTCCTCAGTTGGAGGTTTTAGCACACGAGGCGGTGGGATGCTTTGTGACACACTGTGGGTGGAACTCTACGTTGGAGGCCCTAAGTTCGGGCGTTCCAATGGTGGCAATGCCACAATGGGCAGACCAAAGCACGAATGCAAAGTATATTATGGATTTTTGGAAGATGGGACTTAAAGCTACGGTGGATGAGAAAGGGTTAGTGAGGCGAGA
>CM039630.1:1810000-2022500 GCA_022457165.1 Juglans mandshurica | reverse complement strand
AAGAACAAGAACACAACAACTTGGATTGAATGACACAGTTTTATTAACAATAACTTTGGCTTAAATAGCCATTCAATACACGATCTTAACAGAAACGAGAAAGCAGCCCACTTAGCGGAAATAAAGCCAAGTGGTAACAGAAACTTTGAACAATTCAAATACAAGTAGATGTCCCTAAAGACTAGGACATTATTCTAACAAAAAAAATTGCAATAAACTCCTTCAAGAATATCTAGTTGCCAGAGTCATATCAGATCTGACCTCTCTCTCGACACCATCTTTTGAGAGAAAAATAAGATTCCAATCAAAAGAGCAACAACGAGCGACAAAAAGAAAACATCAATTTAGCTCCAAAACAATGACATTCAAATAATTCAATTACAATTCAGATATTTGAACAAGACTACCCAAACCCCCTCTGCCCGGTTGCCAAGAAAACAAAGCAAAACAAAAGAACCCAAAATATCCAATTCTCAAAAGGAAAACCAACTCCCGACTTAATGAAGATTCCTTCTTTAACTTTTAAAGCCCTCCACTTTCCGGGAAACCAAAAATAGGATAACAAGAATCAGAGAAACCAAAGAGAGAAAAGAGGGAAAAGAGAGACAAACTTGAAAAAACAAGATTTCAGGTTGGGTAGAGAACCCCAGATTTTTGCTGTCCTTAAGCTCGACAGAGGGTCCAGTTCTGCGTGGACGTGGTGTGCGGGTCGTCGTGCGTGACCGAGTTCCTCCACGGCGGAGTCCCTTCGTTGGCAATCCCTTAAGGATAACCTTGCAGGCCAGCTGCTAGTTCATGAATGAATGATTTATATAATTAATTAAGTAGTGAGCATGATTCCAATAGTTTCTAATTATTAAATGCGAACAAAAGATCTGTTGAATCTGGATGGCATCCATTCTTACTCAATTTCGAAGCTACAAATTCTCTACGTACGTACAAATTCATGCACTCCTTTTGTTTTAGGTTTTTTGGATATATACGTGAATGCATGCACGCACACATATGCGGAAGCAGCTAGCTGCATATTTAAACATCGAATCCTAGAATCAAGCGAACGCAGATATTGATGTCCTTAATAATGAATTGAAGTATGTGCATGATGCAGCGGCTGCCAGCCAAATGAACGGCGTTAACTTTTAACGGAAAACAACATAAACTGTTAAAACAAAAAATTTCCGTTTGATAGGCTCTTTATGTGTGTGTATATATATATATATATATATATATATATATATATATATATCTTAGCTTACATCGTATCTTACCATGCACCATGAAACAAGACTAATGAAAGTGATATGGGTTCTTCTTTGCAAAAATACCAAATTTTATAGCCAGCATCACGTTGCCTTTTGCATTAAATAAAACATAACATAACATTATAGCAATGAGTAAATCTATTCATTATTTATTTTCTCATCATTTTATGATATGACATAAATGATAAGTTCACAAATGAAATATAATAAATAATCTCTAATTATCTAATACTACATCAATATAAAATGATGAGAAAATGATGAGAATTGAGACTTTAGTCACTATCAATATGGTCAAATTAGAGGAGGAAAAAACAAGTAAAAGATTAATGATGATTTTGGTCTTGCCCCCAAATCTTTATTCGTATCAATCAGACTTGGCAAAACGTGCCGCAGCTTGGAACTGGTCAATTTGGGTTTGGATTTAAAAAATTTAGACCCGTAGCTAGTCTGCAGGTTAAATGATAATGCAGGGCTCAAAATTGCTTGGAGTGTTGCAGATTGTCTTTGGTAATGTCGGGCGGAGGATCTTGGTTGTGTCAACAACTTGATTGCGTTTGATCATTTTAATAATAAGTCGCCTTTAGGTCACTAACCCATTTTCTGAACAAATTGCTTGATGAATAGTTATATATCCATTTGCTCTTCAGTCGATCGAAACGGTGGATTGAGGTTTAACAATACTCTCTCTCTCTCTCTCTCTCTCTCTCTCTCTCTGTGGTTGCAGTTCAAATTTTACACGTTTGTATAATTGCTTGGTGTTTGACTATCTCTATATAACCTCTTTAATTATAATAAGAAGTTGGCCGAATTAATAGCTCCTCATTTTAATTATAATAAGAAGTTGGGTAATTCATCTAAACTCACTCTAAATACTTGTAATTAAACTGCACAATCAAGAAAATAAAAATAAATTCAAACACATTTAAATGAAATTTACAAAATATTACTATTTACAAATCTTGAAATTACCTCAACATCAGCATCCAAATGCAGCCAAAGACTACATGAATAATTTCTCAACATCAATATTCCAAATGTAATATGGACTGTGGGTAGGTTGCAAGTTGCAAGTTGCAAGTTGTTGGCCATGCCATGTGGTGGCAGCACCAATAATAGTAGCTGTCGCAGCCGCCACGCAATGCAATCTCGGGGACCTACGCATTACAATATGGGTTGATGGATATGGTACGATGAACGTTGGAATTTTGAATAGTTTATTACTGACGGTCAGTGACATTTAAGTCAAGAAATTATACTTCTAGCCGTGAATACGTAAATACTGTATAATTATTTTAAAAAAATTAAATAAATAGAGATCTATATGAAAAAAAAAATTAATATTTTAAGATTAGTCTCTCTTTTTTAAAGTGACTGCACAATACTTACTATTCAACGATTGTATGTAGCATTACTCTATTTAAGTCTAATTTAGATATAATACTAAATGTTTCGTCTTATCTCATCATTATAATTTTTTCAAATTTTGACACAAAATTTAAAAAACAATTCAATTTTTTTAAATCTTAAAATACTATTAATATTAAAAAATAATATTCTAACAATATTTTATTTAATTTTTAATTTTTATCTTAATTCATTTCATCTCACCTTACTATCATTCGACAATTTACTAATATTGATAAACAAAAAGTACATTTGTTAGTAACTTAGCATACATCTTTTTTTTTTTTAATTGTTCAGTTTGCAATAAGTTAGGTTAACCAAACATGTCACGTTACGCACACTACTCATTCAAACTACGTGACTAGAAGTAAATATTTTTTTAGAGCATAACTTAATTACTCAAAAACTGTATTTAACATAGTTTTCATTTAATATGAACTTTAAAGTAAATATTCTCACAAAAATGGAACCTTAATCAAGTCTGAATAATCTGGCAATTTTAAGAGCAAATGTAGGGAATCTACATAGAGGTTTTTTCATGACAGATCAAACTATAACCTATTCCGAACCCCATAAAAAAGTATAGCAATATATAGAAAAACAACGGACAAAGAATAATGAGGTTGTGTCCTGTCCCCTTCACTCATGAAAATGAATCTTATCAAACTATAAATTTGATAAAAGAATAATAATATTACATATAGTCGTGAAGTGTGCAAGTATCGTATAGTCGTTTTGAAAAAGAGTAGAGTCTACTATTAAAAAAATTAATTTCTTTTCATGTGAGTCTCATATTTATTTACTTTTTTTTTTAAATAATTATACGGTGCTTATGTACTCACAACTACAACTATCATCTTTCTTAAAAAAAAAAAAAAAAAAAAAAACATCCATCCCAAGACACTAACCAAAATGTCATAGCAATTTTATGAGATGTTTTGGATGGTTCTTGAGAATTGAGATAGATGGATGGGTCGATTTATATAATTAGGAAGAATCATGAAATGACATTTCAAATCATATGCACAAAAAGATGTAAAGAATGGGGTCAGCAACTGGCAGGGGAGAGGTTCTTTGTATTACATACTATTGGACAACTGAGATATGTCCGATCCAGCCTGACCAAATCCTGAACGAATGGCCCTTTCTTACCCAAATTAATATCTAATGCACTTTTTATCTGCCTCTCTCTTTTGTTTTTGTCTTTTAATATTCTTCGACTATTTATCAGAAAAAAACGGTACTTTCAACTTGGCCATCTATATCATCGATGGTGATGTTCTTTGATGGTAGTTGACAATTTGGACGGTTCTGATTTCTGGGTCCACCTGTTACCCCATTTTGGACTTTGCTTCAGGGATCTGTAGCGTTTGTCATTGAGATTTTGATCTCTGTACTCGGCCCCCTACTATTCCCATCTATAAAATCTTATATATTGACAATTTGTATTCATTGTTTTTTTTTAATTCAATTTAATGATTAAAGAAGTATTTTTTACTAAATTTATATTTAAAAAAAATATTTAAGAGAATTTAAAAAGATTATATAAAAATAAAATATTAAAATAAAAATAATTTTAAAATCTAACATATCTCATCAAATCACTATGATTTTATAAATTTATTTTTGTAGTCAAAATATTTCTCAATAAGTAATTAAATATAGAGCTCCCTATAACTTAATCAAAACTTGATAATTTAATCTAAAGGTCGCTCAATAATGATGTATATCCGTTGATAATTCTATAAACATGCATAGAAAATGTACGGTTTAGATGATTGAATACTAAATATGATTTTTTTATACTTCTAGAAAGTCTCCTAAGTCGTCATACCCAATAAAAAAAAGGAGAAAATCAATTTCGATATAGAAACACTCTCAACTCATCTCATCTCATTATTATAACTATTATAAATTCTCATATAAAATATAATAAATAATTCAATTTTTTTAAAATCTTAAAATAATAATAATATTAAAAATAATATTATAATAATACTTTATTCATTTCATCTAAAACCGTCTCATTTCATCTCATCTTACTATTCAAACCAGCTATAAAACTGATAAAAATGGAACTTGTCGTCCAGCTATGAGTAGAACTGTTATTTATTCATTTATTTTAGTTTCTCATTTCATTAAATTTTTTTCCCGGACTTGGAATTTCTTAATTATTATTAGCCGCTGATTTATGCTGATGTGATCATGTGAAGGTCAGAAGAGAAAAAATTAAATAATTATAGGCATTTTAAATATTATCTTTATAAAGGGAACCTTTATATGAGTAATTAGGAGCTGAATTGCCACTAGATGTTGTCTAATATGTCGAGAATTATAGTATTTAATCACAATTGATGACTATAATTATACCATAATTAATCCAATGTCGTAATTTACCCAATCAAAGTACTTAAAATATCCTATTCTTTTAGTATTTTCTAATAGAAAAATACTAACTGTACTTAAAAAAAAACTTACTTATCTATGTGTTAGTTATTGATATGCTGAAAATTATGAAATGTTAAATTTAAAATTTGAATGTAAAAAAAATTGACAAAATAAGTTTTGTACATAAAATTGTAAGTATATAGTACTATTATTTCTAATATTTTGAGAGGTTAATAAATGGGGTAGTGATAGGGTTACTACCCTCTTACTACCCATTTACTACTTATAGTGTATTTGAAGTTTTTTATTTTTTTATCATTTTCTTTTACGTATTTTTTTAACATCCTTAATAATTAAGAAAAAATTAAAAAATATATAATTTTACTAATAATCACTTCCTTAACTATTAAGTAAAAAAATAATTTTAAAAAAAAATCTAAATACAAAAATAATAGTAAACGAGTAGTAGGAGGAGAGTAACTCTATATTTATCCTAATAAATGTATACAGTTGGACGAAATGGATTGTTCATATAGAATAGTGGCCCACTAAGAGGCCCGGATCAAACGGGCTCAGACCTACCAAGTTGAACCCAAAATGAGATTTCTGTGAGCTACAGGTTGGACTACGGACACGGAAGGGGCCTGAAGCCCTCGTCATACTCTTCACAAACCCATACTTCGGAAGATTTTATGTATCGCTCGATCAAATGGGCCTATACTTTGGAAGAATTTCTGGTCTTTCAACAATAATGAGTACAAGTAGAACGGATGAGCATAGAATGGACGAAGTCAAACATGGGGTTTAGAGGTCCTTAATTGTTTAGACAAATTAAGCATTGATCGAGCGACTGATGTTATCATCGGACGCCCGTTGAAGTGAGACTTGTGATCACGATTCACGAGAGATCATTTTAACCATTCCGGGACATTATAACCTATAATATATATATATATATATATATATATATATTCTAATCATCATTTTCACACCACACATCACACATAATTTTTTAACTATTTTTTTAAAATTTTTTCTCTTACTAAATATGTAGTGTATTGATGATGAGTATATAAATTAAATTAGTTCAGGAAAAATAAAATAAAAAAATAAAAAAAAAGTGTGATGTGTGGGGATAATGTGTACTAACAAAGCTCATAAAAAACATATATATATATATATATAGTGAATATATAAGTGGCAATAGACGTGAACAGTAGAATTGTCATCCTCCGTACATTTTGTCCCTTCTTTTGGTATTTTGTCTTTTTTATCTTTTCATTTCTTCTTTTGTGTCCGTTTAAGTAAGGTTATTGTGATCTTTTTGGTCCGACTGTATCAGAGAGTACAGCCTTTTGTCCCTTCTACTTTTTTATTTGTTTTCTGTCTTCTCTCTCTTTCTTTTATCTTCCCCTCTTACCTTCTTCTTCTTCTTCTTCTTCTTCTTTTTTTTTTTTTCCACACAGCACAAAGAACTTATTATAATTGCTAGAATCCAAGAGACTTTGTTTGGAGACCCAAGAGACTTCCTCTTCGGAATCGTTTGGCTAATCTTTGCATATTTTTCGATTCCATTCCTTTTTCTTTTTTTTTCTCATTGGTTTGGGGATTTTGCATGTTCTGGGTTGTTCTATATTTTCGTCTTGGTTGTCCTTCTTTTTCCTTGCCGTTAGTTTAGATTTTTGGTGTAAAAATATATCTTTTCATGGGTTTGTATGATCCAGGTTTGTATATTATCGGTTGTTCGTGTTTTTTTATATTTTTTTATCAAAAAATATTTTATTTGCATGATCTTGTTGGTTTTTTCTCTTCGGATCTTGAGAGATGTTGTTCCTTTCTATATTTTGAGTCTGTATGTTGTGGATTGTTTGTATTTTTGGTGAAAAAATATATTTTTTTCATGAGTTTGTATGGTTTGGGTTTCTATGTTCTTAATTTTTTGTATATTTTGTGTGGCAAAATATATTTTTTTCGGGTTTTAGCTTTTTCAAGTTGGGGTTTTTTCTCATGCACTTAAACATGTGTTCATGTGTTTTGGGTTTGCATGCTGTGAGATCCATAATTTTCATGTGTTCTAATTTCCTATTATTTTTTAAAATGTGTTATTTTATTTATTTTATTTATGATGTTTTAATTTATTTTGGTGTGTTTTGGTTTGGGCTTTCTAACTTGTAATGTTTTTATGGCATGTGTGTGTGTTTTTAATTGGGCCTTATGTGAAGAGAAAAGCCCAACCCGTGTGATTTGGTAGAACCTTGCCCGTGTGTTTTATTAAGGGCCCAACCCGTGCGGATGTGAAGTACCCAGCCCAGCCCCCTCTCTAATTGGAACGACGTCGTTTTGGACCCCTTAGGGTTTCATCCTTGCGCCGTGTAGACCTTCTTCCTCCTTCTTCTTCTTTTCTTCTAGGTTCTTCTTCTTCCTTATTCTTCCTTCGGTTTTCTTCTTGTTCCAGCAGCTACCGTGAGTCACCACCTCCTTCCTCCACCTCATGGCAACTTCGTGTCGTTTGGCAGTGGCTCCGAAGATTTGCTATCAAGCTACCACTTCACACGACCACCACCACCTTCCACCTCGAGCTCCCATGGCTGCCCTGTGTCTACCAGTTGTGTTTCCCTCAATTGCTGCCAACCCATCACTTCACCACACAACCCACACTGCCACACATCCCCTCCACGGCTTACACTGCCGATTTCCTCTTCTTCTACTCGTGCGACACACATCCACCTCGTGCTCTGTTTTGTTCAAAAGTTGTGAGCTTCAATCGGTTTTTGGTGAATTTTTGGTATTTGTCGTGAGTTAAATCTTCCAACCATTTTTTCACCTAGCCCAAATTGTCATTGAGAGAAACTCACCAAAAAGGCCACTGTTTTGCCCTTGAATCACTGTTGCTGCCGCTGTGCCGCCACTTTTGGCAACACCTCCACTCGCGATCTTCCAGAAAATTTTCAATCTTCATGTATGTAATTTTCCAACGCAACCTATGAGTTTTAAATAGCGTTATTATAATTGTCATTTATTTGTAAACTGTTGGTTTGTTGGAATTGGGCCTTGGACCATTGAAATGTTGGGATTAAATTGCAGTTGATGTTGGTGTTGGGCCTTGGGCCAGATTGGAGGACGGGATTACGCGTGTAGTTGGTTGTAAACTATGTATTTGTAATTGTTGTGAATTTATAAATGAGCAATTCACTATGTCATCCAATATTTGTTGTCATGCATATTTATTGTCTTAAATAAACTGTACTATGAAGTCACGTTGTTTGTTTTAGAAATTGGGACTGATGGTGTTAATTATGTGGGTGCGTGTGTATCACGACCCCAAGCAGAAATGAGGTATTATCTCGGTGGAGCTCTTCTGGTCACTCGGGGAGTGTAATAAACTGATGTGACGTCCCTGAGTTGTCGCAGGGCGACAACGGGAACGGAAGAGACGGTAACGCTCTCGTACCGATTCCGTGACCTTTTTGCTGGCGAGGTTAGAGGATGCTTGGCCATGTACGCGCTGGGAGCGAAACTGGGTATCGCTCGTTACGAAGTCTCATGCATGGACGTTACCCGTGGTGTGACGATGAGAGTCAAGGTGTATGGACGGTCCATAGGGGAGACCGTGGTGCATGCATAATAAAATAATGGATATGGTTGGGCCAAAATGAGATTTTTGGTGTGAGTAATTAAAAGTGTATTTTTGAGAAAAAGAAATGTGGTTTTGTTTCCTTCATATTTAACTGTATATAGACGTGTGATTGTATTAATGTATTTTAAATCTCTTGGATGTTTTGTTTTGGTTAGCTGAGATGTCATAATCTCATTGTGGTGTATTACCTTACAGTTTGGTCTTATGGTACCGTAGATTCTGACGCAGAGCCTGAGTATGAACTTGAGGGACCGACTCCACGAGAGGCTTGAGTTGTTGATATGTTGTTATGCATTTTGAGATTTGTTTCCCTTATGTTATTTGTTTTCTTTAAATTATCTGTCGGATGACTGTATAATTCTTATAAAGATATTTTACTGTTTTTGAATATTTTGGTACTTAATAAAGAAATACTTTTTTATTTCTCCGCTACGAGTATTATATTGTACACTCATTGCATGTTGTACACACTCTGAGCACTGGTCATTGGGGTGCGTGATCTGATTGGTCATCATCCCGGTATTACAAACTCCGCTGAAATAATACGTGGGGGTCGAAGGCGCCACACATGCTCTTGATTTTTTCACACGAGAACTTAATTTCTAAATTCCTTTTCACCATCGAATCATTGGAGTGGACACATAGAAGTCCTTGAATCTCAATTGTTAGTTTCAAAATAAATGATTGAGATTTGTTACATTATTTAACAAAGGAAAAATCCAAAACCAATGATAAATGAGAAAGAGATACGATAAATGATAAATGAGAATTGTCACATATTTTTTTAAAAAAATGATAATTAAATATGAGAGATATATAAAAAAAATTAAATTTTTAATAATGTATCTCACTTTTTTTTAAATAAATTCATGGTGAGATTTGTTACATTATTTAACAAAGGAAAAATTCAAAACCTGTGATAAATGAGAAAGATATATGATAAATGATAAATGAGAATCGTCGCGTATTCTTTTTAAAAAAATAATAATTAAATATGAAATTTATATAAAAAAAAATTAATTTTTTAATAATATATCTCACTCTTTTTTAAAATAAATTCATGGTGCTTGTATAACTGAATGTATTATAATAAATAAGAAAACATGGGATTCAAACTTTAATAAATAAGAAAATAAATGTGAATTAAAAGTTGAAGAAAGATATTTTCAAGAAAATACGGACAGTGGAGGAAATGATTTTTTTTTTATTTAAAAAAAAATGAAAGCAAAGTAGCAGTCATTGAGAATGGTAGGCATGGTAAGTTGGTGCTTGGTAGGTGGGAAGAGGTGAAAGAAAATAAATTAAAAAAGAGTGACAAGGGGGTAGCTAAGGAGCAGAAAATATAAAAAATACTTTACTGTTTACAACATTCCCACCACACTTAATGCTGAAAAAAAAAAAAAAAAATTTTGCCTGAGATGGCACGGAGTGATGAAAAGACACAGAATGTTCCTACCGACCTGAAAAAAATAAATAAAAAATAAAAAACGTGGAAGAAGAAATGAGAAAAAAGAGGGAGAAAGAGGTGGTTGGACTTAAACATTGAATGCAGGTTACCTACAGTCTTATGCTTTGATTGTAAGTAGTCGAATGCAAGATTCCCTACAATTGAATGCAGATGAACAGTTCCGAATTATCTTTTGTTTTTTATTTAGCTTTTTGGAAAAATGTAATTGTTGTTACCTTTTTTTTTATAAGCTTTAATTACGTCTTTGGTATTCTGAAATAATTAATAGTGTTTATAGATTAAGATATTTGCATTTATACTAAAAAACTCGAGCAGAGATATAGATATATAAAATAAATCTTACCGTATTTATTCCTTATATAATAATGTCTAAATTATTTATATAGATAATAATAAATATTGTAAGACTCGTTTAAGGTATCTCCCCTTAATGTTTTCAAACTCTAACAAAAATTTGAGAGAATTCTTTTGACGTGAAAGTCTTTCACATTAGTTACCAGAAAAATTTATTAATATTTTGACATACTTAAATTTATAATGAGTAATGCAAAAAAAATAGTATATTAATGCTTCCTAATAAAAAAGATGATGTACGGTGTCGTTTAAATAGTGTGTTGAGATGAGATGAGTTGAGATGAAAGTTGAAAGTTGAATAAAATATTATTACAATATTATTTTTTAATATTATTATTATTTTGAGAATTAAAAAATTAAATTATTTATTATATTTTGTGCAAAGAATTGAGAAAATTATAATGATGATATGGACACTTCCATTATCTTAACGGACTAATATACTTGCATGAATCCCGAAGTTGAATAGTCACTGTTTTCAAAAGAAAAATAAAATATATAACTAAATAAAATAACTTTAAATCAATTTTTAATAAATAGTATCTTTTAGAAAGTGTGACATTGGAGCATACATTGGCAATGTTGCAAGTCTAAATTTTGACTAGAATATGAGGTTTTGGATATAACCAAAATTTTTAGAGAGGTTAATCCATATAGAACTAGTCATCCTAAAGTCAAAATAGTAATATAATATTATATATTTTAATAATATTTTTAAAAAAAATTAATATTTTGGAAATACACTTGTATTAATATTAAAATTTAATATTAAAATAGAGAGGTAGTTGGATGGAAAAATCATAAAATATTGATTTGGTCCTGCTGCAATGACTCTCCAAATATGAGTAGGGGCCCTAAATTACTATAGCTCAAAGTTTGACAAATATCCATTTGACTAGTCCAATGCTGAAATTTTAACTCAAAAAAAGCTAAATTTTGGAATTGGAATTGGACTTGCTAGCCATTGCCAATGCTCTTACAACATCTATGTTTCAAATACTCTCTTAGAGAGCTTATAAATAGTATCTTTTAGTGAGTGTGACACCTAGCTCAATCTTAAACATAAGTTTACAATATTGACAAATACTGTTTTATAAGAATAGTGTTACACTTACATAAGTTACGTTTACAAATAAATATAGAGTGTTACACTTATGTAAGTTACGTTCAACACTCAAATTCTCTAATATCACACTTACGTTTAAGACTGAGTGTGACATTTACATTAGTCACTTCTTATGTTTTAATGCTAGTAATAAAAAAACATTGTTGGATATGAGATGAACTAGGTGCTGGACTTCTATATGTGGAGCCTAATTGTGATTGTGACGGTCAGTTTAATAATCCATTCCGATAAGAATTTATTATAATTTTTTTGTGGATTTTTAATGAAACTTAGGACCAAGCGTCTTGTATGCTAGTAATTAAAAAAGAAGAAGATATTTGTAGTTTTTTAGTGTACAGTTCTTATGTATTCCTTTTAAAAAAAAGTGGATAAATGAACCCACATGAAAAATTATTTTTTTAATGATGATCTCAGTATATTTTCAAAAGGAATACGCGAGAACTCCATAGTCCAAAACTGTAAATAACATCACCAAAAAAGACACCACAAAGTATAGACCCCCAAAAAGTGTAAATGACGGTGAAACTGTTCTCAAAGAGATATTTCTATTTTCATGTCAAATTGACTTTTTGTTATTTATCTCTCAGTCTTAAACGTAAGTTTACAATAATAGAGTATTTGTACTTTTTCTCTAAGCTCATGGCATTTGAAATAGAACTATCACCATTGTATTTGTGAGTTTCAAATGCTTACAAAATTGTTACAGCCAAGTGATCGGCATTGTAAATGGTCGTCCCTGTTGATGCATGTTTTGTAGCCGACGGGCCACGATGGATCCTGTACTTGTGGAAGGGAAAGGGGAAAAAAGAGTAACGGGTGATAGTGTCACCTCCGATGCCAAAGTCATGTTCTTCCTCAAGATCTAAGAAAACTAAAGAGATAGAGAAAGTTAGGAAATAATACCCAATGTGTAACCCCGCACCCGTCATTAGCCCACTCTTCTTTATGGTTGCTTTCCCGTGGGGTTTCTTGGTGGCCATAATGATCGACTTTGCCTCGGATGTCGGGACGTCGCATTTCATGCTGCCATTCCTATAGGCTACAGAGGTCCGACCTCATGGCTAGCCACTCCTAGTTGCATTCAATGTTGCCGGTCTTGTAGGGACAAGATCCCGTCCTGTCTGCCTCCCAATAATACTTGGTGACAGGAGGAGCCATGGTCTCCTTTTCCCTTCCTCGGGCCCCTGGGTTCCTTTGGGCCTTCCCCGTTGGAGGTCATGGGCTCGGCCCGGTTGAGCACAAAATCCCCTTTCCAATCCCCTTATATATTGTCCTGCCTCAAGCAATTGAACAATGATACAGAATTCATATGATTTTAGGACAAAATGCAGTTGACTATATTCTATAGAACAAATATATCCATTTTCGTGTACGCATATCTCCATCTACACCATATTGTTAGACACTCTAGAAGTACCTCCACTTCATTCCCATATCTCTTCTTAACTCTTTTAACTTGCTCCAAACTGTTATATTAGATTGAACTGGAGGACCTTTTGGAGAATGTTGGAGTTAAATTGGTAAGATAGGCTGGTGCCAAAACAAATGACCTTACTGGGTACTGTTCCATTACTTCAGTCACTCTTCCCCTGGGTTTGATTGCCAAAGAAGGCGTGAAGGTATGAAATGGATGTTGTGCACGAGTTGCCTTTCTATTACTTTACAACACAACAAGTGTTTCTTGTGAAGTTTTATAACATTGTGCTATAATGCACGCTTTCTAAAACACTAGGCAGTTGAAGGCAGGGCTTTCTACTATTGAACTAGTGCCAATGCTGAATGCTATTTCTAAAAACTTGGAATTAGTTATATAGTAGAGATCAATATGAAGCCAAGTTTTGAGTGCCGCGCAGTTTGTCGCCGTTAAGGCCTTACCAACTAGGCGAGGCTTCATCTTTGAAAAGATCATATAGGCAGGGCTTGTTAATTCCAAAAAAATACTTCCAGCCATACCACATAATTTTAGAACTAGGGTTGTAATCGAACCAAGCCAAGTCGAACCGGTCTTTGGCTTGCCAAGCTCGACTCGGCTCAAAATATTAGAGTTCGAGCTCGAGCCCAAGTTCGAATTTTTTTTTTATTCTTTATTTGAGCTCGACTCGATGAGCTAAACTCTCGACTCAAGCTCGAGCTCGAGCTTGAATTGTTTATTTATTTTTTATTTTTTAAATAATATTTAATAATTAATAAATTAAATAAATAAAAAATAAAAGATCTAATATTGAATATATACAATTAACAAGTAGAACTTCTATTGAATTATAAAATTTTAAAAAATTTTAAATAATTAATATCTAACTAGTTGATATTTATCAAAACTAAAATATATTATATAACTACATATATTATTAATATATATACTTAATATGATAGCATATATCTATTTCATATATGATTATCACGTGCTAGTATATGAATTTATTAAATTTTATCGACTAATTATTATACAAATTATAAAATATACCTATGAAATATATTCACTATATAGACATAAGTAATTAGATTATATATTATATATTTAATTATAAAAGTGGTATGCTTATATTATTAGCTAATACATATATATGTATATATACATAAGTGTATGTATATATTTATCAATCTATTAATGTGTTTTAATCTAGTCGAGCTAACGAGTCGATTTGACCATAAACAAGTGGACCTTAACGAGCCATAGCCGAGTTGAGTCAAGTCGAGTTTTGTCAGGTATGTGTCATTTACAAATCGAGAAAGTTTCTGCTTTCACGAACGAGCTTTTTTTTTCACGAGTTGAGTTCGATTCGAGTTTAACTGAACGAGTACTGAGTGGGTTATCGTACATAATGATTCATTTACAGCTCTACATAGAACACATCAGTGTCATGTGCACGACGAGCAAAACCATGACAGAGAGAAATTACATGGTCAACTAAAAATAATCAAATCACAACTCTCAAGTGAAGTTTTAGGACCATTTCTCTGTGTGCATTTTCATTTGTAATAACTTTCCAAAACATGCGCATACCAAGAGACTTTGCTTTTATATATAAAAGTCATTTGCACAACCATGAAGTCAACAAAGACTTATCGCGAATCTCATTTAAAGTCAAATTCACAATGTAAACCTTAGATTCTAGTCAGCAAGTCCTACTTTAAGAATCTACAAGGTGACCACAAATTTCATTCAATAAACTTAATTTGCGACTTCAATGTTTCATATAAATCTCTCGTACTCAACAAAAGAGATAACCATCAATTCATTTTTCTTTAAGGGTATAAAGCGATTAGGCCATTTGCTCCCAAAGATAATCACAATAGTCTAGTCATTACTTTTAACTGCAATCGTATTACAAACTCACTTAATCAAGTAAGTCATATTTACCCTCTAACAAAATCTTAACATCTAACTCTCATAAGGAAACCATAATGGAAATACTAAATAGTATAGGCAAAACTAGATTCTTTGGTATTGTCAATCTCATTAATTGTCTATGAATTTTGAATAAGAGCTCCTAGAAACTGTTTTTCTTATACACAGTCTCACAAAGCGTGAAGTCTTAACTACTTTTCACAAATCCATGTCCATCACCTCATAGTATGGAAAACCTCTTATTAGGCGATAATTAATTATCTAAGACAACCAGTTCACAATATCTCTTAAGATGACACTTTTCTAAGATTGTCAATAACGTTAAAAAAATCATATTTTATTCAATAGATCGTTAATAAAAAATGACTAGATACATTGGGTATCTTTAAATAGATGGTTTATTTAAACCGCATGTAAACAACACCATCAACATTCATTCACTTGTTGTACCAAAATAGTACTAGCAACAATCATGCACTCAAAGTACTTCATGCCTAAACATCACAAAAAACTAACCATTTAATTCTCCTGTGAGAATCAGCTATTTAACTCATTCAAGAAAAGTTTCAATAAATATACGATCAATAGTTATCTAAAGGCAACTCAATTAGTGCCAATAGATGAATATATACCTCTATCAACTTCATATCTCAATTAGATCAACCACCCAAGTTGGATCATATAAGTGAAGTGAATTTTAAGATTCTATGTTGAGATTCCTAGTATGTGAATTCAATACCTTTAACAGAGCCATATTATAAATATTCTCTTCTAGTCTCTAAATAACAAGATAATATTGTTATATCACTTCGACGTTATTTATGAGGATTTTTATATTCTATAACTTTTTAGGAGTCACTATCACTAGTGGTACACCATCGCTCAAATGTATAATCACACTAGTTGTTGAATTATTCTCACTATTTTCGACGATCTTTTAAATATTATTTTTGAAAATATTAAGGTTAAAGTAATGTGGAATGAAACGTGATGAAAACGTTCTTTCAAAAAATATGTATTACAAAAGTCCACAAATCTCCATCCTCACCGAAAATACGAGTAATTTTCTTGACTTAACCAAAAAATTATTAAGCTTAGATCCTCTCGATTTTTAATAGAATCATGTTTACACAAAATAGTCACTCAACCTTTCTCAAAGGCGAATGAACTTGATCTAAGGATGACAAATCAGAATTAAGGCCGCAACCCCATATTACATCAATTCAAGTGTGATGCAACAACTGTTTTGCACCATAATTCATTTATAAGTCCATTCTCAGCAAGTGATTAAACTGTGAGATAATTGTTCTCATCATATAACTCATAGATTGTGATTTTGAAAAAAAAAATTAACTGAAAAAATATATTTTCCTAAAAAAAAAATTGAATCACATTTATATGATGAAATAATATTTTTATTATCCAAGTCCTAAGTGTGCATCCATAGGAGCTTTCACATAGAAAATGTTCATATTTGCTTTTTCTCTTTGACTCTTCTAAATAAATGAGAGGGATCTCATTAGCGAGAAAACATTCATTTTCTCAAGCTTCACTCTCATCATGCTATGCCTTTACGACATATTTAGTATAACTTTCCACCCAAGACATAATATCACTGAGTCAATGAGTGACTATCCAACTTCTAACCCTCTAGAAATCCTCACTAACACAACTATTTTCAACGAGTTTAAAATCAAATTAGGCATAAACTTCACTAATATTGCATTAAAAGCGGTAATTAAAAATATCACTTTATCCAACAAATGCAATATGTGATGTTTTAGCTACTAACAAGCGGTACATCCCAATTTCTTGCTTCCAATATTTTTTATATTCTCCAATCCACTACAGGAGAGAAAAAAAGAATTTTTTTTTTTGAGAAATTGCCTTAACATAAAATCTATTTTACATCGGTGCAATCACGAGCAAGATTTTTAGGCTTAATTAAGTCGTACCTAAGTATTCAGATTTTTGCCACAATTAACATGCAACCCTCCAAGGTGCTTGGTATTACATTACTCTCAATGGGTGCTCATAAGTTTATATATTTGCAAGAACCAATTTGTTCTCGCTAAAGATAAATAAAACTTGAGTAATATTACTAGTACTAATACCACATAAAGATGCATCGATAAAATCTTTAAAATGAATGTGCCAATCAAGAATGTCTTCAAAACTCATTCACACTCATGTTTTATTGTGTTACTTGCCAGACATACTAGCAAGTTTTAGAGAGTATGTGTTTATCTGTGAGTTAATCTAAGTTACTTCAAGATCATAATGCTCAATTTCAAATATAAGAGCAATTCATCTTTGCGTTACAAAAACAACGCGAAAGATGAGAATGCAAAGTGTCATATTTTTCTCCCTTAATGTTTAGTATTTTATACTTATTTGGTACCTAAATGTACTCATTATTCTTATATTTTTATTTAGGATGTAAATGGGGTCGTTAAATGCAAAACAAAGTTAATTGGACGGTTCGGGACAGTTTTGACATCGCTTAGTAATATGAGAATAACTCTCTCATCCGAGCTCCGATTGAGAAGATTCAAGATGCTATGGAACACCAAGACAAATATCTACAACTTTCATGTTTTGAGTTTTGAAAGATACTGGCTGAATAAAGGTCGATCGGGCTTGAAGTTGACACACCTGCACAACTGAGATTCCAGAACGTTCAGCCTTATCGTGCAATTCAAATATGCGATTTAATTGCAGACGTTTTGGAGATCTGGTGCACGAAGGTTATAGCTGGAAAACACCACTTTCCTAGTTATATGAAGACTCTATTTTATTTTTAACATTTCCCTTAATTAAGTCAGATTTGGATATGGTTATTTGAGAATAATGTTTAGAATATTTTAGGAGATTTGGTAGGATTCTAATAAGGGGCATGGACGTGTAAAAGAGGGAAAAAAATCATCATACTAGGGCATCTCTCTCCCATCTTCTCTAACTTCTCCTTCCAGTCTTCATGATGGCTTTGTGTGGCTAAACTTTCATAATTGGTCGAAGGAAACAGAATCCTCGGAATCAATAAAATTGTGAGATCTGATTTGTTTTTAGTGTTCAATTTATGCTTTGAGTATCGAATGTTTTTCTATACCTATTTTCGTGATTGTCTCATTTAATTACTAGGAGACCTACTAGTTTATTATTTGTTGCAATCTATTGCTAAATTAGATATCAAATTCGTAATTGTTTGATTCCTCTCATTTGTGAAGCAGCTAAGATTTGATGATTTGCTACGTCATAAATTATTAGATCTCAAGAAGAACACTCGACGAAACTAAATGCAACCACATGTGCTTGTGTTGTTTAGCTTTATCGATCTCTCTAATTCTTAAGGCTGCTACTAGATTAAACTTTTAGAGCTTATCTTGGGTTGTTTAGTAGTTAAAGTTAATTAGATCACTTGTTTTCTAATTAATTGCGACTAAAGAGAGATAGGAAAATCATTCCAACGGTGAATATTCAATGTATGAATTAATATATACTTGCATCAATGATCAATTATAAAATTCTGATGTGGATGTTGACTTAGACCAAGGTTTGTTCTTTTGATTGATTTCGATACTTTAATTTGAATTGTTCCTTAGTTGTTCTTCCTAAAATTGTTTTCGTTATACTCAAAACCCCCTCCCTCCATCCTTGTTCACGTAGCATAAAACTAGGCTAAATACTCTCCGAGAGAACGATCCTTGCACTACTACATGTATTTTTAAGAGTATAGGTTTTATTTTTGGTTGTCTGTGACAACACACCATGCAACTTTCGTTATTACCCACAAGATTCTCAAAAGCAAAATAGTGCTTTAACTCTGTTTGACAGTTGATCCTATAAACTTCTATAAATCATTGTAGTGCATGCGTCTCACACGCACTTCCAATTTTATTCTAAACATTTCAGAGGTTTTTACAATAATGATGGTCTAATACTATAATGATCTTAATTCGTTTCCAACTATTACTCATGGAGGAGATTAATGCGATGATTAAGTCCCATAAATAATCTCTAGGCTTTCTTCTCGATTATTTCAAAGTTACTAATCTATGCGCATTTAATTGCATACACATCTAAGAAATTTGCTTTGTTAATTTAAGTCAGAACAAAAATAATTAATACCTGTCTTAAGATCAAAAATTCCCTATGCTTCATAATCATTTCTTGCCCCACAGTGCGTAAGTGTTAATTTTTAACTTAATTTTCGTGCAAATTAATATTGTATAGGAGATTATTCTAAATTAATCTTGACTACACTCCCACTAGGATAAGTAATCTACCGAGTTAGTCACATGCAAAAAATAATTTATTTTTAAATTGAAGAAATTAATTTTAGCCAATCATAAGCATGGACTAATCAAACTAGGACTACTTAATCCTCTAGTTTATCACATTCTAAGAAAATTTGAAGACTAAATCTTAAAAAATAGTCTAACAATACAAGTGATCATAAGCATGGACTAATCAAAGTCGGGTTACTTAATCCTCTAGTTTATCACATTCTAAGAAAATTTGAAGACTAAATCTTAAAAAAAAGTCTAACAATACAAGTGATAAAATAAGCTCATCCTTTGACATGTAAACATAATACATGTACAAAAAATTCATCACATTTCCCCTAAACAATTATTATTCACAAAGAATAATAATATAGGCAATTTATAATATAAAATAAAATGCCTAACAAATACGATTAAATATCTCATAATATTATGGCATGTATGTATTCAATAAGCACATGCAAAAATATATATAAAAAAAAATATTTTATGCCACAAATATATGCTGAATTAATAAATAAAATCAGCAAGTATTCTATCAATAAGCTCTAGTTCAATGGTTGAGCTTATAGCCCTCGTGTGTATGGTCTTTGGTTCTAAACATCACCCAAGCATTTTGTCAAAAAACAAAATTTGCAACTGTTCTTGGACATAGTCACTGGGCCGCACCCTCTTGGGCGCCCAGCTGCAGAGCAACATGCCTGCTCTGCTTACGACCCAAATCTCCCAGTGTCTCTTTTTTTAAACATAGCACAGTGGGCCAAACTAGAAAGCCCACTGGCTGCCAGACTAGACGCCCAGCAACTACGCCGGTTCGGCTCCCAGCAACCATATGGCTGGGTTTTGTTTCAAAGATATGGGCTGAACTTAAAAACTGCCCCAAATCCATTTTGCAGCCCACATGTATATATATCACCCCCCCCAAAAACCCCACTGCATCAGTTACTGTTCTATGTAACGGAAGACAAAAAATAAAAATCATGTAACCGCCGCTACCCTTTCAGCGCCACTGTCGCAGCTCCTGGCGGCAACAGAGGACCATGGTAACGCTGCCTCACTTGGCGTATTGTGCAGCGCTGCTCCTCTGTCGCCTGTGCTGTGTGCAACACCAGTACGGTCTGCGTTGCTCTTCTGCAGAGTGTGCTGCACCGGACTGGTAAGCGGCTTTGCCGTCGCCCAGAATCGAGTTCTGCGCGCCGCCATGGACGTGCGCCACTTTGGTCACGCTGCATCGGTAGAGCCTAGTGTCCGCAGCTTAGCGCAGCACAAAGCACCTGTGCGGCCAGTCCGGGCGGCGTTATGGGAGACGCAGGACCCATCCGCTGCATGTCGCGCACAGGGCCGGCTCAAGGGGCCACCGCCTAAGGCCCCCCACCTTGAGTAGGCCCCAATGTAAAAGAAGAAAACAATTATTATCAACCCTAAAAACTAAACTATAGAAAAAATATTAGTTAGCATAAAGATAAAAAAATTTTGCCTAAAATAAAATCAGTCTTAAATGTTAAATTTTGGTAAAAAAAAAAAAAAAAAATTACCGGTCAATATTAAAGTTTTACTAAAAACAAATCTTACTGTAAAATTTTCAGACAATAGTAAAATTAGAATAGAAGTAGTAAAATTGTGATATATTACTCTTGAATATTTGATAAAATATGATGTTTATTTTGATATCGATGGCCTTATTTGTTTTCAAAATGAAGTATTAAAAGAAGTATATCTGGATAAGGGATAATACTCTATGTGCAGAAAAATTAGATTCTCTTTCAAATAATTATAGGACTTATAGATATTATTAATCAAAACAATATTAATATTTGTTTTACATCTCATAAATTTTCAATAAAATTTTATTATTTAATATATAAATTTTATTATCATTTTTAAATTAAAGCGTAATGTACTTAATAATTACCTTAGGCCACAAAATATATTGAGCCGGCCCTGGTCGCACATCACTAAAAAAATGGAGTTGTCGTGCTTTGTGCGCAGCAGAGCTCGCAACACCACCATGGTGCACGTTGCTCTGCGCACATCAGAGGACAGCGCCTCCGTCGAGGTGCTCGCAACTCTGATGTAGCAGAGGCGGCCATGCCGCTCCTAGGTGCTTCTCGCACCTCCAGAGCATGTGCAAATTAGTTGAAGCAGTCACGTGCTGCGGTGCTTCATGTGTGCTGCGGTGGTGGCACCTTGTTGGTGCATGCCGTTTTGTCCGCTACACCACCACAGTGCGCACAGTTCTACGTGCAACAGAGCATGTTGCGAGGCATCGTCGTGGGCTCATGAGTATGCACCGTTACAGCGAGGTGTACCAACCCCGTTTGGTATGCGGCATCATCACATGGTGCCGCAACACCTTAGGTGGACGCCGCTGCCCTCTAACGCTCGAAGTACCAAGGCGCTCCCATCACCTATGGTGTTCAGTATACTGTGGTGAATACAATTCATCCATGTGAAGCTGTTGTCTTGTGTGGCCTAACACCGAGGTGCGCCACCACCTATCACGTGGCCATGGTTATCGAGAGAAAAAAAAAAAAAAAATCTCATCGTGCACTAAAAAAAAGTCTAGTGAATGAAATCACAACATATACGCCAAACATGAATCGAGAACAACTGATTTTTACTCTGATATCAATGTTAGAAATATTAGATCAGAATATGTAGCAGAAACAATATACTTCGTTGGTAAATCGTAGATCTAGTGCAGTTGTGCCACGGATTCTCCAAAATTGTTGTTCGTCCTCGATCTTCACATAGATAGTAGAGTGTGTTACGTGGTAATACTAGAGCAACACTCACATATTCTACAGCCTAGATGTCGAGACTAGAGAAAACCATATGAGAGAGAAATCGTTTGTGATGCAAGTGTCTCATCCAAAGGGGTAGAGACTATATAAATAGTCCCTCTAAGTATAACTGCCAATTGGCCATTAATGACCAACCATCAAAGCTCATGAAGTGGCCTAAGAGCCACTTTATAACCCACAAGAGAAGGGAAAAGGGTGCTCACTGGTGTCCTATACTTACAAAAACAAATTTATGTATTGCAAAAAGAATTTTGTTCTATCTTTCTAGGTATTAAAAAAATAATTTTTGATTGATTAAAACTCAAGGTTTTTATTAAAAATAGATATATGCGTCTCATTAATGAAAAATTGGTTTAAGATGTTTGGAGAAATCTAGGTATAAAACAAACAGGTGAGTTTTGATTGATTAAACCCAAGGCTTTTATTAAAAATAAAGGTATGCTTCTGATTAATTAAGCAAAGAGTGGTTATGATTCTCCTTAAAAAATCTTAAGAATTGAACATAACCAAACATGTCCAAATTGGTTTATACTGTTTGGGTTGATGAATTTATTGTTTTTGTTTATTTTTTGTGTGTCATGTTTATTTATTTTTAAAAAATATTTAAGGTAGTTAAAGAAGAGATTGGAAAAAAAACAAGAAAAAAAAAGAAGAAAAAAATGTTCAATTGGTGAAGAAAAAATCACCAATTATACAATATAAAAGATATAAAATCATATTTTGTTAGAATGTAAAATAAAATAATAAAAAACCGTTTATTTCATCACCCTCTTCTTTATCACTTTGTCGGCAAAAAATATTATTTTTATCTACAACATTTACCATAATAATCTAACTATAAATATTCTTCCGTGACATTTGTATTAATTTGCAATAGTCTAAATTTTTTCCGTATAGATTCTTTATCTTTTACGTACATGACCAAATTGATTGTTGAGATCGAGGGCAGGTAACCGACGCACATTGATTGAAGTAAGTTTTCATCCTCATCATGTATCAGTATGCATGGATATTTTGAAACATTTTGTGCTTCTTTTGTTTTTTTTGGGTAATGAATTAAGTCAGATATCACCTCAGAAGTGACGCGGCAGGTTTGAGATGAGAATTTTATAAATAGTAATATTTAATTTATGAATAGTAAGTAAGATATTTTAAGTTTATATTTTTTTAATTTTGATAAATAAGAGATAAAATTTTAAATAAAAAATATTATAAAGTTAAAATATTGTAAAAATATAATTTTATAATATTATTTTTGTTTGGGATTTGAAAAAATTAAAATTATTTTTTATTTAAAAATTTAAAAATTTGAAAAAGTTATAATGATTATTTTGAAAATATTGTAATGATTAGTTTGAATTTTTTTTTTATGTGAATTATGTTTGAGAATAAAATGGAATGAGATAAAATAAGATTAGATGATAATTTTATATTTCATCCCATACCCCAAACCTTAGGGAGCTACCTGCACCATACAGTGCGGGGTAGCCCCGCCCCTCCCCCCTCGCCCCAGCCCACTTATTACAGTCCACTAGATCTAAAAATTATTCTTGAGTCTAAAAGTGATCAAAACCATATTTTTGAACCTAAATTGTAAATTTAAATTTTTAAATATGACTATAATTTAAAAATTATGTAGTTTTTAAATTTACTAGTGTATATTTTGTGTAAATTATAGTGTAGTAGGATGACATTTTTATAGATTATCTTTACAATATAAGTCTCACACTTAAGCAATGTGAGAATCTTGTATTACCTTGGCAATCTCTAAAAAAGTCACCATACTACACCATAACTTATACAAAATATTAAGTAAAAGTTTTACTTAAAAGATATTATTATATTTATACATAGTATAAATAATAAATATTTATAAATATGTATAGTATAATTATATATATATTAATATAAAAAAACCCCTAAGTGCTAGATGGGATTGTGCCCTCCCCGCCCCTGCTAGAGGGCCGGATGCGGAGCTGGGTAGCAGGGTGCGGGTCCTGCTGCCCACCTCTGCCACCTCTGCCCAAACCTACCTTAATGATCTATCGGCCCATCTAGAATAACAGTTCTCTTGGAACTACCACGTATCATATATATGATCGATCAAGGATAAGAATTGATTTGGACCATATTAATTAATTTCATTCCAGATTAATGAATTCAAATATTGGCACTGTTAATATTAAAAAATCGTCCAAATGGGAGAAATAGTCATTCCAAACCCACTATAACGATTCGAGCTTTGATCGATATGGTTTGGAATCCTCGACAGTGATCAGGTGCCACTGTGCTGCATCCGTACGTACATCTACAATAGTAGATAAGAAGTAAATGCCAAAAAAAAAATAAAGAGATTTAAATATATAGATTTACATGGTTCGACATAATTGTTACTTGTACGATTATTTAGAGAAGGGAAATTCACTATAACCTAAATATTTTACAATCTCTCATAATTTTTTATTTTTTATTATATAATAAAAATCAGAAATCTATTTATTGATGAGATATTTTCACTGGAGCACTTGCCGCGAGGTTGAAGAAGTCCCCCATTTTCACATGGTCTGATCCATTTTTATCACTTATCTTGGATGTGGCGAGGAATGATAGCCTATTCTTTTACGTGTCTAATCTTCTCTTTTTTTCACTTTTTCATTTTCTTTTCTTTGTCTTCTAGCAAAGGTCCTTTGATGAGTGTGCCTGATTTATCCGCGTTGGGGATATTTTATCCCCCTTCAGGCACTAATGGTTTGGCAAATGTACTTTATAAAGCTCTCATTCTGTGCGTCTCGTTTATTTCCCAATTCCCTCGGCCTACGTGTTGATTGCTGAGCCAAGCTACGGTCTCCTCCCTACTTGACAAGTGCAGGACGTTTTAAGATTAAAATTAAAAGAAACTGATGAAACCTACGACTAATAAGATGAACAGATCCTACGCAACTAGAAATTACTGTCGTTGTTTGTCACTAAAATAAGAGGAATAATATCTTATTTCATCTTATATCATATTAAAATTATAATTTTTTTAAATTTTTACATAAAATAAAATAATCTATTCAACTTTTTTAAATCTTAAAATAAAAATAATATTAAAAAATATATTCTAACAATATTTTATTCAACATTTAACTTTGATCTCAACTCATCTCATCTTATTTGCGAAAAGAAACGAGACTAGATATGATTTTGATATTGAGATAAGATAAGATAAGATGATTTTAAATTAAAGTTAAAAAAAAATATTGTTATAATATTATTTTTTAATGTTATTATTGTTAATTTTAATATTTGGAAAAGTTGAATTATTTATTATATTTTATATGAAAATTTGAAAAAGTTGTAATGATGAGATAAGATGAGATAAACATTTTCATTTTTCACTATCCAAATGGAACCAAATTACCTACAAAAGATTTGATCTTTAGAGATGAAATCTTTTAGAGACGAATTAAATTATGTCCCTAAAAGAATTTATTCAGGATGAAATTTAAATTTCGTCTCAAAACATGGATGCGATTTTTTATGCGTTCTTTGTTTGAACTAGACCTTCTATGATGAAATATATAATCTCAAAGAAAGAAAACCGTTTGATCATAAATAAATAAAAAATCATTCGAATACAATTTTAAATATCGTTCGAATTGTTACATAATTGTTTGAATAATATTCATGGCGGCAAAGTATATACAATTGTGTCAGGGAAAGTTCAAAACCCATTTGAACGTGATATTTAATCATTAAATTTTGGTGGAAAGTTATAAAATAATTTGGTAGGGATGTTACTATACTGTTCGAACGCTCCAGTACAAGTTCGAAATGTATTTTAAATCACGTTTGAATGTTGATACAACTGTTCGAATAATAATCATGGTGAGAACATATACAATAGAACCTGTTCGAACGCCACATTTGTTCATTCGAACCAATTTATTGGTGGGAAGTTATAAATAAATATGACAAAGATGGTTGCAACACAGTTTGAATGGTATTTTTATGTTTGAACGAATCTATTAAACGTTTGAATGCTCATAATAGTTGTTAGAACGGTACCGTTTAATTATAGAAATTTATTGAAAGACATTCAAATATTTTAAAAATAAATATTATTTGAGTTTATTAGTTATCATTTTCAAAAGATAAAAAATTTAGCTATACAGATTTATTATTATCTTTGATAAATTAAAATATTTCATATTCCTAAGAATTTTATATAATTAATTTAAAAATTAATTAATGAGTTTTATTATGGTATAAGAATTGGCAATTAAAAAAATATTACCTTATAGGGAGTGTTAGTTTTTATATTATCATGAACAGTAAGTAAAATACGAAAAATGGTTTTTGATAATAAACAAGCTAGCTATATATAACAAATAAAAACGATACATTAATAAAATCAACAACTTTCGATACAATACAAAAAATCAAATAAAAAATAAAACTACTGAATAAAATTATTCAAGTCCTCCAGCATGACAGAAATGCATCCCACAATCTCTTGTAGTCGAACCATAATGGACACAGTGATCCTCTCCACCATCCTCTCTATCTCCTGGTTCAACTATTATTTTTATCTTCTTCATCTTTACTTTTTTGTTCAAAATTGGTTCTTTTTGGTTGGAAAATGTCAGAATAAGGATTCTAAATCATTTTTTCATATGTGGTTTAAGATGGCTTCTAGTTGTTCATCTTATATTATGAGTCTATGGCTTTTGTATCTATGATAGTTTAGTAATGAATTAAATTATGTCGAGGTTTTGCTTTTGTTATTTTATTTTAGACCAAAAATAGAAAGGTTATGTTAATGGAGATTTCTGTATAGTACTTTTGTTTTTAAAAAATACAACATTAAAGTAATTTGATGGGGCATGGTTTGGGGATGCTTTGAGATCCTTTTTTTTTTTTTTTTTTTATGTGTCATCATTTTTTTTTCCTTTAGTTAATCTAATTTGTTGGTTTGTTTCTTGCAGGGAGTTTTCACTTTTTGAGTTTGTACATCTCTTTTAGTTTCTTTCCCCGGTTTTGATATGTATATTTTTTTATTCATTCCGTTTTTTGGATTTTTATATTTTATTATTAATATATTTAATTTGGTTTGTATATTGTTGGATTCTCGCTTCCAGCTTTTTGAAAAAAAAACAGACGCTTTTATTTTCTTTTTGTTTGAAATGTTTAGGTTTTTCACTTCTATTTATTTTAGTTTGTCTTTTTATTTTAAAAATTTTAATTCATTTTTTTGTTTAAGATGTTTAGGTTTGTTATTTCTAGTCTCACGGTTATTTATTTAGTTCGCACTTATTATAAAACTTTTGTGAATGTTAAACAGTTTGTAATGTATTTTTAGTTTTCTATTATTGACTTTAAATAAAATAGTTATCATTCGAACGACCAAATAACGTTCAAACGCTCATAGCGTTCGAACGTTAACATAATGTTCGAACACAATTTATTTTCGTAGTGTTCGACCGATCACACAACGTTCGAACATCATTTATTTCCGTAGTGTTCGAACATAGCTTATACCTTTCGAACCCATATACCGTTCGATCTAACCCTTTAAAGTTCGAACGCAAACCTAAATTCATACCTTTCGAACGAATTTATGTTTGTTAGAACGTATTTTGTAATCGTTCAAACACGTTACTACGGTTCAAACGTAAAATTTTTTCCGTTTGAATGATATTTTGGGACGAATTTCAACCGTGCCAAAAGAGATTCCCGTTCGAACGGTTTCTTTCAATTTCGTCCCAAAAGATATTTTTTGAGACAAAATGGTGATTTTCGTCCCAATATACCTTTTTGTTGGAACGAGCTCGGGATGATTTTTTTTCATCCCAAAAACTTTTTTGAGATGAAATGGCTATCTTTTGAGACGAAAATTTTCGTCTCAAAAGAGCCTTTCTGTTGTAGTGTCTATTTATTTTGGTTGAGAATTTTAGTATTTGAAAAATCGGAGTTAGTAAAATTTTTAAAAATGTTGAAGGTAGTAAATTAAAGAGGTGTTTCTCAAAAACAAATTTATGCATTGCAAAAAGAATTTTGTTGATCTATCTTTCTAGGTATTAAAAAAATGATTTGTGTTTGATTAAAACTCAAGGCTTTTATAATTAAAAATAAATATATGAGTCTCATTAATGAAAAACTGGTTTAAAATGTTTGGAAAAATCTAGGTATAAAACAGACAGATGAGTTTTGATTCATTAAAACTCAAGGTCAAAAGAAATGCTTCTGATTAATTAAGCAAAGAGTGGATATGATTTTCCTTAAAAAATCTTAAGAATTGAACATAACCGAACATGTCCAAATTGGTTTATAGTGTTTGGGTTGATGAATTTGTTGTTTTTGTTTATTTTTTGTGTGTCATGCATGTATATATATATATATATATATATATATATATATATATAACCCTAACTAAAGTATTGGACAGTTTGTGATATAACTTTGATAAAGTAGGTACTGATGATTATTCAAACGAACCAAGTGACCAGGACTCTATTATTCTCTAGTACTTGGGGATCATGTGATTGTTGCGTCGTCTTTCAAGGGCTGATATCCTGCCTATACTTAAAAGCCGCTATAACGGTACTGTTCATTATTGTTTATATCGTGAACAGTTTTTTTTTTTTTTTTGAATGCCAATGTGCGACGTAATACCGCAATCGTGCGTAGGGAATGAGAGAGAGGAAGAAAGAAAAAGTAAAAAAAAATATTGATTTTTGAGTTTTAAATAATCAATGAAGAAGCTGTTTTTTTTTTTTCTTCGCAAATTTTTTTCACATATCCTATTACTGTTTATTATATCATACACAATCTAAATCAGCTGCTTTTTTTTTTTCATATCTTATTACTGTTCATTGACAGTATGATGAACAGTAATTAACAATAAAGATTTTTTTTTTGTCCGTGTGAATGCCAATGTGCGACATAATACCGCAATCGTGCGTAGAGAATGAGAGAGAGAAAGAAAGAAAAAATGAAAAAAGTATTGATTTTTAAGTTTTAAATGATCAATAAAGAAGCTGTTTTTTTTTTCTTTGCATGTTTTTTTCGCATATCCTATTACTGTTTATTATATCATACACTAAAAATCAACTTTAATTTATAAAATATTAATTTTTTATCATTAAATAAATGATGAAATTTTACTATATATTTTTAAGAGAAAAAAACTATCTAATTAATTTGAATTTTTAATATAATTTAAATTTCATAATAAATGATGAACATAAATAAATAATAATTTCATTATTATACATTAGACTATTTTAATATTTGAAATTATACTTTATTTTTTTCTTCAATTTGACAGATGTGGCAAACGTGCTTTTTTTTATCAATTATAAAATCTTACGCCATACAGGATTTTACACTAGTACCACTAATTTCAAAATAACCAAGCCATTTATAAAATACTAATATTTCATCATTAAATAAATAATAAAATTTTGTTAAATATTTTTAAAAAAGTATAACTATATAAATAATTAGAGTTTTAACATAATTTAAATATGATAATATTCTTAATTAACTAAAGAGAACTGCTACAACTAATAAAAAAGTAACCTGAAAATATGTCATGAATGTGTATTTCATTTTTTTATTATTCTTTTCTTTTTTTCATGTATTTTTTTAATCATCATAAACATTTTTAAAAAAATAAAAAATTTACAACATCATTGAGTCAGGAGGGAATGAGAAGTGGTAAAATGAAGGGTTGGATTTAAATCTTAAAAATTTTAATGTACCAGCAGCAGCCTCGTCTTTTAAAAAACAACACACGTAGACATCATATCCTTAGATATGATTTGGATCGATGTATTAATAATAGTGACATGGTTTGTGAATAGTAATATATAAAATTATTTGGATTAAGATGTTTTATTTAATTTTAGAAAATGAGAGAAAAAAAGTTAAATAAAAATATTATAAAAGTTAAAATATTATTGGAAAGAGATAGATTGTTAGGTGCAGAAATTGAGTTTATAAAAAATTCTCTATATACTACTTATTTTACTTATGATTACGTTTTTTTTTTAATCCAAAACATATTTATATTTTACAAAATAAGTTGTTTTTCAACCGGGCCCAACCGCTAGTGTATATATATATATATATATATATATATATATATATATATATAAAGGTAAATTAAATCTCGATTATTTTAACGTTTTAAATAAATAATAATTATGATTTAAAGAATTGATCATTATGATATGATCAACCAGAAATTATCACCAGAAACACATTAATTATAAGTTAAACCAATTTATAACGTCAGTTTTGACTTAATATCATGATCTTTTGTTTATCCAACGTGGTGTCTTATATAAACATAAAATTCTTATCTAATCTCATTTCACCTCATCTTATTTTCAAACATAATTTAAATAAAAAAATTTCATATTAATCATTACAAATTTTTTAAATTTTTAAATAAAAAATAAAAAATAATTCAAACTTTTTCAAATCTTCAAACAAAAATAATATTATAAAACTTATAATAATTAAACTTTCTCTCTCTTTTCCCATAACCTAAACAAATACTAAATTCAAATTATTTTACTATTATTTACAAATTATTTTATTATTATTTATAAAATTCTCATCCTATCTCTCAAATCCGAGCATATATCTCCCAACCTAATACCGAACATATATATATCTCCCAACCTAATACCGAACATGTATCTCCCAACCTAATACCTAACATCTTTGTGAGTACTAGTTCTGTAATGTTGCATGCATGCATTAAAGCCTTGCACGTGGTGTATGTATATGTACAGTACTCTAAGTTGTCAAACCGCGTTAGAGCTTGCCTAGGTAGATGCTCATCATGTAGACAATTAATGGTGTCTGGCCGATAGGTATCTCTTTCTGTCACTAATCACTATTGAGACGTACAGGACTGTGGATCGAGCTAGGAGTATTAATTGATGCATGACAGATAAATCTATATGTCAGTACTGCTGAAGTAAATTGATCGGTTTGAAGCGGAAAAAAGTAATTATTTTGGGAGGGTGGACGTTCATTAAGAAAATTGAAGTTTATAGCTTCTGGCCGGCCGAATCAACTGTACTGCGGACGTTGAAGGCAAATGCATGAGTCGTTTAATTATCGGAATTCAATATTACAAGTTGATTCTTTTGAAAATACAAAGATTTTTTTATTTAGGAACAATAATTTACAGCAGCTTAAATTTTCTATAGTGGATACATGATTTGAGTTAGCTGCTGGTCTTAATTATTATAAACTGGTTTTAATATTTAAAAAAGCATTTCAAATAAATAGGTTTCTATATATATATATATATATATATATATAACGTTATAATTAAAAATTTTTGATAGCTGATCTTCGTTTTATTGATTTAGTAACCAATCTTGGTTTGATAATATTTGTACATGATATGGTATCTAGATTTTCAAGTATTATTATTAATGAAACCATATGTCTCTCTCTATATATGGACATTGATCAGCATATGATATTACGATCCATTTTAAAAATAAACCTAAACCAAATCATTAATAATTAATAATCATCATTTTGTTTCTCTATCATTTCAATCCAAGCAGGCCGGAGAGGATCGAGCTTAATAGATCACATGGTGATGAGGCTAATTCATTCCATTCGTGCCATTCAAAATCACGTTCAATTCGCAGCTTGAACGACTAAAATAAAATAAAAAATAAAAAATCCCCACCCACCACCCCCGATATCTTCGTATGAGATCACTTTTTTGGAGGCATTATTTATTTAAAAGCCTCGTTTTCAAGGTTGGATATATATCCTTTTATGGGTCGTACTCTTATTAGTTGGCCAGACCATATATGTGGATGGCAACATATATGCATTAATGTCTATTCTTAATTCAGGCAACATGCATTAATGTCTATTCTTAATTGGTGGCAACAATAGTACGAAGACAACAAGCTAATAGCGACGAGAGCATTAAATAAACAACATGAAAAATGATGAATATTGGTGGTTATGTCAGATCAAAACTATCAACCACTTTGATTAATTGTAAAAAATATTGTAAAAGAGTTGTAAATGAATTATTATTGACTCAAACATGATAATTTGACAAGTTGTTGGAAATTTTACGTATTCTCTTTGGAAAAAAAAATATATTATTAAAAAAATAATAATGATTTTTTTATGTGCAGTTTTTAGTTATCTATTTTTTTAAAAATGAGTGCGCAAGAGTTGTTATCCCAAGGGCCAAGAGTATAAATATTTTTTCAATTTGAAAAATACTCTAACTACAAAGAGATTATACAAAATAAATACTAAAAGTTGATGTGGCTTGATATGGTTCATATATCAATTTGTGTGATTATTTTTATGTAATTTTTTTGTAGTTAGAGTATTCCTCATCTTTAAAATAACCTCAAATTCCTATTTTCTACAAGCAGTCAGCGTGAAGAATATTGCTAGGATTGAATATACAGAGCTTGCTTCAATATATAGTACTTATGACGTCAAGAATTCTTCCAGGAAAATGCATCCAATTATATATATACAATAGTTCTGGTCAAGCTATTCATCGTTAATGTTCGTTGAAAATCACTACCTTTTTTACAAAGTAAACTGAAAATCAATGGTAAGGAAAGCTCTTCATCGATCATGGCTATGAAGCAAGCTCCCAGCATTAAACCAACATGATGACAGTCTCCATGCATGATATGAAGTAAACACAAGAGAAAGAGGTGTACAAGTAAAGTGCAGTTGCTTGTGATGATCTTCTTATGTCAAGATGAAGACATTTTTCTTTGCAAGCATGCTTTGCAATCCAAAAGAGAAACATGCATGTGGCCCCTATAGGTGTAAGATTTGGTTTTTCCACCCAATTTAAAAGCTTGTCATGCTTTGTCTATCCTCATGCCTAAAATATGTAAATCATTACTCATGTATGTAAAAGCATGCGCACATATGAAAGTTGAGAATATGAGAGCAGAGAGAACAAGAGATATATGTAGAGACGTGAGATAGCCGCAATTGAGTGTTTCTCTGTAATTAATGAGATCACGAGGCTTGAGTGTATTGTGGTTTGAACGTTTTTTTTCGTGTAATTGCTGAAATTTATTTATTATTATTTTCGATTTTTCACAACAAGATCAGGCCGGCAAAAAAGTTATGAAATCTTGAAAGAGATCAGACACTTGAAACAATTTGTAGACGTTGCATTTCCATTTTCCTAAATATTAACAATAACGATATATACAAATATCAAATGAACGAATTTGTACTTTTTATTTAAAAAAAAAAAATGTAGATTTCATTATTAAAAAAATTGTGAAAAACTTATTTATTTTTACAGTGAAGTTTACATTTTTATAAGAAGCTTATAACACAAAGTTTGTGCATTAATTAAGACTTGCATGTCCATAACATTAATCAACGAGGATTGCTATTCATAAGTTTCATATAGTATACATCATATTTTTTTATTTTTAATTTATTTTTAAATTTTATTATTCTTAAAATAATTAAATTTTTTTACTCATCATCTATATATAATATATTTAATAAAAAAATAATGTGTAATGTGTAAAATTTATGAATAAAATTTTTCGATAATAAAGCTAGTTGCGTACGTGGCCGTGTCAGTACTCCATCATCTTTTGAATTCTTTTCATTTTAATTTTACTTACATGATATATGTCGGCCTATAAGAGGACATGAATAACAGGTTTTTTCATATTCTCAAAAGTATCTTCTAAATATATATAAATTATACAATAAAATTATTTAGCCAGTTATTTTTTATCAAAATAAATATATTTTTATTACAAATAATTCGTCATAAATACTTATTTTTATTATAGTTAAAGTTGAAAAATGATAATATATCCTCTTGTTTTACTTCTTTATTTTGATATTTTTTTTTTTACTTCATAGTTAAAGAGATGATTATTAATATATTAATATATATTTAAAAACTAGCAGTGGCCAAACATTTGTCACATTTGTCCAATTGAAGGAAAAAATAAATTGACTCTAAATATTGAAAAGAGGAAAATTACTGTTCATTCATGTTCATGATTTATTATGAAATTTAAATTATGTTGAAAATCTAAATTTATTAGATATTTTTATTCTTTTAAAAATGGTTAACAAAACTTCATCATTTATTTAATGATGAAAGATTAATATTTTATAAATTAAAGTTGATTTTAAGTGTATGATATAATATTTATATTTTAATTATCTATTTTATGTTAATTTAAATCAACATTTAAATTTTTACCGTTAAATTAAATTTAGATATTTTATGTTACTATATACGCCACCGCATCACCAGCAGCAGCCTCGTCCTTGCCGATGACCCCTCCACTTCCTCATTTGCTCCAGCCGAAGCTCCAGCTCTTCTCATGCCCTCTCTCTTCACAAGATCTGTTGATTTGTGATTTGTGTGGTAATTTTATAATTTTGTAGTGATTTTACTGTGAAGATGTAAAGAGAGATGTAAGGGGAAGAAGAAAAGTGTAAAACACATTCACTGTTCATTACTATTCATTCATGTTCATCTATTAAGTATAAGAGGATATTTAAATATGTTTAAAAAATAAATATATAATTTATAGTCAAAGCAAGTCCAACGATAAACACTGGGCGGTACAGTATGTAGCAACATCCTATATAAGTATGTATATAGTAGTGTTGTATAATTTTAAGGTATCATTTGTTTTTACAACACATCTTATTTTATTTTATTTTATTATTATAATTTTTTTAAATTTTTACATAAAATAAAATAAATGATTCAATTTTTTTAATTTTTAAATAATAATAATATTAAAAAATATATTCTAACAATATTTTTAACTTTTAATTTTATTTTATCTCATTTCATCCGTTAAAACAAATAAGGATACTGATTTGTAACAGTTGCATGGGCAGAAGAACCATAAGTTCAAAGGGAAATGATGCATGCATCACGACATGATGTAAAAGCTACTGATTTTCCTTTATTTCTTATTTGTTTATTTATTTAACTGTTAAAAAAAATATTTTTTGTAAAATGTTTAAAGAGATTTAAAAAATAATTAGAAAAAAATACTACATAAAAAATACATTTTGCACTTCTCATAAAAATTGTCGAGACCACCCTTGGTGACCCTAGCAGGACGCAATTTCAAAAGCGCATGAACAGAACGTAGTGCAGATAAAGCGATGGGGCGTACACGTACAAATGAATAAGAACAAGCAAAGTAGGTTGGGAATAATAAATGCTTACGAGTATTGTATTTGGGAAACCACAGAAGGTGCCACGATTGTATTTTTTAAAAAAATATATTTAATAAATTTTAAAAAATGGTTAAAAATAAATAAATAAATAAATAAATTTACCTATTCGGTGGTTGTTTCGGTACTCCCTCTGTAGGAGTAGCACCGTCCTAGTTGGGAAGGCAGAAGGATCGATGTATATGAGGTCGGCTCTGCTGGCTAGGCTTCTAATTAATGTGGGACAGTATATATGGAAGAGTAGTGATATAAGTAATTAAATTAAGGAGTTACGTGTACCATTTGTATACAATAACGCATCTATATTTCTCTATAAATAAGGGCAGCTAATTGCATGCACAGATGAGATCGATTGCAAGGCAAAAAAGTTAGTAGTACTGAAGAATATTGTATGGCTTCTAGTTAACTTGCATGCAGGCCAGACCTCTCAACAGCAGATCAGTTGGACGCCCCTTTGAAGCTTTAAGGTGCCCTTAGCTCTCATCTCTCTCTCTCTCTGATCTCTCTCTCGATCCATATTATATAAAACGATGAAATTAACAAAAGCTAGTTAGTTTAGATATCATTATTCTCTAAGATTTGATATATATATATATATATATATATATATTATCATGCATATATATATATATTCATAAAACTGTACCAACAATAAGTCAGATTATCGATCTAAAACTACTTTCTCCAAGTTGTACGGTTGTTCATAACAATCCGGCTAGATTGCTTCTTAATTCATGCAGTTCGATCAACAAGTGACAAGTTCAAGCTGTTTTTCATTTTCTGTTAGTTTTGAGATATATATATATATATATATATATATATATATATATATATATATATATAGGATGTTCCTTTTTATAATGTCTAATTAATTGATTACGTACTCTCCAAATCTTTGATATTTTGGACGTCCATCATGATGTTAGCTTATTATATAAATTCCGATTCTTTTTTTGAATTAATTAAATGCACCCAAACTATATATCAGAAGGTTAATTTAATTTATAACCCCATGCATATATAAACTATATATTAATGTCCATGCACCCGCTTTTTTACTTTATTTGAACGGACGGTTAAATTATAATTAAGCATGCAAATTGAAAAGTTTTGAAAGTTCCGGATGAAGTTCAAAACTTTTGCTAGTAATTTAGAATGCGCAATAAAACAGTAACTTTGAATTAATATTCTGTTTTGATCATACATACATACATATATATATATATATATATTATGTATGCATGGAGAATTTTATTTATTATATTATCATTTTATTTTCATCTTATTAAATAAGATGTGATATATTTATTATTTTTAAATAATTATTTATTACATATTTATTTATCATCTAATAGTAAAAAATATATCAATTATTATCTAATATGATTAAATTAAAAGGAGGGGGTGGTATATATATATATATATATATATTATATATAAATATAAGCCAGAAAAGGACTGATATTTATGAATTTCTGTGATTACATTAATTAATATGGTGTAGTCAATAAAACCTAGCTAGCGTACCAGTTGTCATATCTAATATTTTATAAAATAAAAATAATTTTATAATTTAAAATATCACATCAAGATGTGATGAATTTGTTATTTTACTTTTTATGACGTCATAATAATTTTACTTTTTATATAACGTAAAACTTTTGCTAGTAATTTAGAATGCGCTCAAAATATAAAACAGCAACTTTGAATTAATATTCTGTGTTGATCATATATATATATATATATATATATATATATATATATTATATATATTATATAAGTCGATCGAGAAAGGGACTGATATTTATGAATCGCTGTGATTACATTAATTAATTGAGCTTTACTATATACAAATAAGTTTGTATATTAATCTGTGTATTAATATTATTGTTTTTATATTTTAAATTCAGATTAGTATTGTTTTCAATAAAATCTATTTTTTGATCAATTATATTAAATGAATACACGTATTAATATGTAAAATTACTTATAATTAATTTTTTCCTAATTAATAAGGTTTAGTCAATAAAAGCTAGCAAGCGTACCACTTGTCGTTTTGTGGAAATTGGGACACTCGATCGGTACTGCATCTAGCGCGCATGAGACGTTACTGCCGTTCGACCCCTACGTATATGCTACGATTAGGTATTGAGTTGAGTTGAGTTTAGATGATAAAATATTATTTTTTAATATTATTATTATTTAAAAATTTTAAAAAATTAAATTATTTATTATATTTTATATTAAAATTTTAAAAAATTATAATAATGAGTTAATTAAGATGAATTGAAAATAATTAAAGATAGAAAAGTACCAATAACTTGATCGACAACACAAGAGCATCATATATATATTATTTCGAGAAAGTTATAGACATAAAATCTTTTATAAAAATAAATTCATGAATTTATATGACCTAATATGATATATCATATCTAATATTTTATATAATAAAAATAATTTTATAATTTAATATATTATATCAAATCACGAATTTGTGATTTTGCTTTTTATGAGTTTTTTTTATAGTTAAAACATTTCTTTATTATTATATCCAATGAAATGTTAAAAAAATCTAAAGACATGTCTATGCAGATATTACACCACAAAAATTGCACCAACAGTGACTCATAATTAAATATGGCTACCAAACCGGGGATCCTCACTAACTGGCCATGGAAGCCTCTTGGCCCATTCAAGGTACATTTGAATTGATTGCAATATAAAACTATATGTGTGTATATATATATAGGGATGCTGGAAAGTATTTTATTAAGTTCTAGATCGATCGAATGGTTGCTTTTCTGTATTAATTAATTAGTTTGAACATGCAGCTAGCTTGCTCCTATATTATATATATATATATAAATACCATTCAATAGAAGTCATAAGATTATATGTATTTTCATTGGTACGTACTGTCATATATAGGCCGGGTTCATTATAAGCACGGTATACGAACGTATAACGACCTCATGACCTTCATTAACGAAGATCATGATGTCAAGGCAACCTGGTGGACGGGATGTAAACGAACGCGGTGATCTTTGGCTCTACATGCATAGTACTGGGGTTGTTCATATAAAGCACATGCATTTCAGCTGCTAGCTAGCAGTTAATGTTGTGGAATATATATTACAAGAAAACTGCTTATTTGTAGTCAATTAATTTCAGCGAAATGACTATTTACAGTTAAAATAAATTTGTTTTGATCACAAATAGCCTTTTCGTCGCAATTAAATGGCCACAAAAACCCAATTTTCTTGTAGTTAATGTTTTTATTAGGCTAGCTTTAGAATCGTTGCTCGACAATATAATATATATATATATATATATATATATATATATATTTGCTCTTTTAATTTATATAATTATTAATTTCTCAACTCTCTTTTTGGCATGCATGCATGCATCGATCGGCCTGGTACGTACGTGAATTAAGTACGTGATTTTGGCTCCATGGGTTGTTCATAGCACATACCAGTTCATAGTGAAGGGAGAAAGCGAGAGAGACTTACTCTACTTCCTCATATTTCCGTTTCTTTTGGTGAGGGTGCTTCACAATCTCATATGGATTTCTCTATCTCGTTACCGAACCGCCAAAGGCAATAATAGGATTGTGGATAAAGGTATTGAATTCGAGCAGGTTGATCGAGAATGCAACTGGTCAGTAGAAACTCTCTCTCTCTCTCTCTCTCTCTGAATCTGGAGATGCAACATCATGCATGAGTGAATTGAATAATTAATGATCTTACGGATCAATAATTTATACACTGTAGATCATCAGAATTTTCTTATCATATATTTTTCTATTATTTATACGTCTAAAATTAAGTAACATATTAACGTGACATTCTCAATTATATATTTGAGATAATTATTGTACTCTAATTACGGAACGTTTTCTACAAAACATATATATATATATATATATATAGTAGCTATCTAGCTAGCAGAATTTGATCCACACGTATATATATATATATATATCGATAGATTAATGCGAGAAGCTAGCACATCCAATACATGAGCTTGCGGTGTTAGTTTAAAGTTTGAAAAATGATAGGTATACATATTTCTTACAATCATTTATATAATTATATTTTAAACAAACGATAGTCATTTTTATAAAATAATTTATAAAATAAGTAATATTACTTTACATAAATACCATCTCTTTAAAACATGATTATAAAATAGATTAATGTAAAAAAGATTGTGCGCGATATCATTACTCTTAAAGTTTTACTTATTTTGATAACTCGATCTGTTTATAATTATATCTTCTTATATATAACTTATACTAGAGTACTTGCGTACAGATCACTGGCAGCAGTAGTAGTACTGATCAATGTTGGGACGTTGTTTATTTTTTTTTTTAATTATTCTGAATTAATATATATTGCAGGGATGACCAGATATTGTTAACCGGAGTTCTATTTTACATTAGCTACATGAAAATTACCCTAATTCATAAGCTACCAGTGTGGAGAACAAAGGGTGTGGCTATCACGTGTCTGCTGCATGCTGGTCCGGTGGAGTTCCTCTACTACTGGTTTCACAGAATGCTGCACCACCACTACCTTTACTCTCGTTACCATTCTCATCACCATTCCTCCATTGTCACCGAGCCTATTACCTGTAAGATATATATATATATATATATATATATATATATATATATATATATATATATATATATATAGACTAATTCTTGACACTGAATAGTGAATATATATGCTTTTTTTTTTAACCTTAACGTCGCTCCAAATTACGCAAAGCTTATTAATTATTAGTCATGATGATCAGTTGACCTTTATTACTAATTGATCTTGGCACGTACAGCTAGCTATCATGCATATATGATCGATATTCAACTATATGATTGATATTTCTAAACTTGATCGAACAAGTCAATTACCTAGCTCCTTGCATATGGCAGCTGTCACTCATCCGTTTGCGGAACACATGGTATATTTCATGCTCTTTGGAATACCATTGTTTACAACAGCGTTCACCGGAACAGCCTCTATCGCATCCGGTTTTGGTTACATCCTTTATATTGATTTCATGAACAACATGGGCCACTGCAACTTCGAGCTCATTCCAAATTGGGTCTTCTCCCTCTTTCCCCCGCTCAAATACCTCATGTACACTCCCTCGTAAGTATTACTCTCTCTCAAAACCTCACCATATCAACTTTAATCACGTATTATATATATATATATATATATATATGCACACATGCACACTATATATATATATATATATATATATATATAAAATTAGGTCCTGACTCCACCACTTTTGCTTGGACTACTCGATCGACAGGTTTCATTCTTTGCATCATACCAAATTCCGCACCAACTACTCACTTTTCATGCCTATATATGATTACGTTTATGGTACCATGGACAAATCCTCGGATGCTCTATATGAAGTTTCCCTCAAAAGACCCGAAGAGTCACCCGATGTCGTACATCTAACGCATCTTACGACGCCCGAGTCCATCTATCATCTACGGCTAGGATTTGCCTCCTTGGCCTCCAGGCCCCACTCGTTTCAATGGTACTTGAGGTTGTTGTGGCCATTGACGTTATTTTGGTCTGTGATAATAAATTGGATCCATGGCCGTGCTTTTGTTCTAGAGAGGACCACCTTCAAAAACCTCAAATTGCACTCTTGGGTGGTACCAAGATACCATAAACAAGTAAGAAATTTAATTTGGGTATGAAAATATTTTGAGAATATTTCCTATCATCGTTAAGAAAATCAGTGAGAAACTTTTATTAATTGATACCTGTTGTTTTTATCATGTACAATTCACTTCAGCTGGTTGTTTTAATTTAAATTCCTGTTTTAAAAAATCTGCAGTATACATCACAACGCCGAAGAGAGGCTGCCAGGCTCCTCAATAGCTTGATTGAAGAATCCATACTAGATGCTGAACTGAGAGGAGTGAAAGTGCTAAGTCTAGGTCTTCAGAACCAGGCAAGTAAATCCAGCTATCTAACATGTTATTTTAATTTGTTTTTTGGTCCTATAATTCAACGTAACTTTACACCACGAGGAGGACATAGCAATCCTCTCTCTTACACCTTCAATTTTTAGTGCATGGTATAATCGAGAACTTGATGTTTCAACTCCCATTCAAAGAAATTAGAACCTCATCAGTCATGGCCTTATGCAGCATTTTAAAAAGTTTATCCTCATGAGCTTCTTAATTAGTTTCTACGTACCTCGAGTGCTGATCAGCTTAAATTACTGAGATTTTATATATGTAAATTTCCAGGGAGAGGAACTTAATGCGAATGGTGAGCTTTACATCCAAAAATTTCCTCAGTTGAAAATAAAGCTGGTGGATGGAAGTAGCTTAGCTGTGGCTGTGGTACTAAACAGCATTCCAAAGGGAACAACCCAATTGATGCTTAGGGGCAATCTTACCAAGGTCGCTTATGCCATTGCCGAAGCTCTATGTGAAAATGGAATCCAGGTGCGACGTTGTAATTGCTATTAATTAAGTTCTAATTAGGACATGAATTGATCATTATATTAATCGCAGTTTATTATCTCTCGCAGTTTAGTACTACTAGTATTAATTAGTCGCTTCTCAAACAAGAAATAGCAGACCAATACTATAAAGCTTTCCAATTGTCTGTTCATTGTCTATTGTGAATTACAGCTAGCCATATGACGTACACTGAAGGGTTACTCATGTTCCTGAAAAACTCCATAATTAATAGTTATAATCTTATATCCTCAGGTGGCTGTATTATATGAGGATGAATATGACAAGCTTAAACAATGGCTCACGGCCTCCAAGTCAAAAAGTTATAACTTGGTCCTATCAACAGGTTATGCTGATCAGAAGGTAAAAGTTTGCGACCATTTATGTATATATATATAATTGCATGATTGCTATATGTCTTGCGGATTAGTTAACCCAGGCCGTATTGATAATCACTTCTCTAATCTCATTTAATTATTATAATTTTTTTAAATTCTCACTTAAAATATAATAAATAATTTAATTTTTTTAAATATTAAAATAATATTTTATTTCAATTCAAATTTTATCTTACTTCGTCTTATTTTAACTCACTGTCCAAATCTCACTTAACATTTTTCTCCAAAAGAACTTTATATAACAGAGATCAAGGACACAAAAAAAGTCATGTTTACGTAAAGAAAAATGATAAGCTCATAATATTTTATACAACATTTTATACAATATTTTATACAACAATATTTAAAAGGAGGAGTATTTTTATAAAATAGTTTATAAAACTAATTAACATCATTTTATAAAAATATTCTTATTTTATAACACGTGTTGTGCAAAGTATTATGTATCTATCACTACTCTTACGTAAAATACCACTGCATGACAATAAATTTGATTAATTAATCGACATACATTGATCAAACATACGTCGAGTACTTTTACGTACAGATGACATGGTTGGTGGGAGATGGATGGGCCGAAGACGAACAGCTGAAAGCATCGAAAGGAACACTATTCCTTCCTTTTTCTCAGTTCCCACCGAAGAAACTGCGGAAAGATTGTTTCTACCACAGCACACCGGCAATGATCGCCCCCGCATCTTTCGCGAATATGCACTCTTGTGAGGTAAGCTGCAATTAATTATAATTAGTGGCTGAAAAATTTATTGATCTTAATTTAATTTACTAACCACACATACATATAATTTAGGATATAATTAACAGACACGCACTTTGCTAATTGGATCGATCGATGCTTTTATTTCAATACATATAAGATTATCGAATGCATGCAGAGACATTGATTGCATGTCATTTAACCTATTTTGCCTGTTCGATCGGCACATTTCATATATATTAATCTACATGTATATATGTGCGCGCACGCGCGCGCACGTATGCAACAGAATTGGCTGCCAAGAAGAGCGATGAGTGCATGGCGTATTGCTGGGATACTGCATGCATTGGAAGGGTGGAATGTGCACGAGTGTGGTAGCATGACCATGTTCAACATCCAGGAGGTATGGCAAGCATGTCTTCGACACGGGTTCCAATCTCTGATGACGCCCGCCTAGCTAGCTTTCTAGCTAGTTTCAAATTAAAAGGGATAAATATATAAGGGGATTAAGATGATAGATCTATCCCTAGGTACGTAGGTGAAAGATTTGTGTTTCAATGCTAGATAGTAATTATTGTCGTCTAAAACATGGGCCAGATATATAGGCTCAATATTCTGGTTGTTGTGATCTAGAATATATAGTACTAAATGTCATGTTTCGCTTTCGTAATCATTATCTCTTCTTGTGAGCTCTGCGCTGTCTAGTTTATAATTAATTCCGTGGAACGAATTTATATCTAATATGGAAAATGATTTACCTACAACACCTTGTACAATATCTAAGATGTTGTAGGTGTATCATTACTCATCTAATATATACTTAGTGGTAAAATTTTAAAGGAAAACCAATATTATTTGTCGCCTTGCAATACTATGATCATGATCTAACGTGAGTTTCTGGAGTGGCGGAACGACGTGAAAAAAAAAACAAAAAAAAAAGACACAGAACTTGCAAAAACTGTCTTCCGAAATTAACACAAGCTGAAAAGTAAATCACCACCTTCTCATTCAATCTTTTAATAATATCTTGTATAATAATGATCAAAGAAAAAGTCTATTTACAACCCACATCTGAAAGGGAAGCACGCGCAATTTAGAGCAAATTAGATGAAGTTGAAATTACCAGAAAATCTGTAACTAAGAAAAAGTGATGCGTTAATTATAATTTGAATATCTCCATAGGAGAAGGAAAAGGAGAAGGGAAGTGAAAGGAGGTGTAAAGTGGAAAGACTGACTAACTTGGATTGAGGAGAGTAAAGGAAAATTGAAGAAAAAAAGAAAAGAAAAGGGGCAATGGCCTCTGCTTTTGATACTTCTTCTTTTTCCTTTGAAAAAGAAACGAAAAGTGTTGTCTGCGAAGGAAGAAAAAAAAATCTGTGTAAACCTTTGTTTCTGCAATGGTTTGCTATTGATCGAAGAAGAAGGAAAATAGAAAATGTTATTTGCTTCAAAGTGTGGTCTGCCACATTGAAGGAAGAAGAAAAATTTGTATTAACCTTTATTGTTGCAGTGGTCTACTACTGATCCATCGAAGAAGAAGAAGAAAAATAGAAAATATTCAAAGTGTGGTCTGCTATCGAAGGAAGAAGAAAAAATATAACTTTATCATTTTCTTTTACTTTTTGCTTTTTCCTTTTTTAACTTTTGTTTTTTTCTTTTATTTTTGTTTTTTCTTCCACGTAAGTTTTGTCATGTACAGCCGGTTCCAAACCGTTTACGCACGCCGGTTGTACGTAGAAAACTGGTAATCAAAATATATAGTAGATGATAGGGCCGGCTTAATGGTAAGGCCATTTAGACCCTGAGGTCTCTACCGGCTACCCTACGTAAGGCCCCAAAACTAAAAAATGAGGTGTTTTTTTAATTTTTTTTTTGAAAAATAAAAATAAAACCATTTTATTAAATAAAATTTTAAATAATTTTTATACTTTTCAATGTGTGCAAGGCCACATAATACTAAATTTAATATTTAATATAATGATTTTTTTATAAGTAATACAATAAATTATTTATATTTTAAATAATTTTTTTAAGATCTTGCTAAATTGAGGCACAAAATCTGCATTGAGATCTCGTTTTAAGTTGTTGTTGTAAATATAAATTCACAAAATCTGTATTTAAAGATTTTAAATAAAATCTCATTTTATTGAAAAATTTGAAAATATTCCATATAATAATTCATATTTTATTATATTATAATTACGAATGACTCACTTAAATTTTATCTTAAGCTTCAATTTGTATTGACCGCCCTGCAATTCACAAAAGAAAAGTGAACAATCGGTAAAAACAAAATACTTGGAAAAGGGAAACAATCAATTAAGGAGCAAATCATAGATGAGAAAACATAAACAATTAAAAAGGCAGGTTGACGTCGATAATTCAGGCATTAGCAAGGGATGTTGTTTGTGCATTGGCTGGAGTTCAACTTTCACACCGTTTAACAATATCTTCTAGAATCATTACATGCAGCTGCCACATTGGTGTCCTACATCAATTCCCCTCTACTTAGAAAGAAACTCGCCTCAGAGTTTTGGTTTGCATAAAGTGGTTCATCGGGAGATACTCAAATAAGTCGACTACATCGAAAGTGGGGAAGATTAACATGCCTTCCGAGAGCTCAACCACGTAGGCGTTATCATTAATTTTCTTCACAATGCCGAAAGGGGCATACTCCTTATTTTGTAGTTTACTGTAAGTGACCTTGGGAAAGTGAATTGGCAAGGTCTTCCGAGTAAGATATGGCAAGCGTCCATTTCCACATCAGACATAACTTCATCTTTATATTATTTTCTAATAGAAAAAGGAACATGACAAACTTTAATTATCCTTGCCTCGGCTCCCTTTCGGATCCAACTGATCTTGTATGGACATGGGTGCTTGTCCATCTTTAACTCCAATACATTCACAAGAGTCTTTGATATTATGTTCCCGCAACTTCCATTGTCAATTATTACATTGCATACCTTATTGTTAATAGTGTAGCATGTCTTGAAAATAGAGTGTTGTTGGTTTCTATCCTCCAACTTGGGTGCAAGCAGCGCACGTTGAATGACACAGTTGATTGGCTCTCATTCAACACCTTCTACGAGTTCTTCTACTATATCATCTTCATTGTTTTCTCCTTCTCTCAGATCCCTTTCACCTTCTTCTATCACATGGACTGATCGGCGTTTTGGGTACTCATTGGATCGATACCCTAGCTAGTTGCACCGAAAACACTTTCTTGCAATGGGCCTAGTGTATGGTTGTTGCTCCCTCCTTCCAAGTGTACTTGAGCCTTTGTATTTTGATTACCAATTTCTCTTCTTTGTATTCTGCTATATGAGGGTGGATGGGAATCACTTGGCTGTTGATTCCCTAAGTCGAGTTCGTTCGATGCTAAAGTCAGTCTTATGTTTTCTCAGATCAATATTATGGGAGATAATTAGAATATTATGGGAGAATATATTATAAAACTATATTATTAGAATATTTTAACTTTATAATATGTTTTATTCAACTTTTTCTCTTTTTTTTTTTTCCAAAATCTAAAAAATACTAAACTTAAATTATATCATATCTATTCACAAACTATTTTATCATTATTTATAAAATTATCATTTTATCTCACTTTCCAAGCAAACCCTAACATATACAAGAAAAATGAGTATTTGTGATATTTTTTTACGATGAAAATGATTATTTGTAACAAAAATAGATTTATTTGAGCTGAAAATAATCATTCCGTTAAAACTAATTAGTTACAAATAAATAATTTTCTTATATCTTCCAACCTAATACTGAACACACACACACACACACATATATATATATATATATATATATAAGAAAAGCTTCTTTGCCCACCTAGTTTGACCGCTCCAGTTGATTGCTGGTCAATTGTTTTTTACTTAGTGATTAAAGAAGTGATTTTAAGTGTATTGATGTATTTTTTTTATTTTAAAAATATTAAAAAATATTAAAAAAATGTGAAAAGAAAAAAAAAAAAGCCTAGGCGGCAGAGTAGCCTCACCCTATATATATATATATATATATATATATGAGCAATGCTATACAACCTCCACAACCTTCACACATCACATTTTTTTTTTAATTTTTTAATATTTTTAATTTTTTTTGAGTTTATTCTTTTTAAATTAATTTAATTCTTTTATTTATTATTTATATATTAAATATTTGATAACAAAAATTAAAAAAAATGTGATGCGCAAAAGTTGTATGAATGGTAAGAGGAGGCTCTGTAGATTTTTTCATATACCTAACATCTTTGTGAGTACTAGTACTGTAATGTTCCATGCATGCATTAAATCCTTGCACGTTGCTTGCCTGGGTAGATGCTCGTCATGTAGACAATTAATGGTGTCTGGCCGATAGGCATCTCTTTCTGTCACTAATTACTATTGAGACGTACAGGACTGTGGATCGAGCTAGAAGTATTAATTGGTGCATGACAGATTAACCTATATGTCAGTAGTAGTACTGCTGAAGTAAATTGATCAGTTTGAAGCGGAAAAAGTAATTATTTTGTGAGGGTGGACGTTCATTAAGAAAATTGAAGTTTATAGCTTCTGGCCGGCCGAATCAGCTGTACTGTGGACGTTGAAGGCAAATGCATGAGTCGTTTATTTATCGGAATTAAATATTACAAGTTGATTCTTTTGAAAATACAAAGATTCTACATTTAGGAACAATAATTTACAGCTTAAATTTTCTATAATGGATACATGATTTGTGTAGGTTTGTACATTTTATAAGAAAAAAAAAAGTAGTTTTCATTATAAAAAAAAGTGAAAAACTTATTTTTTTTAAAGTGAAGTTTACATTTTTACAAGAAGCTTATAACGTAAAGCTTGTGCATTAATTATGACTTGCAATATCCATAACATTAATCAATATTAATAAAGGAAAATACTACATGCTCCGCCGATGGTTTTCGCTGGGCCTGTTACATTTTTTTATATATATATATTTTAAATTTATTTTTATATAGATATTTTTAATAATTTTAAAAAATAAAATAAAAATTATAATATTATTTAAAAATATTTTCTTAATTACGAAATAGAATAAAAATTAATATTTAATAATTTTTTCTTTACTTTCTGATTAAGGAAGTATTTTTTAATGATATTTTAAATTTATTTTAGTTTTTAAAAATATTTATAAGTGTAAAAATATAAAAAATAAATTAAAAAATTACACATAAAAAAAGTACATGTTAAGCTCAACGGGAGCCCCCAACGGAGATGACTATTTTAAATATTTTTTAAAATAATCATAATATTATTAAAAAATATTTTTTTAATCATGAAGTAAAATAAATATTTTTTATAATTTTTTATTTTACTTTATGATTAAGAAAATATTTTTTAATATATATTTTTTACTTTTAGATTAAAAAAATATTTTCTTAAAAATATTTTAAAAATATTTTATTTTTTAAAATATTTAAAAATATTTAAAAATCTATATTAAAATTATTTAAACAAAATATATATTAAATAATAGGGGGCTGTAGCACCACCCATTAATAAAACTAGATGCGTACGTGGCCGTGTCAGTACTCCGTCATTTTTGAATTCTTTTCATTTTAATTTTACTTACATGATATGTACTCGGCCAATAAGTCGATATGAATATCAGGTTTTTCATATCCTCGAAAGTATCTTCTAAATATACCCAGTTATTTTTTTTATAATTAAAATTGAAAAATGATAATATCTCTCCTTATTTTATTCCTTTATTTTGATTATTTTATTATTTTACTTAATAGTTAAAGAGGTAATTATTAATATATTGATATATATTTTGAAATATTTAAATATAGTTAAAAAATAAATATATAATTTATACTTGGAGCAAGTCGCTACTATAAACACTAGTATGTAGTAGCATCCCATAACTTTAAGGTATTTTTCGGTTTTACAATACATCTTATCTCATTCTATTTAATCATTATAAATTTATCAAATTTTTACATAAAATAAAATAAATAATTTAATTTTTTTAAATCTTAAAATAATAATAATATTAAAAATATATAATTTCATAATATTTTTTAATTTTTAATTTTTATCTTACTTATTCCATCCCATTTCATATTAAAACAAACGAGGCTACTGATTTGTAACAGTTGCATGGGCAGAAGAACCATAAGTTCAAAGGAAAATGATGGATGCATCACGACAAAAGCAACTGATTTTTCCTTTATCTCTTATTTATTTGCTTAGAAAATATTTTAATTACCTAAGTTTGTATATTTTTTGTAAAATGTTTAAAGAGATTTAAAAAATAATAAGAAAAAAATACAACATAAAAAATACATTTTACACTTCTCATAAAAATAGTCGAGACCACTCTTGGTGACCTAGCAATAGGACGCAATTTCAAAAGCGCATGACCGGAACGTAGTGCAGATAAAGTGATGGGTCGTACACGTACAGTACAAATGAATGAGAGCAAGCAAGTTAGGTTGGGAATAATAAATGCTTACGAGTATTGAATTTGGGAATGCCTCAACCACAGAAGGTGGCCACGATTGTATTTTTTTAAAAAAATATTTAATGAATTTAAAAAAATGGTTAAAAAAGAAAAAAGATAAAAAAAGAAAAATATTTAATGTTGTTTCGGTGGACTCTCTCCGTAGGAATTTCACCGTCCTTTTTTTTTTTTTTTTTTTTTTGAAAGAAGGAATTTCACCGTCCTAGTTGGGAAGGCCGAAGGATCGATGTATATGAGGTCGGCTCTGCTGGCTAGGCTCCTAATTAATGATATAAGTATTTAAAATAAGGAGTTACGCGCGTGTGTACCATTTGTACACAATAACGCATCTATATTTCTCTATAAATTGGGGCAGCTAATTGCATGCACAGATGCAGATTGCAAGGCAAAAAAGTTAGTAGTGCTGAAGAATATTGTATGGCTTCTAATTAACTTGCATGCAGGCCAGACCTCTCACCAACAGAGTTGGACGCCCCTTTGAAGCTTTAAGGTGCCCTTAGCTCTCATCTCTCTCTCTCTGATCTCTCTCTCGATCCATATTATATAAAACGATGAAATTAACAAAAGCTAGTTAGTTTAGATATCATTATTCTCTAAGATTTTATATATATAGATATATATATATATATATATTATCATGCATATTTATATTCATAAAACTGTACCAATAATAAGTCAGATTATCGATCTAAAACTACTTTCTCCAAGTTGTACGGACGTTGTTCATAACAATCCGGCTAGATTGCTTTTTTCATGCAGTTCGATCAACAAGTGACAAGTTCAAGCTGTTTTTCATTTTCTGTTAGTTTTGAGATATATATTATATATATATATATAGGATGTTCCTTTTTATAATGTCTAATTGATTGATTACGTACTCTCCAAATCTTTGATATTTTGGACGTCCATCATGATGTTAGCTTATTATATAAATTCCGATTCTTTTTTCGAATTAATTAAATGCACCCAAACTATATATCAGAAGGTTAATTTAATTTATTACCCCATGCATATATAAACTATATATTAATGTGCATGCACCCGCTTTTTTACTTTATTTGAACGGACGGTTACATATATATATATATATATGTATGGAGAATTCTATATATCATACTATCATTTTATTTTTATCTCATTAAGTAAGATGTGATATATTTATAACTTTTAAATGATCATTTATTATATATTTATTTATTATTAAATAATAATAAATGTATCACATATTATTTAATATGATTAAAATAAAACGGGAGGGTGATATATATATATATATATATATTATATATATATAAATATAGGCCAGAAAAGGACTGATATTTTTGAATCTCTGTGATTACATTAATTAATAAGGTGTAGTCAATAAAAGCTAGCTAGCGTACCACTTGTCATATCTAATATTTTATAAAATAAATATAATTTTATAACTTAAAATATCACATCAAGATGTGATGAATTTGTTATTTTGTTTTTATGAGGTCATAATAATTTTACCTTTTATATAACGTTAAAGTTTCTTTATTATTATATCCTATGAAATGTTTGAAAAATCTAAAGACATGTCTATGCAGATATTACACCACGTACAAAAATTGCACCAACAGTGACTCATAATTAAATATGGCTTCCAAACCGGGGATCCTCACTAACTGGCCATGGAAGCCTCTTGGCCCATTCAAGGTACATTTGAATTAATTGCAATATAAAACTATGTGTGTATATATCTACTATATATATAAGTACGGTCGAGATGAATAGTATTTTTGTCTAACAACTTTTTTCTTATTTTGCCCCTACTTGATCCATTCTCAAAATTTCCATTTTGTCCATACTCTTCTTCCCATTTTGCCTCTGCTTATATTACCAAATTTCTATTTTGTTCCTGGTCTTCTCCTGCGCACGAGCCCCTCATCTCCTCTCCCCCATCCGTTTTTTCTTCTCCTGCAGTGCGCCACTGCCCGCCAGCGTGGCCAACACCACCCCGCTCATTCTCTTCCCCTCCAATATTAGCTTCTCTTGTGCCGCCTTTAATCGCCACAAGGGAATCCAAGCCGCAGCCCTTTTTCATTCTAGCGTCGCTGTCGCGTCGTCGTTGGCCACCATCTCTTCACCACACCACCATCGGCCCTCCAACCACCTAAACCACCGAACCTCTGCTATGATCCGCCACCGTTGAAGCTCCTCTAGCTTATTTTTTGTTTTGGGTATTTTGGCCTCCAACCGCCGCCCACGCCGCCACTCGCAACCAACTACCACCACCATTTACTTCACCAACAACTCTAAACCCTTCCCTAGCCATCCCAAGTCTTAATTTGTTCCTATTCAAAATTTGGCCTTTTGACTTTTGAGACCCGCAACCATAGTCCAAAATACACTGTTACGTTATTGTGCCGCCACCTCTTACACCTCATTGATCCTTCAAAATTATATTTCATCACTGTAAATAATTTTCTAAAGAACTTTGTTAAATTTGAATATATTTTTGCATTAACAAATTTTTTACAGTCTAGTTGGTTGTGCTGGATTTTGAGTTTGAGGAGTATGGGGGTCGGTTGAATGTGAGAATGTGTTGTTTATTTAATTGAATTATGCTTGCGTGTATTTATGTTGTGTTTGGCATCATGACATTTATTGCATCATTTCATGCAAGTTCATGTGTCGTGAATGAAAATTGAATTTTCATATGAGAGATGATTTTTGGGTATGTTTGAAATGAATGAATTGAAAGGAATAAGAGAAAGGAAAAGGAATTGTATGGATAGTGGTAAGTAGGGACGGTGGTAGAGTACCGCCTGTGATTCCCGCCTACGATGCACGCAGTAGGGATGGTGATAAGTCCCGCCTGTGATTCTCGCCAACAGTGCAAGCAGGAGGGATGGTGGTAAATCCCGCCTATGATTCTTGCCCATAGTGTTAGTGGTAGGAATGGTGGTAAGTATGGATGATGATAATCCCACCTGTGATTCCTGCCTACAGTGATTGATAAAAATGATGAATGGTATTTAATGGCATGTTTTAGGTCAAATAAATTAATGAATATTAAATAATATTCTTAAAATAATAAAATCATTTAAATAAATTTATTTTTAAATTTATATTATTTTCGGAACTCCAAAATATAAAAAGGTTTACTTGAAAATTAGTCTTTGTTCAATAATACTACAAATACCTCATTTAAAATGATTTTGGTAAAATATTTAGAAGATTTTAGAATACTTGACTCAATTTAAAAATCATTGATCGGCTAGATTTAAAATGATTTTTTTTAAAGAAATGCTATTCATGATCTCCACACCACCCATGACCAATATGTGATTTCTTTTTTTTTTCTTGATGTGTAAACACACATATTTAAATATCAATATATACATTTAAATTGAAAGGTAAAAATAAGAAATTACATACTACTGTATAATATCGGAGATGATGAACTGAATTTTTTTTCTATAATTCATTATTTCTACTTTTAAAAAAAAAAATTGTTTAGAAAATAAAAAATTATGTAAAATTAAACTGGACACACGGGCACGTTGTCCTTTCCTAGTACTGTATTTATATTATATATATATATATATTATATATATATATATATATAATATATATATATATATACCATTCAATAGAAGTCATAAGATTATATGTATTTTCATTGGTACGTACTGTCATAGGCCGGGTTCATTATAAGCACGGTATACGTACGTATAACGACCTCATGACCTTCATTAATGAAGATCATGATGTTAAGGCATCCTGGTGGACGTGAAGTACACGTATGCGGTGATCTTTGGCTCTACATTCATAGTTCATATAAAGCACATGCATTTCAGCTGCTAGCTAGCAGTTAATGTTGTGGAATGTTTTTATTAGGCTAGCTTTAGAATCGTTGCTCAACTATATATATATATATATTTGCTCTTTTAATTTATATAATTATTAATTTCTCAACTCTCTTTTTGGCATGCATGCATCAATCGGCCTGGTATGTACGTGAATTAAGTACGTGATTTTGGCTCCATGGGTCGTTCATAGCACATACCAGTTCATAGTGAAGGGAGAAAGCGAGAGAGACTTATTCTACTTCCTCATATTTCCGTTTCTTTTGGTGAGGGTGCTTCACAATCTCATATGGATTTCTCTATCTCGTTACCGAACCGCCAAAGGCAATAATAGGATTGTGGATAAAGGTATTGAATTCGAGCAGGTTGATCGAGAATGCAACTGGTCAGTAGAAACTCTCTCTCTCTCTCTCTCTCTGAACCACGAGATGCATCATGCATGAGTGAATTGAATGATTGATGTTACGGATCATTAATTTATACATTGTAGATCAGAATTTTCTAATCATATTTTCAATTATTTATACCTCTAAAATTAAGTTAACATATTAACGTGACATTCTCAATTATATATTTTGAGATAATTATTGTACTCTAATTACGGAACGTTTTCAACAAAACATATATATATAGTAGCTATCTAGCTAGCAGAATTTGATCCACACGTATATATATATATATATCGATAGATTAATGCGAGAAGCTAGCACATCCAATACATGAGCTTGCGGTATTAGTTTAAAGTTTGAAAAATGATAGGTATACATCTTTCTTACAATCATTTATATAATTATATTTTAAACAAACGATAGTCATTTTTATAAAATAATTTATAAAATAAGTAATATTAGTACTTTACATAAATACCATCTCTTTAAAACATGATTATAAAATAGATTAATATAAAAAAGATTGTATCTTAAAGTTTATAAAACATCATTACTCTTAAAGTTTTACTTATTGATAACTCGAGCTATTTATAATTATATCTTCTTGCGTACAGATCACTTGCAGCAGTAGTAGTACTGATCCATGTTGGGACGTTGTTTATTTTTTTAATTATTCTGAATTAATATATATAAGTACTTATACTAGAGTACTTACGTACGTACAGATCACTTATAGCATGCAGTAATGTTGGGACGTTGTTTATTTTTTTTTTTAATTATTCTGAATTAATATATATTGCAGGGATGACCAGATATTGTTAACCGGAGTTCTATTTTACATTAGCTACATGAAAATTACCCTAATTCATAAGCTACCAGTGTGGAGAACAAAGGGTGTCGCTATCACGTGTCTGCTGCATGCTGGTCCGGTGGAGTTCCTCTACTACTGGTTTCACAGAATGCTGCACCACCACTACCTTTACTCTCGTTACCATTCCCATCACCATTCCTCCATTGTCACCGAGCCTATTACCTGTAAGATATATATATATATATATATATATATATATATATATATATATAGACTAATTCTTGACACTGAATAGTGAATATATATGCTTTTTTTTTTAACCTTAACGTCGCTCCAAATTACGCAAAGCTTATTAATTATTAGTCATGATGATCAGTTGACCTTTATTACTAATTGATCTTGGCACGTACAGCTAGCTATCATGCATATATGATCGATATTTCAACTATATGATTGATATTTCTAAACTTGATCGAACAAGTCAATTACCTAGCTCCTTGCATATGGCAGCTGTCACTCATCCGTTTGCGGAACACGTGGTATATTTCATGCTCTTTGGAATACCATTGTTTACAACAGCGTTCACCGGAACAGCCTCTATCGCATCCGGTTTTGGTTACATCCTTTATATTGATTTCATGAACAACATGGGCCACTGCAACTTCGAGCTCATTCCAAATTGGGTCTTCTCCCTCTTTCCCCCGCTCAAATACCTCATGTACACTCCCTCGTAAGTATTACTCTGTCTCAAAACCTCACCATATCAACTTTAATCACGTATTATATATATATGCACACTTGCACACTATATATATATATAAAATTAGGTCCTGACTCCACCACTTTTGCTTGGATTACTCGATCGACAGGTTTCATTCTGTGCATCATACCAAATTCCGCACCAACTACTCACTTTTCATGCCTATATATGATTACGTTTATGGTACCATGGACAAATCCTCGGATGCTCTATATGAAGTTTCCCTCAAAAGACCCGAAGAGTCACCCGATGTCGTACATCTAACGCATCTTACGACGCCCGAGTCCATCTATCATCTACGGCTAGGATTTGCCTCCTTGGCCTCCAGGCCCCACTCGTTTCAATGGTACTTGAGGTTGTTGTGGCCATTGACGTTATTTTGGTCTGTGATTATAAATTGGATCCATGGCCGTGCTTTTGTTCTAGAGAGGACCACCTTCAAAAACCTCAAATTGCACTCTTGGGTGGTACCAAGATACCATAAGCAAGTAAGAAATTTAATTTGGGTATGAAAATATTTTGAGAATATTTCCTATCATCGTTAAGAAAATCAGTGAGAAACTTTTATTAATTGATACCTGTCGTTTTTATCATGTACAATTCACTTCAGCTGGTTTTTTTTTTTTAATTTAAATTCCCGTTTTAAAAAATCTGCAGTATACATCACAACGCCGAAGAGAGGCTGCCAGGCTCCTCAACAGCTTGATTGAAGAAGCCATACTAGATGCTGAACTGAGAGGAGCGAAAGTGCTAAGTCTAGGTCTTCAGAACCAGGCAAGTAAATCCAGCTATCTAATATGTTATTTTAATTTGTTTTTTGGTCCTATATTTCAACGTAACTTTACACCACGAGGAGGACATAACAATCCTCTCCCTTACACCTTCAATTTCTGGTGCATGGTATTATCGAGAATTTGATGTTTCAACTCCCATTCAAAGAAATAAGAATCTCATCACTCATGGCCTTATGCAGCATTTTAAAAAGTTTATCCTCATGAGCTTCTTAATTAGTTTCTACCAGGAGTGCTGATCACCTTAAATTACTGAGATTTTATATATGTAAATTTCCAGGGAGAGGAACTTAATGCGAATGGTGAGCTTTACATCCAAAAATTTCCTCAGTTGAAAATAAAGCTGGTGGATGGAAGTAGCTTAGCTGTGGCTGTGGTACTAAACAGCATTCCAAAGGGAACAACCCAATTGATGCTTAGGGGCAATCTTACTAAGGTCGCTTACGCCATTGCCGATGCTCTTTGTGAAAATGGAATCCAGGTGCGACGTTGTAATTGCTATTATTTAAGTTATAATTAGGACATGAATTGATCATTAATTATATTAATCGCAGTTTATTATCTCTCGCGCGGAGTCAGTACTAGTACTGAAACCCCAAGCTGCTCAAACAAGAAATAGCAGAACAATACTATAAAGCTTTCCAATTGTCTGTTCATTGTCTATTGTGAATTACAGCTAGCCATATGACGTACACTGAAGGGTTACTCATGTTCCTGAAAAACTCCATAATTAATAGTTATAATCTTATATCCTCAGGTGGCTGTATTATATGAGGATGAATATGACAAGCTTAAACAATGGCTCACGGCCTCCAAGTCAAAAACTTATAACTTGGTCCTATCAACAGGTTATGCTGATCAGAAGGTAAAAGTTTGCGACCATTTATGTATATATATATAATTGCATGATTGCTGTATCATGTCTAGCGAGACTAGTTAACCCTGGCCGTATTGATATTAACTCATCAAATCTCATTTAATCATTTTAATTTTTTCAAACTCTCACATAAAATATAATAAATAATTAAAACTTTTCAAATCTTAAAATAATAATATACAATATTAAATTATAATATTCTAATAATATTTTATTCTAATTTCAAATTTCATCTTAACTCTTCTTATTTTAAATCACTGTCCAAATCTCACTTAACATTTTCCCCAAAGGAACTTTTATAACATAGATCTAGGACTCAAAAAAAGTGTTTACGTAAAATACTACTGCATGTCAGTAAATTTGATTAATTAATCTACATACATTGATCAAACGGACGTCGAGTACTTTTACATGCAGATGACATGGTTGGTGGGAGATGGATGGGCCGAAGACGAACAACTGAAAGCATCGAAAGGAACATTATTCATACCTTTTTCTCAGTTCCCACCGAAGAAACTGCGGAAAGATTGTTTCTACCACAGCACACCGGCAATGATAGCCCCCGCATCTTTCGCGAATATGCACTCTTGTGAGGTAAACTGCAATTAATTATAATTAGTGGCTGAAAAATTTATTGATCTTAATTTAATTTACTACACATACATATAATTTAGGATATAATTAACAGAAGCGCACTTTGATAATTGGATCGGTCGTGGCTTTTATTTCAATACATATAAGATTATCGAATGCTGCATGCAGAGACATTGATTGTCATTTATATAAATATATGTACGTATCCAACAGAATTGGCTGCCTAGAAGAGCGATGAGTGCTTGGCGTATTGCTGGGATATTGCATGCATTGGAAGGGTGGAATGTGCACGAGTGTGGTAGCATGACCATGTTCAACGTCCAGGAGGTATGGCGAGCATGTCTTCGACACGGATTCCAATCTCTGATGACGCCCGCCTAGCTAGCTTTCTAGCTAGTTTCAAATTAAAAGGGATAATAAATAAATATATATATATATATATATATATATATATATATAAGGGGATTAAGATGATAGATTATTAGATCTATCCGTAGGTACGTAGGTGAAAGATTTGTGTTTCAATGCTGGACAGTCATTATTGTCGTCTAAAACAAGGGCCAGATATATAGGCCCACCCAATATTCAGGTTGTTGTGATCTAGAATATATAGTACTAAATGTCATGTTTCGCTTTCGTAATCACGATCTCTGCTTGTGATCTTTGCGCTGTCTAGTTAATAATTATATTCCGTGGAACAAATTTATATCTAATACTTATTGGTAAAATTCTAAAGGAAAATCAATATTATTTGTCGCCTTGCAATACTATGATCATGATCTAACGTCAGTTTCTGGCGTAGCGGAACGACGTGAAGCAGGAAAAAAAAAAAAAAAAAAGAGAGAGAGTCTACCTTTCAAATTTAAAAAGAAAAAAAAAATCTTCCATTTGCTCAATTTATTTTATTTCTTAAATTATAGGAATTTTTTAGATTTATTTCACTTTTTTCCCCAATTAAATTAAATTAAATTCCTTTAAAAAGAGCTGATCGAAAGTGGCCTGGCCCCACATGATACTTATCAACTTTACCATGCGACATATGACATTCCACACTGTAATTGCGTAGCTCAATCGATCTTGAACGACCGATACGCCACCTACTTATAATCTAACGGTGAGGAAAGTTTCTCGAAGGTCAGTATTATTTTGCCTTACGCCTCGCTTATGGTAAACAAGACACTCTTCTCTTTAGCTTGTAAGGAGTTGGGACCCTTATTCCCTATAGGCATTAATACTATTTTCCGATCTTGCCACCAAAATAAAATAGTGTTGTCACGCCCCCATAAGTGGCGTCTACATCGAATTGGCAAGGTCTCCCAAATAAGATATGGCAAGCGTCCATTTTTACATCAAATATAGCTTCATCTTTGTATTATTTTCCAATCTAAAAAGGAACACGACAAACGTTACTTATCCTTGCCTCGGCTCCCTTTTGGATCCAGCTAATCTTGTATGGACGTGGGTGCTTGTCCATCTTGAACTCTAATGCATTCACAAGACACTTTGAAACTACGTTCCTGCAACTTCCATTGTCTATTATTACATTTTATACCCTATTGTTAATAGTGCAGCGTGTCTTGAAAATAGAGTGTCGTTGGTTTCTATCCTCCAACTTGAGTGCAAGCAACACACGTTGAATGACACAGTTGATTAGCTCTCCTTCATCTCCTTCTACAAGTTCTTCTATTACATCATCTTCACTGCTTTCTCCTTCTCTTGGATCCCCTTCACCTTCTTCTATCACATGGACTGATCGGTATGTGGGGTACTCATTGGATTGATGTCTCGACTGGTTGCACCGAAAACACTTTCCTGCCATGGGCCTAGTGTATGGGTTGTTGCTCCCTCCTTCCTAGTGCATTGAAGCCTTTGTATTTTGATTACTGTTTTCCCCTCTTTGCATTCTGCTATATGAGGGTGGACGGGAATCACTCAGCTGTTGATTCCCTAAGTCGAGCTCGTCCAATGTCGAAGTCAGTCTTGTGTTTCCTCATATCAATATTATAGGAGACAATTAGAATATTATGGAAGAAAAACTATATTATTACAATATTTTAACTTTATAATATGTTTTATTCAACTTTTTTTCTCTCATTTCTTAAAAATACTAGACTTAAACTATCTCACTACTATTTACAAACTATCTTACTATTATTCATAAAACTCTCATCTTATCTCACTTCTAAAAAAAAATCTAAACATATACAAGAAAAATAGGCGATGAAAATGATTATTTACAATGAAAATATATTTATTTTAACTGAAAATAATTATTTTGTTAAAATAACTGATAGCAAATTAATAAACAATTTTCTTATATCTCCCAACCTAATACCGAACATATATATATCTCCCAACCTTATACCTAACATCTTTGTGAGTAGTAGTTCCGTAATGTTCCATGCATGCATTAAAGCCTTGCAAGTTGCTTGCCGAGGTAGCTGCTCATCATGTAGACAATTAATGGTGTCTGGCCGATAGGTATCTCTTTCTGTCACTAATTACTATTGAGACGTACAGGGCCGTGGATCAAGCTAGGAGTATTAATTGGTGCATGACAGATCAACCAGCTGTATGTCGGTACTGCTGAAGTAAATTGATCGGTTTGAATCGAAAAAGTGGAGCAACGATAGCCTTACAATTTAACTACATTTTATTTACAACTTTATCAATAAAATAATATATTTTTAAATTTCAAATACATCAAATCAAAATGAAAACTAAAATAAATATTTTATAAAATATTATTTTATTGAAAGATTGTAGAAAAATTATAAATAAGTTGTCATTTTATCATTTCTCAAAAGTAATTATTTTGTGAGGGTGGACGTTCATTAAGAAAATTGAAGTTTATAGCTTCTGGCCGGCCGAATCAGCTGTACTGTGGACGTTGAAGGCAAATGCATGAGTCGTTTATTTATCGGAATTAAATATTACAAGTTGATTCTTTTGAAAATACAAAGATTTTGCATTTAGGAACAATAATTTACAGCTTAAATTTTCTATAGTGTATACATGATTTGAGTAGATTTTTACTTTTTATAAAAAAAAAAAAGTAGATTTCATTATAAAAAAAAATGTGAAAAACTTATTTTTTATACAGTGAAGTTTACATTTTGACAAGAAGCTTATAATACAAAGCTTGTGCATTAATCAATTTGATCAATGAGGTTAGCTATTTATAAGTCTCACACACCACATTTTTCTTGTAGTTAAAGTTGAAAAATGATAATATATCCTCTTGTTTTGTTCCTTCATTTTGATCATTTTATTTTTTTTACTGGATAGTTAAAGAGGTGATTATTAATATATTTATATGTATTCATAAATATTTAAATGTTTAAAAAATATTTTAAAAATAAATATATAATTTATACTCAGAGCAAGTCCAACGATAAACACTAGACGGTACAGTACTATGTAGCAGCGTCCTATAATTTTAACGTCTCGTTTGTTTTAACAACACATCTTATCTCATTCTATTTAATTATTATAAATTTTTGAAATTTTTATATAAAATAAACTAAACAAATTTAGTTTTTTTATATTTTTAAATAATAATAATATTAAAATATATATATTCTAGAAATATTTTTTTTAATTTTTAATTTTTAATTTTATCTTAATTTATTTTATCTCATTTCATGTTAAAACAAACGAGGCTACTGATTTGTAACAGTTGCATGGGCAGAAGAACCATAAATTCAAAGGAAAATGATGCATGCATCACGACAACAGCCACTGATTTTCCTTTATCTCTTATTTATTTAATTAATTGTTAATAAAATATTTTTACATAAGTTTGTATATTTTTTGTGAAATGTTTAAAGAGACTACAAGATATTTGATCTTTAGAGACGAAATCTTTTAGAGATGAATTAAATTTCATCCTTAAAAGTACTTAATTATTTGGGACGAAATTTAAATTTCGTCTCAAAATATGGATGCAATTTTTTATGTACTAGACCTATTATGACGAAATATATCATCTCAAAAAAAGAAAATCCTTCGAACGTAAAAAAAAAAAAAAACGTTTGAACACAATTTTAAATATCGTTTTAATGGTTATATAACTGTTTGAATAATAGTCATGGTGGGAAAATATATATAATTGTGTCGGGAAAAGTTCAAACCCGTTCAAATGTGATATTTAATCATTTAAACTAAAGTTTTGGTGTGAAGTTATAACTAAATCTGGTGGAGATGTTGTTATATTGTTCGAACGCTCCAGTACAAGTTCGAACTGTATTTTAAATCACGTTCGAATGTTGATATTATTGTTCAAATAATAGTCGTGGCTGGAACATATATATATTAGAACCCGTTCGAACGCTATATTTATTCATTCGAACCAATTTTTTGGTGGGAAGTTATAAATAAATTTGATGGGAATGGTTGCAACATAGTTCGAACATATCTGTTAAACGTTTGAATGCTCATAATAGTTATTCGAACAGTACCATTTAATTATAGAAATTTATTGAAATGCATTCAAATATTTTAAAAATAAATATTATTGGAGTTTATTAGCTATCATTTTTAAAAGATAAAAAAATCTAGTTATACGGATTTATTATTATTTATAGTAAATTAAAATATTTCATATTCCTATGAATTTTATATACTTAATTTAGAATTTTATCCCAAAAAACTCATTCTCTTGTAAAGACACGTGTGTGTATATGAGTCACGTTAGGCTACCGCCCAACAATTACCGTTGGGCGTGTTGCTTAGCACAAATTTACATTTTTATTTTTTTCTTCATTTTTTTTCATATTTTTTTAACATATTTAAATATTTTTAAAAAATAAAAAAAATACATAAATACACTAAAAGCCAATTCCTTAATCATTAAGTAAAAAAAATAAAAAAAATTTAAATACATGAGCGGTCAAAGTGAAGGGGCAAACTCAAGCGATATACTAGCATTTTCTTATATATATATATAAGCAAGAAAAATTTTATTTATCATCTCATACACTACGCATTAACATGTAATTTGTCATTATATTTAAACACACATATCAACATGTATATTTAAATATAAAGATAAAAATGATAAATTATATATTAGTTTATAGTGTGAGAATGATAAATAAAATTTTTCTTCTAAAAATCCTTTTAAAAATGTGAGACCTACTATGGAAAAAAATGAATTTTTTACGATTTTTCTTAAATAACTGTACGAAATTTGCACAGCAGAAATTATTTTTTTTATATATATACATCTTCAAAACTTGAATGCCATATCAAATCAATATACGTTGATCTTGTAGTACCATGCTACTTCAACACGTACCAATCGCTAGAGAGATATAAAGTTCATCGTTGTAGTTAAAACTTAAAAGGTAAATGTTTATCTTCTTCTTTGTTTTTTCTTTTTTAAAAAAAGCTTGTACGTAACGTTAGTTTGGGCTAGATTTGTAGTGCGCGCGGCAGAAGGTACCCAAAAATTAATGAAACCACTAGATCAGGTACGTAGTCGTCCCATAGACGGCTAGTTCCTTAAATATTGCAACTATCAAGCGCGCTGCTACTTATTGGTATTGGACCACCTTGATCTGAACTGATCTTTAAATTTTATTAAAAATGTGCGCTAGCAACCTAAACGTATTGAAAACTAGTTTCGACTGTACGTTTGGTATCCGATTGAGCATACTTCTTAGGCTCTTTAAATTTTGGAGAAATTACATTTGGCATTCCAATTGTCATGCATTTAATTTACAACATTGTGTTGTCGAAAATATTATTCTTGAGCTATTGCAGTACCCTCAGATTAAATTATCACCTTTTTCTTTTTTTAATCAAATACCATACTGCATGCATCATGTATACGTGTTCAATTATATATGGTCGATCGTTAATATCAAAGAAAAATTAAAGAGAAGGAAAAAAAAAAAGAAAAAAAAAAGGGAGCTAGGAAGAATATAATTTGTTTGGACTTTGGAGAAGGTGACAAGGCCGGCCGGGAAGGTTTTGGAGAAGTCATGCATCTTGGGTGAGTTTTGCCAAATGGGTTTGATGCGTGGGATTTTGCCATGCATTTTTGGTGTAGATCGAGATCATGAGGTTTCGGTGAGATCTCTTTCTCGATCCCCTTAACTACTCATTATTAGTTAAGGGCGTGTTTTGAATGAGCATGCATTTTAATTAGTTAAGAACATCTCCGATCCAATGCTATATCTAAGTTTTTATCTATTTTACTTAATCAAACCTACTTGAATTATTTTAGCTACCTAGCTGCTAAATGATCACTATTTTTGCAATGTACGTACGCACTATACATCAATTTCATATCTTTCAAAATCTTCAAATGTCTGGCGCACCTAGCTAGCTAGTCTCACATTCTAATTAATGGGATTAATTGCAATATGCAGTCTATTCACACTCAAAATGATAAATTAAAGTAAGCTAGATAAAAAAAATAAAATAAATGAAAATATTATGAAAATATTTCCATAATATATATACTTTTTTATTTTTTTCTCACACACTCAGACTTCTAAAACAATGATGCAGGGCATGTTGGACTGCATGCAATAGCGGAGGTGCCAAACAAATAGCAAGAAATAAAACAATGCATGGGGCTAGTGAAAAGAAAATAATGGTAAAAGTAAAGAAGGGAGACAAAGAGAGAGAAACAAAGAATTAAAACAAAAAAATAGATATATAGATAGGGTGGCCGTCGGCCACCGCTGCCGGCCCCGTTGAGAGCTATCGATAATGTAAAATAATATTTTTTTATTTTATTTTTTTATACATATATTTTTTTAATATTGTAAAATATTTTTTAAGAAAATAAAAAAATTATAATATTATTAAAAAATATTTACTTAATTACTAAATAAAAAAAATGTTAAAACACAAAATATAATAAAACCGGAAGCGGGACCGAGAGTCATAAGAGTAAATTTACTCAGATTTTGAACGGTACAACTTCAACGTGCTAGCCTACAAGTAGCTAGTAAGCTACTGCGATTGAAATGCATTAATTTACATTTGATTAGATATTTTGCATCTATCACATTGCATTTATAAGGAATACATATATATGTATATATAATATTACATACAGTAGTAGAATGTGTAAATGTCGTGTAGTCATTTTAAAAAAGAGTGGAGTTTACTATTAAAAAATTAATTTCATTTCATATGAATCTCATATTTATTCATTTTTTTCAAAATAATTATAGGACTTTTGCATATTCACAATTACAAGTATTATATATATATATATATATAGAGAGAGAGAGATAGATAGATAGATGGCTGGCCGGAAAGTCTTTCAGAGTCGGTACAGATAAAGTAGTCGCATTTAATTTATTTCCAGCTTGTTATAACAGTTGGGCTGAAGAACCAAAAGTCCAAAAAGAACCTAAAAATACGACATATAATACGATGAGTCATAAACCAAACGATGAGTCATAAACCAATCAATGAGGGCCAGCAAAGTAGGTTGAGAACAGTAAATGCTTCTGAATTTTGTATTGAATAGAGATATATATATATATATTCATGGTCAGGATCTTTATATCTAGCTACCTGAGGGTCGGCTCTGCATGTGGGGAAGGGGCTTCTGACTCAAATGGGGTGTGAACATTATTAATTAATTATAGAATGACATGCACTTTTACATACATCTTCTTACTTATCTTTGACTAGCTCCTGGAGTACTGGTAACTAATTACAGCGCGCCCGAACCGACTATATATATATGGATCGGAGGAGTTTAAAGTAGTTACGTATGTACTATAAATATCTATATATGTTTATGTATACGTGTGTGTATATATATATATATATGCATATATAAATATGTGAGGCCTTAATTAGAAGATATATGAAGATTGCAAGGCAAAGAAAGTAGTGAAGAAAGTATGGCTTCTAAACCAGGAGTTCTCACCAACTGGCCATGGACGCCTCTTGGAAGCTTTAAGGTACTGTCCTTAGCTACTCTCTCTCTCTCTCACACACACACAGAGATCCACATACAGATAACAGTCTTAACAGATATGTGAGCCCACATGCATGCACCCTTATGGCGCAGTTTGTAAATTAATTGCGTGTTGGTTTTTATTCCAATATCCCTGATGAAGCTGGTAATGTACTAAGAATCGATCAGATACGATAATAAGTAAGATTAGCTGTGTGTAGCAAACTTTCTTGAAATTGCATGCTTTACCGGCCGGACATGACTAGTTTCTCGACGATGTTTGGTTCTTTAACGGTGCATTAATCAATTGTTCTCTTCGATCGTAAAGGTGGTAGTACTGTATCAAACGCAAGTTACCTTTGTTTCGAGCTGAACATGAGTTTTAGCTAGGAACCTGTAAAAATATATGATCAAATCTCTCCGACGGCCAATTTTTTGTGCGCTTGTCTCCCATTATTTAAACTGTCTAATGCATTAATATATTTTCCTTCAAAAGTTCATCTTTTTGCAATTATATTTTCAATTTTTTCCCTCATAGCACTCATGATGAGTCCAAAAAGCAAAAACAACAAAAAGATCACGAGTCATAGAGGGACTCTGCATGTCGTTGTCTGCTCGACTTTGTTTTTTGTTTTTTAGTGGACTCATGAAGTTGTATTCTCGGTCGAACTCAAAATTAAGGGCCGTTCGACTCCAAAAAGATTAAGGAAAGAGAGAAAGAAAAAGGCCAAATAGAACTGATCAAGCTGTACGTGTACTTATAATAAGTTGACCGAGAATGAACAAAATAAATGAAGAATTAACTAATCAACGGTACTGCTCACAAGCTGCTTATTGAAAATATATATAATATTATAACGAACGTACAAGCTTATAATAAATTATTAGGAAAAAAATTACATCCGTAAAAAGATCTGAAAGATATATTTATATATATAATATATATATATATATATAAAGCTTCATGCTCTTCTATACATATATATATAATATTAATATATAATTATTATATATTGTTTCACCGATCGATTGACATGCAGCTAGCTAGCTTAATTATTGCTGCTTGAATTATTTTTGATTAATTTATTGTTGATGATGATCAGTACCTGATCCTGGCTCCTTGGGCTATTAATGGTACATGCTTATTTGTACGCATGGAGAAGAGCGAAAGGGACCTTTCCTACTTCCTCATATTCCCTTTTCTACTATGGAGGATGCTTCACAACCAGATATGGATTAGCCTCTCTCGTTACTGGACTGCTAAAGCTGGCAACCGCTCCATCGTCGACAAGGGCCTCGAATTCGATCAAATCGACAGAGAAAGCAATTGGTGATCTGTGATTAATATTATTCTTATATATATATATATATTAATAAATAATTGGTCTTAATTAATTAATTAATTTGCAGGGATGATCAAATATTATTCAATGGAATACTGATGTACCTAGCGTATAAAAGCAAGACATTAGATCCCTCACGCTTGCCTGTGTGGAGGACAGATGGAGTAATATTGACAATTCTGATGCATGCTGGTCCCGTTGAGTTTCTCTACTACTGGCTTCACAGAGCACTCCACCACCATTTCCTTTACTCTCGCTACCATTCTCATCACCATTCTTCCATTGTCACCCAGCCTATTACTTGTAAGTACTCCTACTTCTACTACTTGTAGTACGATCAACTCCTCTCATTTTCAATATTTTTTTAGAGTAATGCTATATGATACAGTCGTGAGTGCGCAAGTGCCTTACAGTCACTTTGAAAAAGAATAGAGTCCACTATTAAAAAATTAATTTATTTTCATGTGGATCCCGTATTTATTTATTTTTTTCAAAATGATTACTTTGCGCTTGCACACTAGCTAACGATTGCAACTATCATTTCTTATATTTTATAGGTTGAGAAATGCTTAATTTGACTGCAAAAGAATTTTATAAAAATATGTAGATCTATAAATTAATTGACGTGATTTGATGTAGTGCGTTAAATTGTAAAGTTATTTTTATTATAAAATAAATATAATGTATCGCAAAAAATTATAAAAAATTATAAATTTATTTTTATAAAATATTTTTGTGACTGTAATATTTCTTTTATAAATTCTATCGGCTGTCCTAATTAATGTACTACCATGTATGTATTTAATAGCATGTATGCATTAATGTACTATATATCAATTTATAAAGTATCATATATAGTATCATGTATGCATCCAATCCTTAAAGTATGTATTTAATAATAGCGTCAATTTTATCAAAAAAAATAATAATAATAATAGCGTCAATTTTATCAAAAAAAATAATAATAATAATAGCGTCAACTACCAACGGTTTTGGAAATGGAAAGAGACTGATCATGCACATATTTTCTTATTCCAAAAATATATTTCTCCCTATATATAGGAAAACAAATGAAGGCTCATTTTCAAGGTAGAACCGTACGTAAAAAAAGAAGTACTATAATTCGTATATACAGCTAATTATCTAATTATTTTTTTTATTCAATGCATGCATGAACTGAAAATTGTAAAGACTCACACAATTAATTATATATACAGATCATGATGATTCAGTTTTTCTAACTAGAAGAAATTAATGATCTAGAACTTATTTCAAATTCTCAGACTTTTTAATTCTAGTATTTCTCGATCTACGTTTTTTGGTTATGATCTTATACATGTATGGGTTTAAACTAGAGTCCTGCCACGGGTCCGAATTCGGACCCAAAAATTGTCCCCAAAAGAGTAAATTTTTTTCTTTTTTTTTTGTTCATGTATTTTTTTAATCATCATAAACATTTAAAAAAAAATTCACAACATCATTAAAATTTTTTTTTAATCATTCATTAAAAAAAAAACAAAAACAAAATTCCGTTTGAAATAATTCGGGACCCAAAGCATTTCTTTTTAAACTATCAGTTGGTATAGGAGTAATTATTAGAGAATTTTTGTAAAAAAATTAGCGCTTCGCTAGCTACTCTTTTTGTTTTGCGGCAATAGATAAATGATCTAAACAATAAAAATAGAAGGAAAATTATCATAATGGATTTTTCTCCGAATTTTGACTACTTATATATTTAATTTTTTATTATTTAATGGTTAAAGCATTTATTGCATCAAATCTGGGAGCTCCCAGGTTTAACCGCTGGATGTGCCGAATTCTAGTGTAAATTACATGTCAATCATTAACATGCAGTTCATCCCACTAAATATGATGTAATACATTTATCATCATTAAATGATTATTTACTGCATGTTTTTTTATCATTTAACGATGATGAATGTGTCACATATATACTACTTAGTATGATCAAAATAAGATGAGAATGTGGTGTATAACATTACTCTATAAATATATATATATATATATATATATATATTCTGTCTTATTCGCCATTACAGTAGTTTTTTTGGCAACTCAGAAAAAAAAAACAACACATTTTCTTGTACCTAAAGTATCATTCTACTTAGCCCGATCGATGGTGATCTACTGGCCGGTGGAATGACCGATTATTATTATTCTTTTCCTTAAATATTAAGAAATTTTTTTCTTAAGAAAAAAATAAAAAAGCACCTATCGGTGCAAATATTCGGTAGAATTTAGCATTTCCCAGTACTAAATTCCAATTTCAAGCTTTTGTATACAATATCAAATAATATTTGTAAAAAAAATTCCCAAAAGGTTAAAGATGACTTGAGGATTAGCAACTAAGTATTCTTGCGTGCTTGTGTACTGTACGTGACTCCTAAAACCAATCAAACAATCCATGCATATTTTTCTTTATTTATTTTTCATGTATAAATAAATCATTATTTTTTATGTATAAGTTGAGATCAAGGATATTACACCATGTTATTATTATTTTAATTTATCTCATGTTATAGATTGACAATTAATTAATTGGTCAGTAATAATTTCCTAATTTATGGCAGCTGTCATTCATCCGTTTGCCGAACACATAGTGTACTACATGCTGTTTGCAATACCAATGACGGCGGCATTGATTAGCAGGACTGCGTCAATAGCATCCATCGCAGGTTATATCACGTATATTGATTTCATGAACAACCTGGGTCACTGCAACTTCGAACTCATTCCTAAGTCTCTCTTCTCCCTCTTTCCCCCGCTCAAGTTCCTCATGTACACCCCCTCGTAAGTCCTCATCATGATCTCTACCCCCGCCCAATGCATTTTTCATTTCAACTTATCGAGAATTTGAAGCGTAAAATGTGTTTAGACGAAGAGCTGATAATACTATATGTTCTCATGTCGTGTATCATTCATTAACTAGGGGTTTTTTTGTACGCATGCACAGGTTTCACTCCCTGCATCATACACAGTTCCGCACAAATTACTCGCTTTTCATGCCATTCTACGATTACCTCTATGGAACCATGGACAAGTCCTCCGACACACTATACGAAACTTCACTGAAAAGGGAAGCAAAGTCGCCGGAAGTAGTGCATCTAATGCATCTAACCACGCCAGAGTCCATCTATCATCTCCGCCTGGGGTTTGCCTCATTTGCCTCGAGGCCTTTCACCTCAAAGTGGTACCTGTGGTTGATTTGGCCGGTGACATGGTGGTCCATGATGTTAACTTGGTTATATGGCCGTACCTTCGTAGTCGAGAAGCACCGTTTTGATAAACTCAGTCTACAGACTTGGGTCATACCAAAATACAGTTTGCAAGTAAGAATGATATTATATATATATATATATATATATATTTTTTTTTTCTGGTTCAATCTGCTTCAAGTACTTTTACGAGCATACCCTGATAGATGTATATGTGATTTATGTCTTCGTTATTGCTTATAATTGGTGTGTTGCAGTACTTTCTGGAATGGCAAAAGGAGTCTATCAATAACTTAATTGAGGAAGCCATATTTGAAGCAGAGGAAAAAGGTGCTAAAGTTTTAAGCCTAGGTCTCATGAATCAGGCAAGTATTACTTTGAATAACGCTAAATATAAAAGCTTGTGGATTTGTTTAGGTAGATTACATTTGTTTTTTGAAGAGTCCGCACGGAGTTTGGATGTCCTATGACATTTAACTACAATTAACATGCAGTTTGTAAGTAAATTATAAAATCTTTTTGTAAATTAGTTGGCACTTCTTATTTTTGTATGCTAGCTGACGTATTTGAAAGTCAATTAAATCGGCTTGCAAACAAGAACCATATCACTAAGGATAGTCATCATATGACCCATTTCAATTTGTGGAGAACTCTAAAGCTAAACCAAACCGTCAAAATTTTTTTTTTTTCTCCTCATTTTTTGGCTTGATTGGGAGCAGGGAGAGGAGCTTAATAGATATGGTGAGGTTTACATTAAGAAGCACCCTCAGCTAAACGTCAAGGTGGTGGATGGGAGTAGCCTGGCAGTTGCTGTTGTGCTAAACAGCATTCCCAAAGGAACAACCGAAGTGGTTCTTAGGGGCAAACTCACCAAGGTTGCTTATACTCTGGCCTTTACTTTATGCCAGAAGGGTATCCGGGTGAGTTTACCCTGTGATCATGGTGTGGATTCAATGGAAAATTTATGTTGGTCACATGATTTTGAGTGGCAAATCTCCTCACTGAAAATCTAATTCCGTTTTATCTTTTAACACGATTTCAGGTAGTTACATTACGTGAAGACGAGTATCTGAAGCTCAAAAAATCGTTCAACACCAAGTTTGAAAGTAATTTGGTCTTTTCAAAAAGTTATGCTGATCATGATCATCAGATGGTAAATCTAGGATTTTTCCCCTGTTTTTATCACTATCATTCATACTTCTAGTCATTTGACATGAATATATTATATATAGCTACTCTGAAAAACCTGCAAAAAGTAAAATCATCTTGAATTCTTGTAGACTTGGATAGTGGGAGATGGATTGGACGAAGAAGAACAGCTGAAGGCGTCGAAAGGAACATTATTTATTCCCTTCTCACAATTCCCACCAAAACAATTGCGCAAAGACTGTTCCTACCACAGCACACCAGCGATGGTGACTCCAAGATCTCTAGAGAATTTGCACTCTTGCGAGGTTAGCAGAGAATGGAAAATATATTATTAGAAATTAAACAGAATAATTCACTTCGCACCAGTTCCTAATTATTAACATCTCATGATGAATGCATATAATGGACGGAAGTTGGAACGATAGATAATGGTATATATAGTTATAGATTGCTTCCTTTTTATATGTATATATAGAGCGCTATATATAGTACTATCATTTTTCAGGAGAAACGAACCAGGAAAAGGAGACAAAAACAATATTTAGTTGCAGAAACCCCTAAATGATTTCATATACGTACAATATATATATATATATATATATATATATATATATGTATGTATCAATTCATACAAGTCATAAAACCTTTATTAATCGAACAGGCTTCATTCTTTCAAATGCAGTGCACCCACCATTTAAAATCCCAATTACTTTTTGTGTCTGTCTTCCTTTTATTTTCTTGAGTTTATTTGTATTTTCATTTCTATGACAGAATTGGCTGCCAAGAAGGGTGATGAGTGCATGGCGTGTAGCTGCTATTGTGCACGCATTAGAAGGATGGAATGAGCATGAGTGCGGTAACAAAGTTTGCAACATTGAGAAAGTTTGGGAAGCAAGTCTTCGACATGGATTTCAACCTTTGATATTCCAAACTCAATCCAATAAACACTACTAGCTAGCGCCTTACTAAAAAGTCTACATATATCGATCTATGCAGACCATGATACATTAATGGGGTACACAATTATATCTTGGACAGGATCATGTCATGAATCTTTAATTTGATATTGTTCCCGGGGCCATCTCAATCCAAATACTATATATTTTATTTCCATAATTAATGGATTCTATTTAATGTATGCAAGCTGCTTAATTTCATTATCGTCATCATATGGATTGTAGACCAATATATGTTACGCTATTTAATGCACTTTATATGATTAAACTGTCTTTACTAGTAGAATATGTACCAGAGAAAAATTTGTCTTGACCAAATTAACCACATTACAACGTGGGAAGTTGGGGTACTTTAATTTTCAGCCTCGGAGAGCGCGCACCGAGAAGCACTACTACTTAAGAAGACAGTAGTTATATATATATATATATATATATATATATATATATATGTATATACATATATATTTTTTTTTTCTGGGCCAGAGGATCACTTGTTGTTGAGGCCTTCCTTAAATTATAGCTCGTTCAAATGCCAGGAGCGCGCGCCTCGTTCACCATGGTCTTTTAGTTGCAATAAATTAATCATAAAAGCTCATTTTTCTTGTAGTGTGGCTAGCTCGAACTTATCATTATTCAGTAAGCATTGCATGCTATGAAATATTTACACGGACAAATTTATTTTATGTGTTTATCTTTCTGGCTTTAATCTTAATTCTAGTATAAGTTTTAGGTCGACATTCAACCCTATTCATCCAAAACCAAGGAAACGCCAAGCTGGTTGAGATCAGGTTTACATATTTTGCCAAGAAAAAAGTTCAAAATTGAAAGAAACTGATGGAGGAGACCGTGTTTGATCTGCTGATCATGAGGATTAACACTACAGACCTGATTTCTGCATAGCGGGCACGTAGAATGGGACCGGAACCAGACATCGATGCAGTTGACATGGAAGCAGTGGTTGCATTTGGGCAATTTCCGGAACCTTTCCCCGCCCATTACTTCGTTAAGGCACACCACACAATATAAGAAGTCCTTGTTGCTGGGAATGGGATTGTGGTGGAAGGTGAACGTATAGATCATCAGGTGATGATTGTGGTAGAAAATAATTAGGATGGTGCAGAGGATGAGAACGATCGCTATGCTGTTCCTGCAACATGTTATGCAGGTGACTATGGAGTTGGCTATTTTGACCATCAATTCCATGTAATCTTCCATGGATTTTCACCAAACTTTCAATGCCCTCTCTCTCTCTCAAACGTGGAAGATAATGAAGACGATGCGTGTATTATTTTAAGCTTGCAGGAATTGGGTCGTAGAGTTTTATTATATTATTCTTTAGTAACTTCTAAGAAATCACGAGGGTACGTACAAAGGGGGAATCCCAATTTATTTATTTTTAATAAATATTACTATATGCGTCAGCCATGAGCATGTGGAATTCTATGGGTGTCTTCCTCTTATGATCAAACATGCAGATGACAGAGTGGAGATCCTGCAATCCGCGGCCTTACCCCGAATTGCAAGAGTTGTAAATCCCACAACCCCTAGGCAGATGATCGGAGCAGCTACTCACATATCCGGCCCCCATCTGGTGATCCTCAATCCGGACAGGCCGGAGATTGTAGGGGTCCAGGGGATCTAAATTACCCTTTTGATGTTATCGCCACTCATTTTGTCTCGATTGCAGAGGTTTCATGCCAATCATTATCTAGTCAAAGTGGTAATATCGTGCATAAATATTTGTAAGGGAGGTGAGGAGCGGAGTGTTTGTAGACATACCATGAAATCCGAGAGGTTATACTCTGGGTTCCTACTCGATAATGTTATCTCGGCTAGTATTGGACTCGTCGATTACATTCGGTGAGCTGAGTCTGATCTGGCCGCAAGGTATTTGATAAAAAGATTATGCGAAATTAAATTTATAAATTGATATAATTTTATATAATACGTTGTATTTATTTTATAATAAAAATAAATTTACAATCTAATTATTACATGAATCTACATTAATTTAAAAAATTATTTTTATAAAATCTCTTTATATGAAAGTATTTCTCTATTTGGCATGACCATAAATGTGGGGTACCATTCCTTTGCCAAAATAAATAAAAAAAAGTTTATACAAAAAAAAAAAAAAAAAAAAATTTGCAACGTACGTCATGATTATGTGAATGCTCACCAACTAACAACCAAATCAACCAGAAAAGTGGAACCCATGCGATGCCCGGCTTTCAAATACTTGTTTGTTTGAAGGAGCATAAATAGATTCCCCGACTTGCACGACTGTTAATGCCTCAATTCTTTCCGTATGCACAATACTAAAGATATTGTTGCTTCCACTACAAGAAATCAGACATTTTTCAGTCTCAAAATTGTCAGATATATCCCAAATATTTGTTGCAATTGATTATTTGCAACGATTTCTAATTCGCTGCATGTTCGATAAAATAGAACACAAGACTAGATGGCATTATAAAATTCATCAATTGGTAATACATTAGATCTAAAAATAATCTATTACAAAAATAAATAAATAAATAAATACTAGTGAAATGTTTCACTAGTATTTCCAACACAAGTAATAACTTTATTTCCAATAAGCTCGAGACAGGTACGAGTCATAGTCTAGTCATTGGGACGAAAGAGAGAGGAAGCTCACACACCGCTCAGTTAGCTATACAGAACATTTTCTCTACGTTGCCTAAGCAGGGTTTGGAGACGGAGCGGTTATCCTCATTTTTGCAAACAATTCAAGTGAAAAGTTACCGAGTTATTCTCATATGGAAGATTCATATGATCAATCAACTATTCTTTTTTGGTTTTTCTAAATCTAAAAAAAAAGAAAAAAAAAATGACTAGAAGATAAAAGCAAAATGAAACCCAAGCTTCATATCCTCATATCTTTTGATGTTTACAATATCAACCTATATACAATGTCATATAATTATGTACTATTTTAAATTAATCCAAATTTATAAGCTAAATTAAAATATAAATTAATTCAAAAAATAAAAAGATGAGATTATATAATGAAAATATCTTCAAAGTATATTATGAAAATATTTATTCTCGATAATTGTCATTTTATTAAATAAGTGATACGTGAGATTCAATTTTATTAAATATCACCACAAATAATTGATATCCACGTTATTAAAAATATCATCATTCCAACAGTAATTGCCTAGAGCAATCTGACGATATGTGAAATTATCAACAGGTAAGCATATTCCAACACTACTTGCGGCTTCTTCCAAGTTCCTCTAGATGTGGGAAATTAATTAAAAAAGATCTATTGGAAGGCAACTTTAAGAGCATTTCTTTATATTTTAAAGAAAAATGCATTATAGAACATCTATTGAGAGTGCTCTTAGTCATGTCTTTTATGTAAAGTAAATAAAGTTAACAATTGGTTCATAACGATATAAAGTTAACAATTATTTGATTCATGACATGCACTTGGTTATAGATTTCAGGACGTACTAAAAAAAAAAAGATTCCCGATATCAACAAAGTAATACATAAGAAGAGCTAGAATGGTACAACTAGTATATCCAAAATGGTGCAACTAGACCCAAAGCCCAAGACGCTAAGCCCAAGATGCTGAAAGGTTATAAACACACAATTATCTAAAAGGAAATACCATAAATTGCTCATCACAATGGTCAAGTCAACCAATGTTTTCTTTTTTATAAGTTCATATATTCAGTAGAGAACACAAAATCAAGCCTAAAAATCTTGATACACTAGCTTGATATGAGGACCTCATAATTCTTTAGTGTATACCCGATGTCCTATGTGAGTCTAAAGAGACTCCAAAACTCACGGGCTGGAAAGTTCCTTGAGTTCCGTAAAAAAAAATTTAATCACATGTCACAAAAAAGATACAGTAGAATCCAGAAGTCTGTACTTTAAAGGCCAGGAGCAAGGGCAAACCTGAAGCGACTCATTTTCATCAGTAGAACCAAGCATCTCATTCACTAGTAGCAAGCGTTCACTAGGAAAGTCCTGCAATAGAAGAAATGTGAAGACAGAAAAGCAGCAGTGCCAATAGAATCTTCAGGAGAAACTTTAATTGCTAAGAAAAGAAGAATAAGTAATGGAATGGGAGGCTGGAAGGTAAAACAGATGGAAATAACACGCCCAAAGGACTAAAGAGCTAGAAGGCCAGAGAAGTACTCACTCATCTCAAAGGTTGGAGAGACTTAATTTAATTAGAGAACGTGCTGCAAATGTCCTAATTTCTTCATGTTTTTTCTTTACAATTTACCCATTTTTCCATTGGGTATATGTCATATTGAATATACCCGATAGATGATCTCTATTCTTCATGATAGCTTTAACTCCTAATTTCTCAATATAGAATTATTTCAAAATGCCCCAAACTACTCCTTAGCTTGATGCCACAAGATTATAATGGGATAGCTTAGTCAATGTCTCAAAGCAATCATTGAGATTTAGATGAAGAAATTACGGTGAAATTTCACTCCGAGAAAAGAGACACGACAAATATTGTATGAAATTTCTATATAAACTTAATTTGGAAGTTAGAAGAACATAGACACACATAGTATAAAGCAATAAAAAGGTGATGGAGACACTGATAAGGAGTTATCTGGACCTCGACCCATTTTAATAGCTTAAGGTAGAAACAACACGAGTACACCAAAAAGCAAAAGAAATTACGGATAAACAAAAAAGACGACAATCACCACATAAATACATGCAGATCCAAAGAGAAAAAAAAAAAAAAAGAAGAAGAAGAAGAAGAAATAAGCTGAAAGAAGAAAGAAATACCCTACCCACAGGCATGTTTAAATGGGCATTCCATGGTCCTCCATTTACAGCTCTCAAACCCATGAGAAACAGAAACTAATGATAAAAGGGGTCCTCCATTTCGGTGCAAATTACGTTGCTTTACCCAACAACAAATTCACAAACCAGTAACACATTTTGACACCTATATCAAACCATTGAAGAAAAACTTAACACATATTGGAATAGTAATGTTCTTGCTCAACAGACTCTGCAACCCAGAGAAAGTGCCCATCACAAAGTAGGGATTTCATGCAAAAATCCATCAAACTGTGGTGTGCAAATTAAAAATATCACCCAAAAATTATGAACATCTAATACCCATATCAACACGTAAACAAAATGCAGCCCAACAAAATTTTTCTCGTGCAAAAAAGGACATGTTTTCAGATTCAAACATCCCGAAATTAGATAAGAGTATCTTACCAACGTTAATCGGCGACAACCGAGTGGAGGAGAGGACGCGATCAACGAAACCCTATTAATCGGCTTAGAAAATGTCAAAAGAGGTCAATTTTTCAACTGGAAATCGCAGAAAACCAAGAAATACACAAAAAATTGGTGTTTACCATGCTAAGAGGAAATGTAGAACAGGCTAGCCGCGGGCGCCAAATCGGTGGAGGCAAATATGCTGCCAATGGTAGTTTTCGGTGGAAGAGGACAGCCGTGTAGCAACAAAAATGGGTGGGTTTTGATTAATTTGCAGGTAAAGATAAAATAGAGAAGATGAATTTGAGGAAGAAAGGGAAATCGGGATTCTGAGCACTGTACGGGTTAAAATCGAAGGGAGGGGGGAAAATACTTCAAAATAGAGTTTTCGTACGTATTCGCGCCTGCCTTTAAAACCACATTTCCAGCGATTCTCATTCGCCGCAAATAAGCATTCATTGGCCAGATATGACTTTTACGATGCTTTTCTAATTGAAAAGCGTGAAAAAGAAAATGGAGTAAAATATCAACGTTCTTCACATTTAAAGAAGAATCAACAATGTTCAATCAAATAATAATAAAAAAAAGAATCAACAATGCAACATATATATACAACGAAGGCTCACTATATATAAAAATAAATAAATAAATAAAATTAAAGGCGGCTAATATATTTTTTTTAATAAGTAAGATAGATTTTATTGATATGAATGAAATAGTTAAAACTTGTGTACACATATAGTATACAATAGAACACTTAAATACATTCTAAGATCCACAAATTAAAAATAGAAAGTCGTGAACATTGTTTTCATTAAGCACAATAGCTAAAAACCAAAGCAATAAAGTGTGTAAAAAAAAAGTTCTGAAGCTCTGCCGTTGTACATCCCTATCTTCAAAGTATCGTGCATTCCTTTCCAACCAAGTACACCACATAATGCACAATGGAATCATCTTCCATGTCGCCACCACTTGGGGATAGCCTTGAATCCATTTCCAACAAGCGAGTACGTCTACTACCCTCAATGGCATTACCCAAGCTACACCAACTCTTCTAAATATCTCATTCCATAGTACTCTTGTTACCTCATAATGTAATAATAAATGATCTGCTGATTCGTCATGCTTTTTGCACAAATAGCGCCAATCCATCACAATGAGCCTCATCTTCCTCAAATTGTCTATGGTCAAAATTATATGCCCAAGAAAAGTAGTTCATACGAAGAAAAAAAACTACTTTAGAAGGCACGCTAAACCTCCAAATACTCTTCCCCAGAAAATAAGGTCACATTACAAATTATTGGCGTCTAATAAACAAATCAGCATATAATGTCTTAGGAAGCTTCTCCCAGTTACTTATATATAGTTGGTGCCGATTGAATGAAAATAGCTTCACCTGAGGACCGTCAATGGATTCCCCGTTCCTCATTGCTTGAGATTAAAGATAGGCCATTAGAATCAAAGAACATGAACACCAAGAAAATGTACCTGCTCTCTGTCGAGGAACTACATTAGATGCCCACCCATGGAAGTGTAGCATCTAATTGATCACTCTCATTATCTTTCTATGCTTCAACTTGTCAGCCATCCATCTGACTGCAAATTTTGCCCACGAAACAAAATAGCTGATGCTGCTTCACGTCACGGTTGCTCATGCAACACTTGTATTTTAGCTCGTTAGTTCAACCTGTGTCGTGAAAGAACCTTGTACCTTTAAGATTGTGTATGCTACAAACTAGCATTTATTAAAACTTTAGATTCTCACATTTTCATGATTCGCAGGACAGAAGCAAAATCAGAACAATAGTTCTTGTCTTCTTAAGATGATGACTGAGTTTCAAAGTCATCTGCTACCAAATTCATTTGGCAATAAATCCTTAAATGTGGCATTAATAACGTAAAAGGAGAACAGAGCACTCAAGGTGTTCACTGTAATGCCTCAAAGGGCTATTGTACTATTTTGAAACTCCTTACATTTTCTACCATTACATGTACAATATTTGTACTACTCAATACATAACAACCTATCCTCTAACATTAGGATACGTGTATTTCATATTCTTCATTCTATTTTGACAGGAATATTTCCAGACTCAGTTCTAGAACTTTCTTGATCAAGGTCGTGTGCACCTGCTTTGCTTTGGGTGCCAACTATTGCCTTCTTGCCTTTAGTGCAATCTGCTGTAGGCTCACCTTGAGTGCGTGGTGTTGTGATTATCTTATCAGCCCCCCTCGATGCAAGCGGCACTTAAAAAATAGTGAGGCTTGATCACAGTGAAGAAAACTGAGTTGTGGATAGCCGTTTTGTTAAGATGTCTGCAAGTTGTTCCTTACTAGAAACAAAGGAAACAGTGAGAGTTTTTGCAGCTACACGATCACGAACAAAGTGATAATCCAATTCAACATGTTTGTGCGGGAATGGAGTACTGAATTAACAGACAAGTATGTTACCCCCAAGTTATCACACCATAGTGTAGGAGCTTTGGTTGAAAATATTCCAAGTTCTTTTAAAAGAGACTGTATCCATAAAATCTCACAAGTAGTGTTGGCTATAGCCTTATATTCAACTTCAGTCAATGATGGAGCAACAGTTGGTTGCTTTTTGGATCCCCATGAAATAAGATGCGAACCAAAAAAAAGATACAGAACCCACCAGTAGACTTTCTATCATCAAGGCACCCAGCCTAATCAGCATCAGAATAGGCCAAGATATTAAACAAAGAGTGAGAAGAGAAGTACAGTCCATAATGAGTAGTTAAACGCAGATAACGAAGAATTCACTTTCCAGCTTGATAGTGAGAATTTTTTGGACATTGCATAAACTGACAAACTTTATTAATAGCAAAAGAAATATCTAGATGGGTAAACGTCAAATATTGTAGACTTCCTACAACACTTCTATAAAGATGAGGATCCTCAAAAGAGGAACCATCAAAAGTTGTAAGCTTAGTGGAAGTTGACATTGGTGATGAGACAGTTTTAGCATTGTGCATATTGGTGCGATGCAGGATATTAGTGATGTATTTGGACTGACTTAGATACAAACCATGACTATCTCGAATAACCTCTATACCAAGAAAAAAATGTAGACGACCAAGGTCCTTAACAGGAAAATGATTACTCATGGTTGTGATAAAATTTGAAATTAACAAAGGATGTGAGTCAGTAACAATTATATAATCAACATAGACTAAAACAAAGACAACATGACCAGCTTGTTTAAAAATAAATAGAGAAGAGTTAGAACTAGATTATGAAAATCCAAGAGAAAGAAGTTGAGAACTTAGCTAGGAGAACAAGGCCCGAGGGGCTTGTTTAAGGCCATAGATGACCTTTTTCAGTTTGCAAATGTACGTCGGAAAATCGAGATTGACAAAACCAGGAGCAAAACCAGGAGGCTGATGCATGTACATTGCTTCTTCCAAGTCGTTGTGCAAAAATGCATTTTGGATGTCTAGTTGGTGTAAGGGCCATTTACACGAGACAACAATGGAAAGTAATAATCGAATAGTAAGCACATAAAACTGTCAAACTTCTTGTACCACTGTCTAAGAGCTTGCTTTAGGCCATACAAACTTTTCTTCAGTCTACAAACTGAATTCTCCTTTCTCTGTACTACAAACCCCTTAAGTTGATGCATATAGATGTCTTCTTCAAGGTTTCCATGAAGAAAAGTTATCTTCACATCTAACCGCTCAAGATATAGATCTTCAGTAGCAATCATTGACAATACTAACATGATGGTTGTGATCTTCACCACAGGAGAAAAGATCTCAAAGTAGTCAATACCCTCTTTTGCTGAAAGCCTTTTACAACAAGTCTAGCCTTGTACCTCTTACTGCCATCATGTTTAGTTTTCACCCAGTACACCCACTTGTTGTGCAATGCATTCTTTCCTGATGGAAATTCTGTCAACTCCCATGCCTGATTCCCTAACAAAGAATCCATTTCATCCTCCATGGCTAGCTCCCACTTGTTTAAATTTTCATCTTGCAAAATTTCCTCATAACTCTGCGATTCTCCATTATCTGTCAATAGAATGTAATTCAAAGTATGTGAGAAACGCTGAGGGGGATGAATAGTCCTAACTAACTTGCGAATTGTAACTGTAGGTGTGGACAACTTTGGATTTGACTGCGAAATAATAGAAATGGGTGCATTGTGCCCATTCTTTTCGTCACTTACATCTCCACATTGCACTGTGACCTCTGGTCTCACAAACTCAGACTCTTGAGGAACTGTTTCAGCAACTATACTAGATTTTTCCTTGTATATAATCTTATCATTAAATATCACATCCTAGAAACGATAGCCAAATGCCTCGTCTCCATAGCCAATGAAATAACATTTCTTTGACTTAGTCTAAAATTTACTATGAGCGTCAGAATCAACATGAACATAAGAAAGACAACCAAAAGTTTTAAAATGAAAAAATTTGACCTCTTTCCTGCTCCAAGCTTCCTCAGACAGTCAACAATCTAATGGAACTGATGACCCTCTGTTTATCAGATAGATAGTAGTGGTAACTACGTCTGCCTAGAATGTAGGTGGTAAACCAGCATGTAGCCTCATGCTTCTAGCACGCTCATTAATGGTTCTGTTCATACGTTCAGCAACACCATTTTGTTGTGGTGTCCTATGAATGATTTTCTCCATTCTGATACTATGAGCTGCACAGTACTCCTTGAACCCTCCATCAATATACTCACCACCATTGTCAGACTTCAAGCATTTCAGCTTTAAGTCTATCTCTGTCTCAACCAAGGCTTTCCAATTTTTGAACACATTAAATACATCAGATTTATGATTCAAAAAATAAACTCATACCTTCTTGCTGTAGTTGTCAATTAACATGACAACCATTTTTTAAGAGATGACACTGGAGAAGGTCTCCACACGTCTATGTGCATAAGATCTAGTTTTCCTGTTTTCAGTGTTCTACCATTTTTTAAGAAGCTGACATTTTTTCTGTTTCCCCAATATACAACTCTCACACATACTGAGATCAACTGATTTTAGTTCTGGTAGCTTGCCTTTAGAGAGTAGTTCTTTCATGCCATTCTGACTCATATGGCCAAACCTACAGTGCCACAAATATGCGGTGCTTTCTGCAACGATAGTAGCAATAGTATTATGCAAACCAATCTTCATATACAAAGTTCCAGTTTTCTTACCCCGAGCTAGTACCACTGGCCCTTTAGTAACCTTTCAAGTGCTGTCTGATAACACTACTGAATGACCACAATCATCAAGCTACCCCACATAGATGAGATTTTTCTTCAACTCGTGGATGTGTCTAACATTTTGTAAGGTCTATTTACTCTTGTTCGGGAGAGCAATGTCAATGTCTCTCATTCCCACCACGTTCAATGCCTCTCCATCAGTTAGGTACACATTCCCAAAATCACTAGTAATATAGTTTTGTATTATCTCCCGATGGGAAGATGTATGGAAGGAAGCCCCTGAATCCAATATCCAGTCATTAACTGGACTATGAACTGCAAGTAGTAGTGCATCCTGTACTTCTTCAGTAACCACATTAGCACTATCATTCTCTGTCTTCTTCGAATTTTTACAGTTCTTCTTTATGTGACCAGCTTTACCACAATTCTAGCAAGTTGCCTGCTGCCCAGGCCTTGACTTGCTCTTGCTCCTGTTCTTTGATTTTGATCGGCCTCTATTTGAGTTCATGTCTTGTAATCTCCCCCGAGAATCAACATTCAGTGCTGAACTCACCCGAGGTCTCGCCTGAACCCCTCATGCGCACCTCCTCAACCAAAATCAAATCACAAATATCATCATATTTCAATTTAGTTTTCCCAGCATAATTACTGACAGCCATTCTCATGGCTTCCCAACTATTTGGCAGTGAAGCCAAGAGTATCAATGCACGCATCTCATCATCAAACTCAATTTCAACAGAGGACAATTGATTTGTGATAGTATTAAAAGCATTCAAATGTTGTGTAACAGACATACCTTCTACCATCTTCAAATTAAACAACTTCTTCATTAAGTGTACCTTATTATTCGCTAATGGCTTTTCATACATACCTGACAAAGCTGCAATGAGATCTATAGTCGTCTTCTTCTTGATGACCTTGTGAGCAACAGATTTCAACAGGGTTAGCCGAATAACCCCCAGAATCTGTCGATCTAACATGGTCCAATCAGCATCTTCCATGGTGCCCAGCTTCTTCCCCAACAATGGAAGATGAAGTTTCTTTCCATAGAGGTAGTCCTCTATCTGCATTTTCCATAATTTGTGCCATCGAACTTTTCAATCCCAAATACATTAACTTCTTTTTCAGCCATCGTTTTTCCTCATACCCGAACCTTGCCTCTTGATAGTAATTGTTGTGAAAAATGATGACAAAAATTGAAAGTAAACGTGAAAATAACAGTCAAACAATCACACGACACAAGAGGGAAAATTGCTTACGTCCACGGAGCTGCAAAAGATTTTTTATTTCTTGATGAATCGCAAGTACAATGTATGGGACAACTACTGTGCACTTTTGTACGGCCACAGTAACACAAAAATACATATATAGGGTACACAGTGGAAACCCTAATTTCTCAAATAAAGCGATGTTCACTCGAGCGGTGTGTCGAGTGCTCATCGAGCGAACCTGTTTATTGGCCATTTGCTCGAGCCATGTGTCGAGCAGCTCACGAGCGAACTCTCTATCTGAACTCTGCTTGAGCACCATGTCGAGCGAACTCTGTGTATTGCATCCGCTCAAGCTCCCTGTCGAGCAGATCACGTGCGAACTCTCTATGTGGCGTCTCCGCTCGAGCAAACTAAACTAAGCTCCACAATACACAGCAGAACCATTTCTTAATAGTAGTGAGTTGAGCTTTTGGTAGAATGGAAAACCGAGTTCTTATATAATTGTTCGTGGTGTTACGTGTTGTATGCGCATGAACTAAATACCTTTCAAGTCAAAACTCAGTTAGTTATTTTAACTAACAAATCTCCTTGATAGCAGAGAAGAAAGCTTGAACCTTTTCCCCATGTAAAATAATTCTCAAGCTTTTGTAGAAGCCGAATGGATCGTGCCGACAAAACCGAGTAATGATATACAACACTTTTTACCATACATGATGTAAGATTTTACAATACACAATAAATGAGTGTTATTTTTATATGATATTTTAAAATAATACTCCTTTTAAAATATGATTATGAAATCTGATTTAAAAAATATTATATATTTATCATTTTTCATAGACAATAGTTTGTGTTGAATTTAGAAGGGGAAGCTGCTATTATGCAGGTTGGATGCCGAGAAGAAAATTATGATTGATGTGGCTTTGGTGTTTGCTGAAATTCTTGAGACAATGAATGGCATGTTGTTTTGGAATGAAAGCGGAATGGTCCGCAACACGCAGATCCATGTACACTTTTTTGCATCATTCTCGATAATGCATATCCAAAGAAACACTTCGCTGGCTGTATGACGAGGAATTGTTGTGACAAGGGGTAGAAGACATTCACAATAGATTATCTAATTAAAAAATAGAAATGATATATACAATCAATCATTTTGAAAATAGTATGAAAATCTAAGATCCGGCATGAAAAAAATTATTATTTTTAATAGTAAACTCTATTTTTTTTATTAAAAGGAAATGTCTGAATCTTGCATACTCTAAAACTGTATCTAACATTACTCAAATGAAAAAGACATCCCAATCAATATTTTAAAGAAACTGCAGTGGTTTACCTTGTCAGGAGTTATGATCTCCGCCAGATTTCATCTTTCTTAGAAGTCATTTTCTTGAAGTTTCTGATGGCCTAGAACATGTTTAAGTTGAGATATCATCCCCCAAATGTGTAACGTACTGATGCATTTAAGGAAATGTCCGTTTCCATGTCCATCCATACCAAACGAAGAACACTTTTGACGTCTCTTATGGTAGTTTGTCCATCTTTTTTTCCCCCCAAAGGATAAATAATAACAGCTGTGTGGTTGTTTAAATAATTGAGGTTAACTCGTATTACTTGTGCACGTGTTACTTGGTGCCATTGCTTGGCAACAAACTTGGATGAAAACTCTCCTTGTTCAACCCCAATAATTCTAACCAAAATCAAGCTGTTTATGAAGAATTATTAGCAAGGGTGAAGAGAGAAAATAATAGTCGACTCTTCAACTCTTTATAAACTCTACTCCTTTACATGCATGATCCAACCCAGGGTGAAGAGAGGAAATCATGGTTGGACACTCAAGAAAGGAGTCTTTACTGCTATTACAATTACTATCGAACTTGTTATTAAGATAACAGTCATGGTAGAAGAAATATGGAGGTATATACCCAATAGCATAAACTACAACCTTCTATAATAAGTAACAAATGGGAGATATATCTCATCCTTCAGAGTACGATCATTCGTAGTGAATAATACGGTACCTGAAAGAAGAATTTCGATTTTGTAAGCAATCAGCAGCAGCTGCACATTCGGTTGCATTAAATTCATATTAAAATGTTCAAGTTTGGACCTATGCGTATGCGTGTATGGCTTCATATGTCAGGGCCCTAAGCATATATATAAGTCTCCACATTGTGTTAAAACTCAATTAAAGAACTAGAAATTTATTTTGCCCAAAGTTTTCGTCATCCTCTTCACAAGATTTAAAGAGGTGAAGCTACTTAAAATTGAACCCACTGCAGAATCTACTCTAGTTCACAGAACTATGGAAATAAAAAAAGACAAGGAAGAGGGAAAAAAATCTTGATTTGAGTCAGGTTCGAAGCCTTTTCAATCCTGACCTACCTAGAAGAAGAAAACCATAATTGGAGTCGATGCTTAATGCGTATTCTTTATCATAGATTATAAAAACATAGCCTTCAAAACTATAATCAACTTCTAATTTCAGTGGCAGATCCCAAATTCTTAAGAAGTCAACAAGGCACAAAATGAACCAAGTTCAACCTTTGAGGTGACCATGGAATTTTTACAGCATGACATTTTTCATAAACAAATATATAGAATTCTTAGAAGTTCAGTTTACCTCACTAGATATAGTCTGAGATTCCATGTGAATCAGTACTCAAACGGCCTGCAAACGCCACGCAATATCAATAAGAAGAAAAAAGTCAACCTGAAACAGGATCTGTTTATTAAACCAAGCATGACTATGGTGTACCTTCTCATCTTTTGAGGTAAAAACAGCTTTAACGGACTCAAAAACCTCTTCAATAGGGCTTGCAGCATCAATCTGTGGATAAAGGCACAAAATGTGTATCAGGATAAATGCTCATAAAAATTCATCCAAAAATTAAAAATATCGAAGTCAGAACAACAATAAAAGACTACCTTCCGAACTTTTTCCCTCGAGTTATAATGCTCAATCACAGGGAGACTAGACTCCAAGAAAACCTTAAACCGCTTCCTAATTGTTTCAATGTTATCGTCTTCCCTTCCCTTCATTACCCAGGAAAAAGGGATAAGAACAGAAAAAAATATACATAACTAAGATTAAGAAAAAAACATAGGAAAGATAGAATTAAACAGATGAAGGATATTATAAACTTAGAGAGAGCACAATTGTCTAACCTGGTTCCTACTCAAAAGTCGCTTCTCCATCTCTTCTTCAGAACAATCAAAAAACAGGACAAAAGCTGGCTCAATTTTTGTCTGCATAATCATCACATATAACAGCGCTTAAAAAGAAGTCATAATGAAAAAATAGCTTCATTAAATATCAACTACATGATCTATTTAGAGAAAGCTACCCAAACAGACAGAGAGAATAAGAAGGATCAAACTGTAAAAGAAAATGACTTACAACATCCTCAAATGCTGCTCGATTTTCCTCATTACGAGGAAAACCATCAATAAGAAATTTGTCATTACCACTTTCTGCCATTGCTCGTTGGAGAAGCTTAATGGTTACCTCTGAGGGAACAATCTTTCCTTCTTTAATCATGTTCTGAATCATGGTGCTGTAAATCATAAGATGTATTAACTACTAAGGTGTACAAAAAAAATATATTACATTAAAAAACATCCAGCATCCACATCAGAATACAAAGCATAATAATATGAAAACGAGCAAAAAACGACGACAAAATTAAAAAGACATTTGGAGCAGTGCACGAACAAGCATGCAAAAATAAAGTCCACGGGCAACACAAAGGGCTTATTGAATCCAATAAAGCATGTGGACAAACCCACAGGACAAACGTGTCACTGTATAGATCATTTTCTAGAAATGGGGATGACAATGGAGTGGATTTATATGGAGAGCCCCTTCCCAACCACAAGTCCTACTGGGTAAGGCAGCTGTGTGAAAGTAATAGATCATTTCCAGACTATGATTCTCAATAGTATGCAAGTTTTAAAGGTAAAGATATCACATTGTAAAACCGCATGCCTAGATTGATGCTCGCTATAAAGGTAGCTTTATCTTTCTTTATAGTTTAAAATAGTTCTCTTTTGTTCTATTTCTAATTAGGTGTTCCTCTTGGATGCCTCCTGTGTACTTGGACTACACCTTTTGTACTTTTTAATATCGTATTTGATTACTTCAAAAAAAAAAAAAAAGAGATAGTAATTCATATAAATTGTACCCATTTTCAGAACCAGATTTGATTTCTGCTCGGAGAAGATCACCAGCACTGAGATGAGTATAACCGAAGTGTTGAACAATATTTGCACATTGGGTACCTTTTCCACTGCCTGGGCCACCTGGCATATCAAAAGAATCAAGAAATCAACTTAGGAAGGTCTACAAGAATTCTGCTGAAGAAATGGAAGGAAGACGACCGGCTGAGATAATTGTAACACTAGCACATAGACAGAATAAACAAATAAGATAAAATAAGAAACTTATTGAAATATTACAGCTAGCACATCATTTGAGAGGAACTAAAACCCTGCCCTGGGTGGCTGTGGATGCCTTTGATCCTTTACCTTTATATTTAAACAACTACATTCATAGACATAATTATACAAATACAACAAACTCCGGATCATATGGCACTTCCTGGGTTTGTTCAAGTACAGATTTAATTAAATTTTGATATTCATCTTTGAAAATGATGCATGCAGAAGCATATAGAGTACAATTTTTTTTTTTTTGATAAGAGAAGCATATAGAGTACAATTAAATGTAGGAAAGATCAATAATTAAACATTTCGAGCAAGGGGTCAACCTAAAACAAAAACAACTGTAGGCTTCTTCTCAGCTACAGTTCCATTAGCTTCCTGCAGTCAAATAAACTTGTTATGCGATATCATCAAAACAAGATATATCCCCATATCAGGAAAAAAAATTGACTAATAAGAGAAGCCATGTTCCTGCATCCATGAGACTAAGCACACTAATTGATCACCATTTCCTCAATTTAGAAAACTCTAATCGGTTGTAGGAACAAGAAGGTCAAACTTCACAGATGCTATTAGCATTGGTTAACCCGAATTCCAAAAGAAATCCCCATAACTACCAGAATTTACAAAATCTATATATACCTCGGTTGCAGCTTCAAGAACAGTTTCCATGAAAACCAACTAAATTGTTTTTGAATATATTATCTGCATAAAACCAAAGTTACAATCACATAAACAAAAACAACAATATAAATATATCTATTTTGATTCGCTATATTACAGTTGTACAGGTCACAATCAATGACAAATTCTCTCTTCTTTTCCATAATTCATGTATGTATGCATACACCAATACAAACGCTTACTCCTGCATATGCCTATAAAAGTATCATGCATGTTAGTGCATACATGCGTGTTTTTGAATTGATAAAACTTACATTTAAATAAACAAATAGCCAGCCACAAATATCTCACTGCTTGTTCAATTTACAACAAAATTATTTTTAGCTAATATATGGGGAGATGTCCTTAACGTTTTGGACCCTATTAATCCAGAGGGGATGTGTTTAATAATGATTTTTTCAAAATTCCATAACAGTGCCTCTGGCAATTAGAGAATTCATAGGACAGGAATCCTTGAGTGTCATATTAGTTGTAGTGGAGCTACTAAGCTTCCATTCAACATCCAATCCAAATGCAAGAGTTTAAACTTTAAAGCACACAAGCAGATAAACTAATATTGTGTGTCTCAGATCTATACAACCAAGGTATATTTAACGTAGAGAAACGAGTTCCAATTAAGAGATTATCAGATATTAGCGGGCTTCATTGTTATTCTCTGCCAAAAAGAGCATATCCAAATAGTAAGAAGAAATCCATTTTTATCCACATGATTCCTGAATAATCCCGATCTTCCAAGTTATAAGAGACCAGATCGTTTCATTAGAAACCAGCACTCATTCAAAACCTCCACAGATCCAGCATTGGTAAACCGGAATGCTCTATTTTTTAGCAACCTAGAAACCAACAAAGCATACATCTTGAAAACTTTTAGAGTTCCATTATTTTCCCCATGTTTTCTCGGAAACAAAACTGGATATAAACCGAAGATCAAGGCAGAAAACTCAAAATCATTATGGAAAAAACAAGATCAGAAACTCAACCGAAAATAAGCGCTCGAATTAGCTGAATGTTGCAGAGTTTAAACAGATCAAAACGAAAGAAAGAAACACGATAGCTTACCTTTAGAGAGAGAACGAGATGGAGAAAGAGAAAGAGAGATCGGGAGAGGAGAGGAGAGGAGAGGAGAGCGGGGGATGAAAAAGAAGACTCCGCGCAGTACGCTTAAATAGAGATGCTTACAAATAAATAATAAATAAATAAATTACTCAGATTCTCCGAGGTGTTTTGATCAGCGGCGGTGGAATTAAAATTTTTATTTTTTTTAGAATTTTATTTGCATCTTATAATATTTAATATTATTTAAATGAAAATAATTGTTTATAAGAAAAATAGGAATTTAAGTAATGAGAAGTTAGCGTAATTGTAACGGCCAAACCAACTTCCTTTCAGTTTCCTTGAGACTTTGATTACTAAGGTTGGGATACACAATACATATTAGATTATATTAAATTAGATGAGATGTGATGTTTTGTTAAAAGTTAAATAAAATATTATTAGAATATAAATTTTTAGTATTATTTTTATTTTAAAATTTAAGAAAATTAAATTATTTATTATATTTTTATATATAAATTTAATAAAATTATAATGATAAAATGAGATGAGATAAAATAAAATAAGAAATTTTGTGTATCCAAACTATCATATAATCGTGGAAGTCCAAATATTATTATTATAATAAAATATGATTGGGTTGGCTTTCTAGATCCTTTAGGACGCTTTTTGGGCGGGGGTGGACCGAGTTTTATTATTTAACTATTACGGTTAAAAGTTATGTTATTAGAAAGTCTCTACATTATACATAATTTACGTAACGTATAAATTTTAAAATTTAAAATTATTTTTTAAATCAAATTATATCACGTGAATATATATATATATGAAAGCGAACAATTTGTTCAGATAAATCTGGTGAAACACATTGTTTCAGGATGCCACCATAACCAATGTCTGAGGCATCTGTTTGGACTATTTTGAAAGAATCAGAAGTAGGGATACTAAGACACGGAAGAGTTTTGACATGTACTTTGATTTTCCTTACTATATATATATGTGTGTGTGTGTGATATAAAAGTCTTTAAATAAAATTATTCATATACATAGTTGTAATAAATTGGTTTGGATACCGAAAAATTGTAATGTGGAATCAGGGCTCAACTTGTTCTGATTCTTGATGGCCTCCACTTTTTGGAATCAATCTATATGAAGAAAGAGCAATGTTATATACAGTCTTTATTTAAAGACTGTATTGTAATCTTAGTTAATTTTATTTTTAATTTTTTTTAAAATTATAATAATATTCTTATCAAAATAGTACTTTTTTCAATTTAATGAAAGGGACACACAAGAAGATTATTAACTGTCGCTTATACCGACTTGTCTCTTTAATTTCAGAGAATATTTTTATTTGGTTTGGTTGAGTTAAAAATTGAATAAATTATTATTAAAATATAATTATTATTTTAAAATTAAAAAATTAAATTATTTATTATATTTTATGTAAAAAATTTTAAAAATTATAATAATTATATGAGATGATAGAATATAATTTAAGAGAGATGCTGAAGTGCAGCCGGAAGTCGCAGCACACCACAGGTAATTTTTTTTTTTTCACCCAATACACTTGGTATGCGGCGACTGTTATGAACAGTAGGCTGCTATTTATATTTTCTCATAATTTAAAGGCTTCATTGTTTTCGCAACTCCTCCTGACTTAGGCTTCGTTTGGAAGTTCAACTCATTTAAACTCATCATTACAACTTTTTCAAATCTCAATATAAAATATAATAAATAATTCAACTTTTTCAAATCTCAAAATAATAATAATAATAAATAATAATATTCTAACAATATTTTATCATCTCAACTCAACTCAACTCACTTCAACATCTAAACTCATCCTTAATTTATATAATTATTACAATTTTTCGGAATCTTTTCTTTCGCTTTAACAAAACCCGGCAGTCGACGCAAAATTTTGATGTGATTAGTATCGGCGTCCACGCGGAGGAAGCGAACCCTCCTCGCTCTCCCCTTCCTCTCAGTAACGCGTCTCCCATCGTCAACCCTTGGCCGATTCATAGTACAGTTCTCTCCGCTCTCCCTCCGACCGTTGTTTCTGGTCTCCACAGCATCTGTGTGTCTTTGCTTCCAGCGAATAATTTTGACATTCAATAAGGTGCGCCTCAAGTGTGCTGGACTGCTAGGTTCTTAAAATTGCAAGCAATGGAAGATCCTCATTCTGTAAGTAGTCCTAGAAGAATTCACAGTCTTTCAAAGAAGAGGAGGGCAACTGTTTCCTCTCTGGATGCGGATGAGAAGGCTCCTGGATTTGGAGTGTCTGGCAAGCATGGCCCGAAGCCATCAGAAGTTTATGGATTCGTAGGTTCCATAACTACCGTTGTGGCTACAGGTTCACTTCATATATCATGCTTTTACTTTATGTTTTGACTTGGTTGACTTGAGACGCCCAGTTATTCTATTTGCTCTGGTCATCGCACCTTTACAACGACTTTCCGATGTTAATTTACTGAGCCTCATTCTTATCTTGTTACAAGTTGATTCAGTAATTCCTTTTGGTCATTTGGCAAAAATTGTCCATTAACATATAATTTCCATACCTTGTGCAAATGCTTCTGTTTTGTGTGACTGAGTCGGGAGATGGACGGGTTTGGGCTTTTCTTGGTTTGTTACAATTACCAGGCTCGGTTAGGGCATTTCATGCTAAAATGTTTCTGAGATACTTCAAAATGTTCTCAATCAATGAATCTGATGCAATTTCTGAAATTGGCTTGACCTTGTTGTCATGCTGACAAGCGGGAAATGCATATTTATTACCGGAAACACACTATGACAGCTGCATTGTTCTTTTCTATATATATAATCTTACTGCAAAGACTGCATGCAGTCACTGCATTGTTCTTTTCTCTATAAAAAATCTAATGCCGGCGTACTGGTTGTTTTATTTATTTATTTTCCTGTCCATTGCTGTGGAATCTCATACAACTCTATTGCTGGGGGCAGTTATTTTCTTGGCATGGGCATATGTTCCAGAGGCTTGGCTACATTACATCGGAATCTTCTACTATCCTAGCAGGTATATTTAAGATTGGTTTCTGTGCTATGTTTTCTTAGCATAGAAAATCTTATATGCACCTTTCCCGTTGAGGAAACCTAAATCAGTAGAGCTTAGTTGTGTATGGTCTGCTCAATCATACTTGAATTTTTTGATCAAATTTGGAAGTGAAAACAATAGTGCTGGAATGGCTCTGTAATTTTTCAGAAGCTCTAACAAGAAACAAAAATGATTTGGGAAACTTGGTGACATCTGGTGAATTTGGACTTAACAAATCCTAACATCTGAAAAATGTTTGAGTGAGGACAGTCTGAATTCAAGATATTCTTTTCGATAAGTAAAATTTTTGAAGTTCTACTTGCATAATAGTCTCTTCATCGGCTTGGTGGATGAATTTATTTATACTTTGAGATTGTGAGATCAACTTTATCTTTTTTTTCTTTCAGGTATTGGGCGTTGGCAGGGCCAGTTTATGTTATGATGACAATCGTATTAGCATTGGGATTTTATGTTGGTCTTAACTTTATGTCGACTCCTTACCCAACTTCCTTAGACACGATGTTTGGTAAGCCTCAACTAGCCTTCATTATCATTAATATATTTGAAGATCTCTTCGAGGTTTAGGAAGTTTGGCCTTTGTTTTCAATCAATACCATTGACTTTTATTCTCTTATTATATGAGTATTATGAAGGCAATAATAGAATTGTATTAGCCCTCTTTGCTTCTATTTTAATTATTCTTTTCTTAGTTTTGGAAATGCGTGTTCTGTTCAAGTCTACGTTAACCTGCTGCTCCCCCTTCTGCAGATGAATTCAGTAGAGAACCATCGAGCTTTATTCCTTCAATGGATGGAGATGATCGACCAATTGAGCCCATATCTGATATTGGCATCAACAAAATTAATGATCTCATGTTTAACAATGTAAATTGACAATTCAAACTAGGTATGGCTTTTCTGCATCTTTATTTCTATTTGTTCAAGCAATGTGTGCTATTCTTCGTTGAGTAAATTAATGAAGGAAAATGTTAGAAACTGCACTACACCATCACCATCCTGCCATGCTGACATTGCAGTGTCTAGTAGCCCTTTATCAATCATTGTTGAAAAAGATAAAAATTTAATGATTTTGAAACACTGCTATGTCAATAGAGATAATGTCGGGATGGTTGTGTAATTTCTAGCACTGATCATTTCTAAGATAGCATTTTACCGTATTGGTTGAGTCAAACCACCATGGAAGGTTGGTGATGTTAACTTCATATGCTAAATAAACACACCTTTGTGCTTCAGTTTTTGCTCCCAGAATTGTTTGCTTTTCATATACACCAACCAGCAATATATAGATAGGCATTGACATGTGACTAATATTGTGTTGGCTTTTGGAAGGCGACTGTTTCAGGATGAAAGCTGGGGTAGCAACCAGGATGCCTGAAAAAGCATTGACGGAAGTGGGAGCTTCTTTAAGGATTTCGATGACCCAAATGGACAGAGCATTGGAAGAATTGGAGAAAAAAGTACCAACGACACTAACAACTTGAAACACTATGCCCTGTCTTCATAATTCAGAAGAGATACTTGTACAATGTGAAATAAGTGGCATTTATAGCAGTTCTGTATTCATTCCGTATTTTCAGTTTACTCATTTAGGCGATTGGGCAGCAGTCAAATTAATCCGTTCTGTGTTATTTTGTTTGAATAAATAACTCCTTTTTCATCTATACTTCTGACACCACTTTAGCCCAAAAGTAACCCTTGGTTCGGTTTGGTACCAACAAATAAATTCAGAATAGGTAGGAATTTGGCCCTTAGACAAACCGCAAATGGGGATAAGGGAGGGAAATACCTCTGTTCCTTTTTATTTTCCGTCATTTTTCCGCCAGCAGCCTTTGACATTCCCAATAAGTCGGCAAAATCCGGAACAGTAGTCAACATGGCATAGAAAAGGAAGACACAGCCAGCTTTGAATATCCGACCTAATCACGCAAAGAATGATCAGTTCGATTCATACTCCACTGCATTGCCTTCGGACAATGTTGTATTTCCACAAGTCATTAGTAGACTACAATTCAACGATTGGAGGGGAAGGGGAGGAGAAAACACTGAAAAAAAAAACTGTAAAAGAAACTAAGCTACATCACTCTAATATATTACCACAAGGAAGCAAAATATAAATCAGGTTTACAATACATCACTAGTATGCAAAAATAGCACGACGAAATACAATAATTACGACAGGGGGGCCTCTGAGCCATCCAAGAAGTAAACAAATTCAGTAAGAACCTGATCCTCTGTATCGATAACTATAATACAAGGCCTCCCCCGAACAACAATACATCTCAGCGAGCCCATGACACCGAATCAATCTCATCCCTTGCTGCCTTATATAATTCAAGCCTTTTCGCACACTGTTGCCTCCTCTCCATCAATGCAGGGTCTTCATCCAACAATAGTGAAAGCTGCTTACCCTGAAATAGTTGCCAACACAATTAATTACCCAATTGTTAGAGGTTTTCCAATTTAAATTACTCAATGTGTGTATGTGTATATATATATATATACACATACACACAAGTATGGGGTGTTAGAATATAGGATTACATGTGTGCTTGAGAGAGTGAGAGAGAGTACCTCTTTCTTCCCTATTTGAATGTAAAAGTGATTTAGCAATGACTGTTTGGCCTCCCTAACTTGACAGAAAACCACAGCCTTAGGAATCGTGTTCTTAAGTGTCTCCGACACCATGCCCACATAAGAGGACACATTTGAGCCTATTCTCCTAAAGTGACCCTCTGCGTAACGGTCTGTGGTTGAGGCAGCTGGGTTTCCTCCTTTCTCCACTTCTTGGGGGAGTCTTCTAAAGAAATCCACGGTCAAATATGAAGATTCCATGTCCACCAATCGAACAACTGTCTTCCTACCATCTTCACGAAACCTTTCCAGGGCCTCATTAGAAGCAGCAGCTATTTCAGCTTGAAGAGTTGGAAAGCGCCTCAACTCCTATATAGCCACAAACATCAATATAAATACTCCTCATTAAAAGAATATCAGCAGTTAATGAAGTAAATAACCGCCAGTCATTTCCCTGAATTTCACCTGAGTTTCTCCTATTGACTTCCTCACAAGTTCTTTCAAAACAAAGTGAACCTACATTGCAGTAGCTAGGTCAGTCGTGAAAATTCTCCAAATTAGATTTCGACTACTGCAACAATTGGCGAGGCACTCCAGCAGAAACTTGATAATGAACAACTGTGAATAACAAGAAAACTTACAGCATCCACAGAAGCTTCAGCTGGGCCTCTAAAATAATTAAGTGCCCCATCAATTAGGCGCCGGTAACCCTGCTCAGGGGCAATCAAGTGTGGCTGATAACCATCTGCTTCTGAAACCACTTTCCTTACATTATGCGGAGAAAGGTGCCTATCAAATGGAAGCTTCCTTAAAGCAGCGGGAAGCTGGTTGTCAAAAACTCCATAAATCCGATCACCTCCAGACCGCCTAAACTTGAAAAAAGAATTCCAATATAAAAATAATATACTAGAAGAATGCAATTAAAATTACGACAGTAGAAGACCTAGCCAATGCTGATAAAAATGTAACAAAAGGAATGTCATTTGACTGAGAATTGTCATACTTGATCTATTTAATATCTAGATAAGAAATCATTTGAAAAGCTCAAGCAGATCACTATATTGATCACAGTATAGCTGGGCTATGAGTAAAAGGCTCCAGCAACCAGCAAAATTATCAACAGACACGAATGGTGTCACCCACAATTGACATGTAAACTTGTTTCAAACAAAAGGTCAGCCTTTTGGCACCTTTACTGTGGATGAAGAAAATGTCAAAATTATTTCACCATAATCTCTCTCAAAGGAGTTCAGAGTACACAACCAGATCAACCACATGATTATATCCACTCCAACCATTGGCAATGTCAGACAGGACAAATATCAAGACTTTGGGACCTTGGGTTTCACAGAATTTGCTTTTACAACAAACAAACGTCCATAAAATCAATGATTAACAGAAGTAGAAAGAAAAAGTTAATAAATGTCTTACCCTCCTTCCAAATGCTCCTTAAAGATCCGTTCAAATGCACGACACATTTCCAAGATAGTGTACAATTGAGCCTATACCATTACATATGGGTTCAGGTAAGAAAAAGCAGCATCTTGTTAAAAAAAATTACAACAGCTTCCTGCCACTTACCCCAGCATCAACAGCAATAGGTCGACCAAGATGATCCATCTCTGACTCAAGTTCATCAATGCTTTTGTTTATTAAAGATGTTATACTTGGAATACGAGCCCTAATTACAGACTCCAAGTGCTAAAAACAAGATCACAACATCTGTTGATAAGCCTATGAAAATAATTGTCTTAATGTTCAATGAAGGTACACAAAAATAAACCTTTGAGAGGAGTTTTGCAAGATACTCCGAGCCCATTTTACTGGCCAAGTGCCCATAGTCAGGACTGGTTGCAAAGTACTCATGTTCCTTGCGCCTTGCAACTATCATGTCAACATTTTTATTGATGTCAGCCTGTGAACGGTTCACAATTCCAACCCAAGGATGTTGAAGTCGATAAGATCTTCCTTCAAGAACCTGAGGGGATACAAAATATGTATAAGGCCAAGCAAGTAAAATTGTCAACAGAGGAAAAAAATATCCGCTGAAAAACTATTATTCTTTGATTGCAATTCCACTCAATGACGTGTTAACCCCAACTACTTAAATTCAATTAAAAATGTTAACAATTAAATGCAGAGCTAGACCAGATCCTAATGAATCGATTAAAAGATGGAAGCCTTCAGACACACACACACCCACACACACACACAGATCTTACATCCAATGCATTAGTTCCTTTGTCCATCAAATCCAGCTTAGTCAACACACCAAAGGTCCGATCACCTGTACAATTAAGAAACAGGGACTCATTAGGAAAGGCTAAACAAAGAAAAAAAAAGTAAAAAGATCTGCAAAAAGCAGCAAAAAGGGTATACCAGTGGGATCGACTTCCCTAGCAAGTTTGATAGCATCTGATGTTGCAATATCTTGATTGGCTGGAGATATTGCTAGAATGATACAATTAGGCTACAAAAAGTTCATGGTCATCAATTCAACAAAAATAATGTGACACATTAGAATTTCCGGATGAAAACATATGCAACATGTAAAATGCCCACAGAATAACCAAATATGACAGGGCAAACCAACTGGAGACAATAGAGGATGGAAAAAAGGCATGATTCAAGAAAGGAAAAAGATGCAAGACAACAAAAAAGAACAGTCTATTTAGACAACCATAAAAATGTGCACTTAAAAGAAACTGTAATACCGGTCCAGTAACTAGAAACAAACAAAAAAGGATCCAAAAACTTATCTTGGCTAATTAAAAGAATCAAAAGTAGAATAACTGTTTCAGTGAAATACCGTGGATCTCACCAAAATGAAATGCTCTACCATGCATTATGCAAAAATGTACCATTTTAACAAGAAAAAGTCTTATTACCTTCTCAACATAAGTTCGAACCATGCTTTCAATATCTTGAACAATACTTTCAGGTTGTCCCTCTGTTCAAAATTAGAAAGACTTAGTTGTAGACTACAATTACAGTAACCAGAAGTGTGATTAGGCACATAACATACCAACAGCAACTTTTGTCAAACCAGGTAGATCAATCAGGGTTAAGTTGACCACTGCCCAATCGGGGAAAGAAAGAGAGAGTGTCAGAAAATAGAAAGAAACATTGCAATAGAGAGTATGGAATGATCTCAACTCTACATTCCAACTCCATGCCGTATGAAATCACAAAGGACAACACATCAGAAAGAAGAAATAGTGTAAAAATAATTCAAAATTACATTAGGGTATATTTCACAAAATTCTCAATAGATCAATTGAAATGATTCATCAATAACAACTTTTTAAAATTTACTGCCGCCAATTTTTTAGACATCATAAATTTTCTTATTCATAAAAAAATCTTTAGACATTATAGATATTCCTTGCAAATAAACCGATTCAAAATCTTTAATGTTAAATATTCATTCTCATGGCTTGAGATGCCTAGAGAAACCAACTTCTTGTCTATCTATTGCCTAGAGAAACCAACTTCTTGTCTATCTATTTCTTACTTTTTTTCCTTTTGTTTTCAAAAAACAACCCACAGCAAATATGGTATGCCAATGCCAAATAAAATTTGCAAAAAAGATTTTTTTTTGCGATATCAAATCAGCCAAAGAGAAGTCAAATAGTGAAGTTGGCACTTCAAAGAATCAAACTACCGCATTTAATTTAAGCAGACTGAATGTTCTTCCTAAGTAAAATGCATGCAATGTTTCTAATGCACGAGGAGATGTAAATACATTGGTACAATGCACATGAGGAGATGTAAATACATTGGTACATATTGCATTGTTTTTTGAAGCAATAGAGGAAAAGGTTAATGTCACATTATCACTTATGTTCAGTTTAAAATATCTTTAAAACTGTGCATATGATCAAAAGAAAGTCATATTAGAAAAGGTTTTCCAAATGGAAAAAAAAAAAAAAAAAAATCTGCAAGCAGCATGTCAAGCACTGACTATTCTTACTACCTAGAATGAACTGCAAAAAGGATATACAGTACACACATGCACACAAACATAGGGATTTTGAAGGTAATACTCCATGGTACCCAAATGACTGGTGTTTAAGAAAGTTAACAACAAAGTAAAATTGGAAACCCACCATTTGGAGAGTAGATACTCAGATGTATAGGAACAGGAGATATCTGCTTCGTCTTCCCAGTTATTCTATCAGTCTCATCCTGGATTTCCTTGCGAACCAGGGCTTTATAGAAAAATCAGAAGCCTAAATATCAGTTATAACATTAAAAGACAACAGTAAAGTTAAATAAGCAACCATGAGGGGAATAATTCCAGAAATCCTTAAAAAATCATATATCTTAATAGATTAAATCAACCAGCACATAGGTGGTCTAAGTTACTATGACTGAGTCTTTCTGGCCCCTGTGAACATCTTTTCTTAATGCATTAAAGGGGCCTCTCTAACCGCATGGAAGATTACCACCTAAAATTTTATTCTAGTCAGTCACATACCATTGGACCAAATTACGAAAACTATTCAAAAGCTAGATCTACTAAGGTAACCTCAACAACCTAATGATGGGGGAGTATTTGTCCTCTTCTCTCTTTTTTTCCCCTCCAGCTTTAACCAACTGAAAGGTGTAAAGGAACTTCACTTTTTGTATTTAAAAATTATGTGTTTGGTAAGAGTCTAAAATATTCCCCAAAGATAACCATATTCCCAGGTTCATTCTAGCTTATATCCTAGTTCACTGGTTGAGAAGGCTTTTATGCCAGTAACAAGTTGGTGCCCAACCTCTTTTCGGATACTAATGGATAAACTAGACAGCTATCTTTGATAGCAGCTAGATAACTGTTACTTATTGGTTAATTTTTCTAGTTAAATCTTGTGGAGGTACTAATACCAATTGAGTAATGTTATACACTACACAATCATCTCACTTTCATCCCACTATGTTATACACTACACAATCATACCAATTGAGTAAAGGACTTTATCATCCAACGGTGATAAATGTGACATATCTTGTATAGTGGGATAAAAGTGAGATGGTGGTGTGGTGTATATAATTTTCCATACCGATTATCACCTCACAAAATTTGGAATATAGTTGTGATCCATGACAACCCTGGATCCCTATAAATCAGGACTTTATCATCCAACGGTGATAAATGTGCCACATCTTGTATAGTGGGATAAAAGTGAGATGGTGGTGTGGTGTATATAATTTTCCTTACCGATTATCACCTCACAAAATTTGGAATATAGTTGTGATCAGTGATAACCCTGGATCCCTATAAATAATCTCTACTATATTTCAGAAAGTAATATCATCCTTCCTCATTTCTTTTAAACATAAAATTGAAAACTATGTAAAGTGTCAGAAACAGAAAAAACTTAGTGGATTAACCTTTTGTAGCTTATGTGGAGAAACTACAGAAAGAAGTTGGTGATTTTGTTGACAGAGAGCGACATGCAATACAGGTAACCAACTAAGACGAGAAGCTATACATACAAAAATCAGTGAATTTCCTCCTGGCGAGGTGAAGGAACTCTGCGTACTCCTGCGACCCATCCTCTGTCTTATGAAGCTGCAAGACCAATGGCCGCCTCGTGACTATCCCTGCAATAATCCAAATTCAAACTCCACAAATGATTACAATTGTCTAAGCAAAAATGAGGTAGATAAAAAAAGCTTTCAAAATTCCAACCGAAGTAAAACCAAAAGGTTCACCTGATCCTCTTGGAAGAAAATCACGCCCGACAATGCTCTCCAAAACCGAGGATTTTCCGGAACTCTGCTCTCATTTCAAACAAGAAACTAAATCAGGCCAAATTCAACCGAAAAAATACTCATCCTTCATTATAAAACTCATTTCTATCTAGGAGACAAAAGCGCACTTTTTTTCTTGGTTTCTCAAGAAACATCACTTTGTCTGTGTACAAAATCTCTCCTAAATTTTCTCTAGAAGAAAATACTCTCCTTGTCTCTCTTTTGAAATTTAAAATGAAAACCAATGTGTTTTTGTTTTATTGGAAAAAGAATCAGCATGAGTAGTTAGGGGAAAAAAGAAAAAGAAAAGAAGAGGGGTGGAGAACAGGACCTGGCCACCGACGACGGCAACGGAGGGAAGAGCCTCCCAGAGAGAAGAGAAAGCGTTGTTGTCTCCGCCACCATAGTCACCGAGCATGGTGCAGGCCCTCTGGATCCTGTTAACCAAACCGATCAAGCTCTCCATGGTCGTCATCTATCACAGAAAGTGCGACGAAATCGAGAAGGTCGAGTGTAGGTAGAAACCCAAGAATTCCAGTACTACAACCAAGAAGCAGAAAGGAAAGTATTTGACTTGAATTGGACGCAGAGAGACCAAGAGAGAAACAAGAAACAGGGACACACAGCTGAAAATTTTTTTCTCGTCACAGAGCGCACCGTTAGGATTGGTGGGCCCGCAGCTTTTTATGGGAACGGAAGCGTTTTGAAGTTTTTGAAATTTGAATCTTTGTCAGCTGGGGACCACCTGGTTGCTGTGTGTCATTAGAAAGAGCTTTATCACTGACTGTATGTGTAAGATTTGTTTATTTATGGAATAACTTTTTAAAAAATAAAATAAAATAAAAAGTCAATCTACTTGAGAATTAAAATGTACGCAAAAATAAAATAAAATTTGAAAAGAAAAAGAAAAAGAAAGTAATAAAATTGATTACTCTATTACTAATTAGTGCACCATCCACAACACGGCGCAAAATTCGAGTGCCAAAAACTCCAAGTCGAACACTGAGGCAAACAGTTTGTGTTCGGAAATGAAGCTTTGGTATTATCTTGTTGGGGAGATCATTGGTAAGTATTCAATGAGAAGATCTGGCTTGTTTGCTTTAACAACACGATTGAAAACCCTGCGTGCACGCGCACAACCCACAAGGTCAAAGAGCGTATTGCTGCTATTTTATTTACATACAGGCTAATCTCACATATAATAATACATAGTACATATGAATATGCTGTTATTTTGCTTTCTGCATGTTATCGGCGGTTGGGCAGGTAGTTAATCGTTCTTGTAAACCAATGTCGGGTACTCTGGACTCCACATGTTCTTCTTCACAAAATCTACAATCTCTTCCTGCAATCACATGAAATTGCGTTAATGTCAAGTTTATAGTTCTGAAACTATGAAAACGCCTAAATTCACAGAAATTTTAAGTTAAATAACCACCGCCAATATTTTACAGCCACGCATCAAAGGTCTAATAATAATAATCACATGTCACTTTTTCTTGTCTTCTCAACCAAAACCCAAATTTCCAACCTTTTCTACATGCAAACCTGCCGCTATACTTCAAAAAGCCCACAAAGACTACCGGCATTTCCACATTTCACATTGGTTTACGGCTATTGGAACTGCTAGATTTCAAGAACATTGATGTGCATGTCTGAATAGCATTTTTGAGGGAATCGTATTTTTGAGGGAATAGTATTTTTTAGGGAATCGCATTTTTGAGGGAATCGTATTAAAAAAGTTGATTTCTGATTAGCAGAAAACATACCTGACTAAGTTTTTGTAGTTCTCGGGCATCCATTTCACGGTATCCTTCTGCTAGATCCTCTTCAATAGCCTCCTTTACCACAGCTGCAGCTACCTCCTTTGTTATATCCCGTATTCTGCAACCTCAATGAAGTCAGTTAATATATGCACAAAGATTAGGTGCCAAACTGCCTCATGGCCAATAAGTGAACAGAACATGAAAGGAACAAGCCAGATAATGCACCTAGATGTTGAAGGGTATATAACCCCATCGAGAACCTGCTCTTCAGTCATATATGCTGCTAGGCTGTCGATTTTGATTTAGAGAATAAACAAAGTCAGTTGCTAAAATAGATTATTATACACTGGAGAAAACAATCAACAAAATCGAATAATTCTGCCGGTTACCTCCCCTCACCTAACCCAAATCCTTACCCTCCCACAGTACCTCCACTTTATATAAAGGGGGAGAGATACCATTTGGCTACAAAAGCTAGTGGTTAAGGCACACAGATTAATAATCATGAATTGAGACTATTACGTTTGAATCCTGCAAGTGCTTTCAGTTCCAAAATCCAAAAATCGATAACATAATGGCAACATTTACTATTATTTTTTCATTTCCTTAAAGGACATTTTGGGGGACTGCAGGCAGGGATTGGACTGGTTTTGATGGTCCGTAATTCTCAAGATGTATAAAAATACAAATCAGTTCAGAAAGGAGATGTGAAAAGTACCACTCTGCTGCAGCCTGTAACATGCCATCGGAAATGATCCTGGAGCCAGATAGAAGAGCACCAAGTCCAATGCTGCATCAACAGACAAATTAATAACATGAAAACTTACATTAGTGAAACTTAAGATTGCATTTCCTTTAATGAAACTAACCCTGGAAAGAGGTACATGTTGTTTCCCTGGTTGCAGTGGCCAATATGACCATTCCCTGTGCAAGTCAAAGGCAGTTAGTGTTCTCATATCATATAACATATGTTGAACAGACTTTCCATTGTAAACTCCTCTATCAAAATCAGCAGGGAAGACAGAGACACACTTCCTGCATCTAAGAAGTGACCAGTGAATTTCATAGTTTCATGAGTAACAATCATTGCATTTTACTTGTATGTTCTAAAACAACAAGCCATGCTTTAGTAACAGGTTCCGCACTTCTACTGACGACAATGTGATCTCACTGTTTTAACAATTTGAACTTCATGGAGAGACTTTGAAATTAGACTACATTAATTGATTGAATGGATGGCGAAAAAGTGTAGAACAATTAGTTCATAAACGTGTTGGTTCAGTTTATGCATGGCGAAAAAGAGCATTGGAATGGTCTTAGCTCTTGAATATTCAGACAATCAAAATAATGGTATTGGTCCTAATACATACCAAGATCCACGTCATTGAATGGGCTTCCACTTGCAAATATAATATTGTCACCCACAATTGAAAATGCTTCTTCAGCGGTGCATTCAGCTGTCAAAAAAAGGAAGAAAAAGAAGTGAAGGTCGAAGTTGTAAACAAAACTGGTTTACTTTACCATACAATTTACATCTACTTTAAGGAACAAAAATGAAAGAACTATACCATTTTTGGTAGGGTTTGACATTGCAAAAATGGCTGGCCTTGTTGATGTTGAACCTTTAAGGGCCTCTAATACCTAAAATTGTAACTGCATCATATCAATTTCACAGAAAAACCAGCTGGCAGAGGAGTTGGTAAAACTAGATGAGGTACTTGCAAAAAAATAATTCCATTTACATAGATGCAATAAACAGAGATCCTTGACATATCCTTTTCACGGAAGGGATTCACTGGATTCTATCCACATCCCACCTCCCAACTTGAAAGAGTACAAGAGCTAAAAGAATGAAACAACAACTCTGCCTTCCCAATCTTGCACCAATCTTAACAAAATACTTTGCTGAGTAACCATTGAACTTCTCAAGTGCCGAGTAACCATTGTACTAAATAAATTATTTAGAATTTTTTAAAGTATTAACATTTTTCCTTTAAAAGTTCAACAGGTACTGAATTTATGCTCAGTAACTCACAGTAACAAACAGATTGGTGGGGGCTTAAATCATTCAAAGGAGATCAATTTTAACTCATTTGATTATTCCAGCTTATTTATTCATAGAACTATTGCTCCTTATTCAGTTTATAGATTATGGTTAATTCTTTTTTAAAATTATGCGTTGGTCCATTTGGCTGGAGAGAAATGATAGGAGCTTCGAGGATAGCGAGAAGACAATGGATGAGCTTAAAGTTTTCTTCTTTAAAACCTTTCCTTATGGGCGGGGGCCATTGATTTTAATGGACTTAATGTCCATGATTTTCTACTTTCGGTTGTAAACCTTAGTTAGGTATTTTTCATGTATAATTCCCGTGTACTTGGGCTATGTCTCATTTTCGTATGAATAAAATTTCTTGATTACCTATAAGAAAAAATAGTTCACATTTTTCAGACCAAGAGTCTAATTAAAAGCAGGACAAAAAATTTCATTGATGAATTATGTAAACCCTTTCTGGGTACCTCTTTTGAGAACAAGCCCCCAACTGCAGACAATCCAAGGAGCACATCGGGCTTCACTTCCCGCACCTGATTATGCCAAAGATCAGTAAAGATATGATGGGTACAGCTTTAAACAATGATAAACCAGACAGTTTCAACTATCACAAAATCGGACAACATTCTGAGTTTAATAAGGTCGTCATTCTTTTAGTTTACATGTGTATCACACTTCATATTAACATCAAAACTTATTTATAGAAGAATGTGGAACTGTTTTTGATAATAAGTTATCATATTTAAAAACTAATTGCAATTTTTATTCAATAAAACTTGGAAAAGACACAATTTCATTTTTATATAATTCTCTCATATCCTTTGATTTGTGTAATAAGTTGAACAAAATAGATAAAAATCAATTAAGGGGAAAAAAGAGATTGCTCCTCTACCATTGGCACATTTAGTAGCTACAGAAACTCTCGTGGATGAAAATTCTCTAGAGTGCGTGATAACATCTGAAACAATGAATTCTGAAATTAACTGAAAATTTCACAAACCACTTCCACAAGACTGGCGCCTTCTCTTAAGCCCTGACGAGTAATTTCTTTGACCTTCCTTGCAAATGGAAGTGCATCTGGATCAATATTTTGCCGTTCTTCTGTGATCAGGCCCTGACATGACAAAACAGCAATTTATTTTCATATCAACCCACTGAGAAAAGATCTCCTCCAATGTGCAACATGAGTACATGGAATGTATCAAGGAAAACTGCATCCAGCATTAATACAATGACCAACATTTCAAGAAAGAAAGCCTCATTGCCACCATAGGGCTATAGAAATAAAGATTGGTATTTTTTTTTTTTGATAAGTAATAGGGTATTTTATTTATCAAAGAGTAGGCATATCCCCGGTACACTGGAAGTATACATGTGAATACACCTAATTAGGAACTAAAACAGTTACAAGGAAATCATGGAAGCTGAGACCATGCAAATCTAAAGCAATGGCCCACATAAAAAGAGTCTTCCACATAAAAATCCTAAATTCTTCTGAGGAACGTTCATGATCCTCAAAAAGTCTATCATTTCTTTCACACCAAATGCACCAAAGAATACATAAAGGAGCCATCTTCCACATTGCTGCTATCTGTGGTGTCCCAGTAATCCCTCTCCAACTTGCTAGTAGTTCCACCACTCTTCCCGGCATTACCCATGCAATACCCATTCTACAAAAGAAATAATTCCAAACTTCTCTTGCAAACTCACAATGTAAGAGTAGATGGTCCACTGATTCACCACTATTTCGACACATACAACACCAATCTGTAATAATTAAACCCCGTCTTCTAAGATTGTCAATAGTCAGAATCTTCCCTAAAGCTGCTGTCCAGACAAAGAAAGCCACCTTTGTAGGTGCCTTACTCCTCCAAATGTTCTTCCAAGGAAAAATCTGCCTCTGTTGTATGGTAGAAGATTCATAGTAGGAGCGTACAGAAAAAATCCCTTTCCTAGAAGGTCTCCATACCATCTCATCTTCATTTGTGACAGCCATATCAGCAGTATACAGCAAGTTAAGAAACTCCACCAGCTCCGCCACTTCCCAATCATGAGTATCACGAGTAAGGCTAATGTTCCATTCTTGTATGCCATTAGTAATAACCCTCAAGTCAGCCACCATAGCTTCTTTGTCCCTTGTAATTCTGAAAATAGGGGGATAAGCCTCCTTCAATGCCGTGTCGCCCATCCACACATCATGCCAAAAGCTAATCCGATTGCCATTCCCCAAACATAGCCGAGTATGACAAACAAAGGAGCACCAACCTTTCCGTATGAACTTCCATAGCCCCACACCATATGCCCCCCTCCCCTCTCTAGAGCACCCCCCCCCCCCCCCCCGAGTACTTCCATACTTCATGTCTATCACCCCTTTCCACAAAGCTTCCCTCTCCTTATTATAACGCCACAACCATTTGCCCATTAGAGCCTTATTAAAAGCCCTCATATTCCGAACGCCCAATCCTCCATCTCTCAAAGGGGTACACACCTTATCCCATCCTACTAAATGAAATTTAAACTCGTCTCCTATTCCGCCCCACAAGAAGTCCCGATGAAGTTTCTCTATTCTATTTGCAATGCTGATTGGTATTGCAAACAACACTATGATATATTGATACGTTCAAAACTAGATTTTTTTTTTTGTGATAACAATGATGAGATACAATAGAACAATTCTAGTAGGAGACCTTCATAGTGTATGATGGTTGGCATCAGTGGCTATGAACATATAGGAAGCACACGTGGCATGGCAAAGTTTAGAATTTAAAACTGCAGGCATGGTCTATATTCGAGCTGGCATCTTCTCCGGCGAAGGATTCCCAGCCTCTGGATGTAGCCCGTGTGTTATTTTCAGTGCCTGGGAGTGGCGAGGGAGAGGTTTTGGGGCCATCTTGGTTTCCAGAGCATGGGAGTGGCGAGGGGGAGTTTTTGGTGCCATCTGAGAGGTCTTTTCTTGCTGAGGAGGAGATAGGGTCGCTGATGGCATTGCAATGGGCATCAATGGAAGATCATGAGATGGATGGGGAGACTACCGTTGAAGGCTTTACCACCATGTCAGCATATGGTTTCGGACTGGGTTATGAATAAGGTGTAGGAGATACAGCATTGTGTGGGGCTGGAGTGTGAAGGATTCGAAGAACAATTTATGGCTTTGCTAACGGCCAATGAAGTGGGAAATATGCAGATCAAGAAATCTGGTTAAAAAAAACAGCGGGAGCTAGTCTATTAATTATGAGGGCAGTTCAAACCGTGAAAGATCTAAAGGGAGGGGGTCGACAATTTCCTTATGAAGCTTAAGATTATATCATGGAATGTCCGAGGGCTAAATGAGGTAAATAAGCGCTTGCGGATAAAAAATTTGCTCCGAGAGTGGAAGATAGATATTGTGTGCTTGCAAGAAACCAAGATGGAGAATATTTCAAGAAGCATCATTAGAAGCTTATGGAGTTGTCCATATGTTGATTGGGTCTTTCTTGCTTCAATAGGGGCGTCGGGGGGTGTCCTAGTTATGTGGGATAGAAGGGTGGTGGAAAAAAGGAGTATATTGGGGAATACACAGTGGCTTGTTCTTTTCAAAATGTGGAGGATAATTTTCGATGGGCTTTTGCTGGAATTTATGGGCCGACCTTGGACAACAGCATAAATTCTCTATGGGAAGAGGTGACCGGTTTACACAGCTGGTGGGAACTTCCTTGGTGTATAGGTGAAGATTTTAATGTTGTCAGATTCCCAAGTGAAAGATCGGGAGATAGCAGGTTATAGCCAGCAATGTCGAATTTCTCGGATTGTATTTTTATTTTGGGTTTGGTGGACATTCCTCTCATGGGTGGTGCATTCACATGGTCTAATAATCAGACATGGTCTAGATTGGACAGATTTCTAGTTTCCTTGGAGTGGGAATCTCATTACCCGGAGGTATGTCAAAAAAGATTGCCTCACCTTTGCTTTGATCATTTCCCTATTTTGTTAGATTGTGGGGGAATTCAAGGAGGAAAGATATACTTTAAAGCCGAGAATATGTGGCTAAAAATTGATGAATTTGTGGAACGGGTTAGGCAATGGTGGTCTTCCTATCAAATCCAAGGTACCCCTAGCTTAATTTGGTAGGTAAATTGAAAGCCTTGAAAAAAGATTTAAAGCTTTAGAATGCGCAGTCTTTTGATAATATAGGCAACCATAAGAAGTCATTACTGGAGGAGCTTCATGAGGTAGAGAGAGCACAGGAGGGACGGGCCCTCGCACTAGAGGAACTGGCTCGGAGAGGCTCGGAGAACAGAACTAGCCTCAGAACTAGAGAGGGTTACCCTATTGGAGGAGATTTCTTGGCGGCAAAAATATCGGGCTTTGTGGTTGAAAGAGGGTGATCGCAGCACAAAGTTTTTTCATAGAATGGCAAATTCCCATAGGAGAACTAATGCCATTGAAATGGTGAATATTGACAGAACTATTTGCACCGAGATCCCTGTGATCCAAGAATATGTGGCTGGTTATTTTGAGCAGTTACTTACCGAATAAGAGGGGTGGAGGCCGAAGATTGATGGGCTACCATTGAGTCCATTGAGCAGCAGAATGTCATTTGGTTGGAGAGGCCGTTTGAGGAGGCTGAGGTTCATGAAGTGGTAAGGAAGATGGTTAAAGGCAAAGCACTTGGGCCAGATGGATTTTCTATGGGTTTCTTCCAAACTTGCTGGGAAGTGAAGGAGGACTTAATGAAGGTATTTCATGAATTCTTCTCGGTTGGGAAATTTGAAAAATACCTCAACAACACTTTTATTGCACTTATTCCCAAGAAGATTGAGGCATCGGAAGTTAAGGATTACCGGCTCATTAGCATTGTGAATGGGGTGTATAAGATCATTTCCAATGTGCTTGCAAATCGATTGGGAGGAGTTTTGGGACAGATCATTACAAAACCCCAAAACGCATTTGTACGGGTAAGACAGATACTGGACTCAGTACTCATTGCTAATGAATGTTCAGATAGTAGACTCAAATCGAGTCATCTGGGTCTTGTGTGTAAGTTGGATATGGAGAAGACCCACGACAATGTCAACAAGGATTTTTTGTTATACTTGCTTGGGCGATATGGTTTTGGGGAGAGGTGGTGCCACATGGATTAGGTGGTGCATATCGACGATGTGCTTCTCAGTTTTGGTGAATGGCTATCCAACGGGTTTTTTTAACAGCTCCCGAGGCCTGAGGCAAGGGGATCCTCTGCCCCCACTTCTCTTTGTCATAATCATGGAGCCATGTAGCATAATGATATCAGCGATGGTTGATAAGAGGTTTCTGACAAGTTTCTCGGTTGGTGACATACATCGAGGTATCACTCACATTTCCCATTTGTTGTTTGCAGACGATACCCTTATTTTTTGTGAGGCAGAATTATGCCAGATTCAGGCTTTAAGGGCATTTCTACTTTGCTTTAAGGCTGTCTCCGGGTTAAAAGTGAATTTATCCAAGTCAGAGTTGATTCCAGTTGGCAACGTGTGTAACATCTGGTTGCTGGCTAACACTCCTGGTTGTAAGGTCTCTTCTTTCCCTATGAATTACCTTGGCCTTCCTTTGGGGCCTCCAGGGCTTATTTGGGATATAGTAATTGAGAAAATTGAACGAAGATCGACAGGTTGGAAGAGATTGTATCTGTCGAAAGGTGGTAGGATTACACTAATCAAAAGCACTCTTTCCAACCAACCTACCTATTTTTTATCCTTGTTCCCAATCCTTGTGCGTGTGGCATCACGTACTGAGAAATTGCACCGTGATTTTCTTTGGAGCAGACTTGGGGATGAATTTCAATTCCATCTAGCCAAGTGGGACAAGATATGCTCCCCAATATCTTCTGGTGGCTTGGGAATCAGAAATCTGAGGGTGTTCAACCGGGCTTTACTTGGGAAATGGCTTTGGCGTTATAATATGGAACATGAAACTTTGTGGAAGTCGGTGATTGATTACAAATATGGAGCTTTGTGGGAGGGGTGTACTAAGGAGGTAAGTGGGGCTTATGACATGGGTCTATGGAAGCACATTAGACGAGGGTGAGAAGTTTTTGTCCGGCATACTAGAATTGTGATGGGAGAAGGCTCAAGAATTAAATTCTGGCACGACATATGGTATGGAGATCGAGCTCTTAGGGACTCATTCCCCACAGTATTCATACTTGCACATGAGAAAGAAGCTTAAGTGGCAGACCTTATAGAGAGGGATGGCGATTTACTACAGTGGAATGTGAGCTTTACTAGGGCGGCCCAAGATTGGGAAGTCAACAATTTTGTAGAATTTTTCCAACTCTTATACTCTATGAAACTGAGCAATCAAGGAGTTGATACTTTGTGGTGGTTACCTGCTAGAAAAGGTATTTTTTCAGTTCGTTCTTTCTATAAGGCCCTCACACAACCGCATAGTAATCTCTTTCCATGGAGAAGAATTTGAAGAAATAAGGCCCCTCCTAGGGCGGCATTTTTTGCATGGACAACGTTTCTAGGAAAGATTTTGACGATGGATAACTTACAAAAGCGCGGCATGGTAGTGGTGGAATGGTGTTGTATGTGTAAGCAAAATTGTGAGACTGTGGACCATCTTCTACTACACTGTGAGATTGCTAGAGCATTATGGGCCAATGTATTCCAACGGGTAGAGCTAGGCTGGATTATGCCTGCTACTGTAGTCGAACTTTTGGCTTGTTGGCCGAACCTCGGCAGTATTCCATAAACTACAGCTACGTGGAAGATGATCCCTATTTGTATTCTATGGTGTATTTGGCAAGAACGAAACAACCGGACGTTCAAAGATAGGGAGCGCTCTTTGGAGTAGATTAGATTACTGTTTATTAGAACTCTCTTTCTTTGGGCCAAAGCTGTAGATTTCAATGGCCTCGATTTTCATGCTTTTCTTATTTCTATCTATACCCCCTACATAGGTGTAATCTCTTGTATACTACATGTGTACCCAGGCTTTGCCTATTTGTACTAATATAATATAATCGTTTACCTATAAAAAAAAATATTGTTTAATATGAATTTATGTATAATCAGCTACATATGTTTTTTATTATAGGTTATCGGCTGCATATGTTTACTATATGATCATTTTTTGCAATCTTCTGAAAAAAGTTCTTAACATGCCATAAGTTGTAACGAATAACAAACAATCAAATTTTTTTTATTATTTGTTGAATTCTGGTTCTTAAGAATATAAAAGTAACATGACTTTAGCCATTGTTTATAAATTATCACATCTTCTAACATTTATTAGGGCCCTGCAGTAGCGTTCAGTGAAGGCCTCCAAGTTGCAGATATTATGTCTATCCAGATTGACTGGCTCAATTTCCATGGCTCTGTGCAACTGAATCAGCTAACAAGATTGGACTCAACACCTCATAGCACAGTAGCAGATAACAGAGTCTGGGAGTAAGATTACTGACCTTGGCATCAACTACCCAGAATTGACTCCGAGCACTCTCAAAAGCAGATTCATTATTTCCTAACATCCTTGCCATTGTTTTCCTTGCGGAATTAAGGACCCCTATTCCTGCACTGTAACAGTAAAAGTGAAAAACAAAACAACCATCAAAGTTGATATTTTGGGCTAATCATGCAGGTGCTTTAATCTTGATCACAAAAACATCAGAAATTTGCAAATGAATAAATCCTCATGAAGCACTGGCATAACTGAAGTCTGAACAGGCCAGGCATGCCAAACAAAAATCAGCAGGTTGCAAGATTATATACGAGCATGAGGGGAGAAGCAAGGAAAACAAGCACCAAAAAAATTAGAATCACAAACCAGAATAATGAAGGAACATTGTTAAATTGCTAAAAAATATCAAGAAACATAACCCAGAATCCATCGGCCATTGACAGAAGAGGAGACCCAATATTAGATTTGTTGGAGGAACAACCACACCCAAGAAACCAATTCTCATCATCCATTTGAAGTATTAAGCAATGACAAAAGAACAATTCATAGTCATTTATGCAATCAAATAAAACCCCACCAAAATGTTGATCGTCAGAAGCATGCAAACAAAAGAAGTACCAAACAAAATCACCTTACAGAGCATTTTCTAACCTTCAATATTTCACAAGTAATCAAAGATTTTATTAAAAATGCAAAGACATAGTCCAGGTACATGTGGAGTATACTACAAGAGAAAATTATACTTTTTGTATGGGATAGATGGTGGGTCTTTCATTGCCCATGAAATAAATGGGTGTAGGCATCTAAAAAGCCCAACACCTTCTGAGATCATCCCATCCTATATGGCATCGGAAAAACAATGCATTTTCACAATCATGCTCAATGTGGAGCTATTCATGTTTGAGTCACTAGCCATCATGTAAGTTCTTACATCTTCAATGCTTTGGCGTCATCAGAGCCTTCTGACACTTGAACAAACATAATGCAGAGCCTTACTAGTTACCAGTGCAGTTAATATGAAAATCTTATAAATGAAAGGGGAAACCTAAGTGGTTAGCAAGTATACAGAAGAAAGGGATCCGATAAAGTATTACAAACAAATATAGCCAATAGATAGTCGATAAAGAATACAAAGTAGGGGAAACATTGCCTAGTATCTCAGCTAACTTTCTCCCATTATGCAATCTTTTACCACTGACTTAGACTTTCATACCATAAAGCATGAACTCTGAAAATCTTTTTTTTTTTAACAAGTAAAAATAAACTAACTTTTTTCCCTCTTATCTGAGTGTAATTCTTCAATAGACAGATTCTCAACTTCCAAACAGTTATCAAGAACAATCTGACACACACACACACATTCTTCTCTAAATAAAAGAAACGTCTAACCTTCCAGCACCAGCAACAACAATCTTTTGCTTTGGAAAGTCTATCATTGGCTTTCCTTGTGCTCTAACAGCTCCTAACAGTCCAGCAATTGCAACTCCTGCTGTTCCCTGTAAGGTGAATTGAAATCAAACCATGCCAGTGACAACCAGTTATATTCCTAAATATTGAAATCAAATAGAAATTGGCATGGGATGTGTACTATATCTCATATATTTAAATTAGGCAATTTTTAAAATCACATACTCCTTAATAATTGAAGTAATACAATAAAACATCCACAAAAGGTATGCAGAAAAAGGTTCAAGCCCCAAGGTCTTAAAAATTACACTAGATTCATTTCTTTGATTAAAACAATTGATAAAAATATCACTACAACAGACAATGGATGAGCTTAGAATTTTTTTAACACTTTACTCCACTGGTCGATACAAATAGATTTTAATGGTCTGAGTATCCATTACTTTCTTGTATCACTTGATAATCATGCCCAAGTGTCGCTCTTGTATATGTCCCATGTACTTGGGCTATGCCTACGCTTCTCATCAATAAAATTCTTGCTTACATATAAAAAAATGAATTAGCCTTGTCCATTTTGTTATAAGTAATAAGAAAATTTATTAGTAAGACAAGAAGCCTTAGTATACAGGAAGTATAAGGAGTCAGCTAAAGACTTGCAAACAAATATAGTCAATGAAATCTACGAAGGCAGAAGAAAGATAGTCAAGGGCAGAAGCCACTCTTACAAAGTGCTGGAAATAAGAATTTCAACCCAATGCCTATGAAGTGCAATTATTTCTCCCTGTCTTTAATCGTCCACAGAAGACAAAAAGGGCTGCCTTCTAGATTGAACAGTTTCTAAGAATTGTAGTGAGCTAAGAATCATCTTCAGGACATATATACTAAAATTAAGACTGGCAATTACAATATCAATTATAGCATTACTCAGAACATTGGAGAGTTTTGAGAAAAGATGAAATTACAGAGGCAGATATTACTGAGAAGCAATTAATAAGAAGGATATTAGAATAACAAACAAATTCAATTACCTGGACATCATCATTAAACATTCTGTAAGTACTTCTATAACGCTGCAGCAACTTAAAGGCCCACTTGCTTTGAAAATCTTCAAACTGCACAAACCCAAAGTTTTTTTTTGTCTCACTCGCTCTCAATTTTTTTGTGTAATTTAAAAGTGTCCTCGTGCAGTCCAGATGCTAGTGATTATATAAGCACATTCAAAACTCAAATTACCTGTACAATCACATTTGGCCAACGAGTAAACACCGCATTCATGAATTCATCAATGACAGCAATATACTCATCACCATCAAGACGATGCTCTTGCAAACCCAAATCTGATAATAAATAATAAATCAATCTTTTTTTTTATAAGGGACTTATGCATACATGTAGATGATTAAAAAAAAAGGAAAAACCCGGGGTGGGGGATGCAAGTGAATCCGTTGATGTCAAAATCAAAGATTTTTTAGATGAATTTGGCATTATCAAATAAAAAAGGAATATATGCAGAAGCAGGGTGTAATTAAAATACAACACAAAACAAGGTAGAAGAGCCATAGACATAACTCAAATGTGCATGGTCTGATGCATGAAGAGCAACATTGACAATCAATATGATGCGGGAGCATAGGTCTCACATGAGAGATAGGAGATCAACCCATCAATGTCAATATTAAGGTGCCAGCATTAAGATCAAAGTAGTTTAAATTTTGAACCAAAAATACATGGATGAGCTTTATTATAGGGAGCATGGCCTTCAATCTACCACAGATCACCAGACCTCACATATGACAGTGTATTTTTTTTTATATCAGTAATCAAGGTATTTTATTCATAAGAGTAAGCAAAGCCCAAGTATACAGGGAGTATACATGAGATACCTAACTAGAGTTTACAACTGATAGTAAAAAGTCATGGACATTTAGTCCGTTACATACATTGGCCCCCACCCATGAGAACAATGTTTTAAAGAAAAAAACTTTCAGCTCCTCCATTGTCTTCTCACGGTTTTCGAAGCTTCTATCATTTCATTCCCGTCATATACACCAATAGATGCAGATAGGGAACATTTTCCAGATTGCTACGACTTGTGAATTACCGTGGAGACCTCTCCAGCTAGCTAGAAAATCCATCAAACTAAAAGGCATGACCCATGATAAACCGAGTCTTGTGAAGAAGTAATCCCACATGTTCCTCGCCACCTCACAATGTAGAAACAGATAATCTACCGATTCCCCATCTTTCTTGCACATACAACACCAATCCAATACTATTATCCAACATTTCCTCAAGTTATCTGTGGTGAGAATTCTGCCCAATGCTGTTGTCTAGACAAAAAAAGCAGCTTTTGAAGGAGCTTTTGTCTGCCAAATGCTCTTCCATGGAAATGTGTGCATGCCTAGGCTTGTTAAAACTTTGTGAAAAGATCTGACAGTGAACTTTCCTTTCTTAGATGGACTCCAAATCATCCTATCCATGGCGCCCTCAGTCATACGTACAGAATACAGTGCCGCATAGAACTCTGTGATCATCTCTAACTCCCAGTCTTGGGCTACCTTAATGAAATCAACATTCCATTGAGGGGAGCTACTAGAAAACACCAAGAGGTCCGTTATCGATGCATCCTTCACTCGTGTGAGCTCAAATATGGCAGGAAAAGTATCTTTGAGGCTTCGTTCACCACACTAGTTTTCATACCAAAATCTGACATGAGAGCCATCACCTGCTACAAAATGTGTATGTCTCCTGAACATCTCCCAATCTTTCCTAATGTATTTCCACAGGCCCACCCCATATGGACCACGTACCTCATTCGAACACCAACCACCCCATGTCTCCCCAACCTGCACATCTATAACAGACCTCCACAAGGCCCCCCCTTTCATGTTGATACCGCCACAACCATTTACCCAATAGAGCTTGGTTGAACTTCATCAAGTTACGAATTCTCAGTCCACCCCCTGAAGTTGGAGTACAAATCATTGACCAATTAACCAAATGGAATTTGAACTCGTCCCCCAAAACACTCCACAAAAAGTCGCGTTGTAGCTTCTCAAAACAGTTTGCAACCTTTGCTAGTAACGGGAGCAAGGAAAAAAAATAAGTGGGTAAGTTGGATAGAGTACTTTTAATCAAGGTGAGCCTACCACCTTTAGACAAATACAACCTCTTCCAAAATGCTAGTCTGCGTTTCACCTTCTCAATCACTACATTCCAAGTATGCTCTGATTTAAAGGAAGTGCCCAAGGGTAAGCCAAGATACTTCAGGGGTAGAGAAGATACCTTACGTCCCAAGAGAGAGGCTAGAGTCACCACATTGGGAACAGTCCCCACCGGTACCATTTCAGACTTTGAGAGGTTAACTCTCAAACCTAAGACAACTTCAAAACAGAGAAGTAGAGTCCTCAAAGATTGGATCTACCCAGTATTAGGTCCACAGAAAATGAGAGTATCATCCGCAAACAACAAGTGAAAAATAACAATAGAGCCATAATTACCATTTCCACTGAAAAGCCATAGAGAAAACCACCCTCCACAAGGCCTACAATCATTTTACTAGGAGCTTCCATGACAAATAAAAAGAGTAATAGAGAGCGGATCCCCTTGTCTCAAGCCACGGGATGAGTCGAAAAAACCCACTAGTGAACCATTCACCAAGACAAAAAAGTGGACATTGAGATGCGGAATTCTACCCAATTCAACCATCTCCCTCCAAAACCACATTTTTTTTTTTTGTATAGGTTCCAAAACCACATCTTTCAAGTAGATAAAGCAAGAACTTCCAATTTACATGATCATAGGCTTTTTCCATATCTAATTTGCATAGTAACCCCGTTCTCGAGATTTGAGTCATCCATCCAACACTTCATTAGCGATTAAAACCGAATCCAAAATTTGTCTACCTTTAACAAATGTGTTTTGTGGCTTCGAGATTAGCTTGTCCATCACCATACTCAATTGGTTCGCTAGCACCTTGGAGAGAATCTTGTAGACCCCATTCACAAGGCTAATGGGACGATAATCTCGAACATCCACTGATCCCACCTTTTTAGGAATGAGTGATAAAAATATAGCATTCAGTCTTTTTTCAAATCTTGAAATACCTGCATAAGGTCGCCCTTTATCACTTCCCAACAAGTTTGGAAAAAACCCATTATGAATCCATCAGGGCCTGGGGCCTTGTCGCTAGCCATACCTCGGACGACTTTGCGTACTTCATCTTCTTCAAAGGGCCTCTCAAGCCACCCTACACTTTGATGATCTAATACTGAAAAAGTCAGTCCATCTACTGTCGGTCTCCCAGGATGTTGTTTGGCTAGGAGATGTTCATAATATTGTGCGATGTGGTTCTTGATGATTGACTGATTTGAAGAAACTACTCCATCTATCATCAATGTATCAATAGCGTTGTTCCTCCGATGTGAATTTGCCACCCTATGGAAAAACTTTGTGCACTTATCTCCCTCCTTGAGCCAGAGTGCCCTTGATTTTTGTCTCCAAGAGATCTCCTTCATCAATATTACTCTTTCAAGTTTGGTGACTACCTGACTCTTCCGAGCTTTCTCGAGTTCAAAGAGAGTTCTAGCCTCCTCCTCGCCCTCTAGACCTTGTAGCTCCTCTAGAAGGGAACGGCGTTTTAGAAGTACATTGCCAAATACTTGTTCATTCCATTACTTCAAATCATCATTCAACGCTTTTATCTTTCTTGCCATTATGAAACTTGGAGAGCTTTGGAAATCATAGGAAGACCACCATTGTCAAACCCTGTTTACAAAACCGTCAGATTTAAGCCACATATTTTCGAATTTAAAATACATTTTTCCTCCTTGGATGCCCCCACAATCTAGGAGGATGGGGAAATGATCTGAGCATACCCTAGGTAGCCTTCACTGAGTGACATCTGGAAAATGTAACTCCTAATCTAGAGTTAGCAAAAATCTATCAATTCTCGACCAGGATGGAAGTTCACTAGCGTTGGACCAAGTGTACGTGCCTCCTGTTAATGGAATATCCATGAGCGCCTATTCTGTGATGAAATCAGAAAAATCCCTCATAGCTAGTGTGATGTGGACATACCTGATCTCTCACTTGGGAAACGAGAGATATTGAAGTCGCCTCTTATACAACTTGGTAACTCCCACCAACTAAGAAGTCCCGCCAATTCTTCCCATAATGACCTTCTTTCCGCATCAATATTGGGGCCGTATACTCCTGCAAAAGCCCAATGGAACCCATATTCTACATTCTCAAAGGAGCAAGCCACAGTGTATTCACCCACACATTCCTCTAACCATTCCACCACCCTTTTATCAAACATAATAAGAACACCACCGGATGCTCCTTTAGAAGGCAAATACGACCACCCAACATTATGTCCTCCCACAAACTTCGAATTATTTTCCTTGTTATTAATTCTAGCTTGGTCTCCTATAGATATGATATCCCCATACCATTGACGAAGTAAATTTCTGACTTGGAGCCGTTTGTTGTGTTCATTCAACCCCCTTATGTTCCAAGAAATTATTTTTGGCTTCATATATGATCGGTCGTTACCCGCCCCTTGAGACGCCCCCGGCTAGCACTCCTCTCCCCTCCATCATCATTCATAGACCATGTCAACCTCTTGAGTCCTCTTTCTCTTTTTTTATCCAAATTAAGTGAAGAATCAACTTTGGATTGTGCACCTCCAGCTTCAATAGCTGTAAGTAATGCCAAAAATTGATCTTCGAAACCCTCACAAGTTATCCCTACACAATGCTTGATCTCTATGGCTTTTCGAATTACCCAATCTAACACCTTCGGATGGAACGAGTTCAATGGAGTAGGTTCGTCGCCCTCAACAGAGGACCTACCCCTTGTAGGCTCGAGTACAACCAGAGCCCGCTCCATTTCATCCTCCTCTAAATTACCCAGGCCTCCCACACTGTCAAAAGTGACATGTAATGGTTTCTCGGCAACCTGAAGGTCTTCCTGTACCAAAGTGGATGCTTGCACGGCATGGTGGTCTATCGACTGCCCAGAGGTCGCTGACAGGAGTGTCTGTGGCTTCTCGTAGAGCTCCCGACCTCCCGGTGACCCTCCCTTCAACTCCACAGCATGGATCTGAGGTATTTCCACCACTAGCGCCGAGGACGACATCTTCTCGGCCGTGGTGGCGGGATGCGACCCAGAGAAGGCTGACACATCTATTTGTGCCTCTCCGTTGGACAGTGGCTCTCCCATCATCGAGATCTTGTGCTGTGCAACCTCCATAGACGTCGGCAACCCCACCGATGGACTGCATCCTCTACAAAGGTGATCGTCGACGAGGTCTCTTGCCGGTGACGATATCCCTTGCTGGTCGGGGCTTGCCGGTGAAGGACATGGAGCCCTTCTCAAAGGAAGGCCCAATCCTTTTAAGACACCATTTCAGCTTGGGTTGGGTTGACGAGTCCAGCCCGTATTTAACTTAGCTTTCCCTTTGTCAGACCTTAAGTTCAGCCCGTGTCCTTTTAGTTTTAGCAATTCTGAGCCAGATCTCTTACCAACCCATTTCAAGCCCAGGTCCGAAACCAACTCCAATTTAGTCGTAAGAGCTTCTACAGCCTTAGTTAAAGAGCCTAACGCTTCTTTCAAACCAAAAAGGACCCCCTGCACCTCCCTTTCTATTGAAGCAACGTGGGGCAAGTTGCCACCCCCCCTTTCTAGTATAGTCCCTCGACCATTCTCTGTTGCTCTTCCTCTGTTGTCCTTTTCTTTTTGCAATTGCACCAAAGAGTGGTTTGTACCACCCAAGACAGCCATTCGTTTCCCAGCACTACCCATCGTCGCTTCTACATACGATATTTCCTGCCTCCCCAACCCTTTTCCCTTGTCTGTTGCTCTGTTCATGGGTGGTACCAATGCTAGGTTCTTGTTTGCCTGACCATACATAGACAGAGCATGTTTCATTTCCCTTGAGAGCTATTTCCAGCCCCCCTTCCATTCCTTCCGGGATCACTAGAGGACCACAACGCCCACTGCCACCATACTCAATTACTTCTAAGTAACACCCGAAATCATTTGAATGGCGATGTACAAATAAAGCCTTCGAGCCATCCCGATACGACTTATAGAAAGTTTTGCTTCCCGCCGATGAGGTGCATTCTTCCACTGTGTTGGCCAGCCAGTGAGCACTGCTTTGCCTGAAAACCATCTCCTTAGTGGTCTTTCGACTCCTCTCAGTGATGCGTAGACAGCTCCCCCCCTCTAATGATAATGCAAACATCTTCGTCTCTATCAATAGGTGTTTTGTAAGACCCACTTAAGCAAATCACAGCTAAAACCAGTAGAAATGTTATGGAGAATAAATCCGGCAAAGTTCACCAGAAAATTTTGCCATTGTAAAAGTGTCCGGAGAGAAAAGTTTTTAAGTGTACGGAGAAAACTTGACAGTGTATTGAAATTGTGTTTATGGAGGCCAACATTTTGAGCAACTTGATTTGTTCCAATGAACATTGAATACAAGTTTCTTACTAGGTTTCTACTATATCCTTTTTTTTACATCCTTAATTAATTAGAAACCACCTGGTTAGATTCGTTTTCTATTATCACCTCCCATTTAAACTATCCCATGTTACTTTTCTTTCCATTAATGATGGTTTACCACTTTAAATCATCCAATTTCTTAATGGTTTCCTTAGTGCACATATGACTGTTTGCTCACTTTCAAAATTTTCACAACATGGTATTTTCTCAAGTTTATGAGTGCTGAGACCTAACTGCTCACAGCTTGATGCGCTCCATCCTTGTCTCAATGAACTTTTGGTGTGGTGTGGTGTGTGTGACTTTGTGCGGATCTGTGTATATGTGGCAAGTGAAAACCTGGAATTTTTATCATTTTTTACATCGACAAGATACAGTGCAAATATAGCATGGTATCTAATGACAATGCAACCTCAAACAGGTCAATATAACCATCATTGGCATACATGCAGTTGAACTGAAATAGAGGAATAAAAGCTGTTTTTTCCTTCAAAAATGGGGGAGTGCATTGTTTCAAGAAATAAGTACAGAAACTCTATTTTCTTGTAGTAGCTTAAAGTTTACGCGATTCATAATGAACATGTTTCTATGAAAAAGAAAAAAATATGGTGCATCTACAAAATTATTACCACAAATGAATAAAGAAAGACGTACACAACGGATCTTTGAGCAGCTTCTCATTGTTAGTTCCAACATCAATCATGACAGGAAGTACCTGTGCAATGTAATGCCAGAAAATTGAAAAACAAAATCTATAATATCAGTAGGAAATCAATTAGTTGGGATTAAGGAAGGGTTTGGTTGAACACCGTTAAAGAATCAAATAGAAAATATAGGTAAAGAATGTATATGAGAAAATACATTAGCCCAATTATTGAAAGAAAACAGAAAATGATCTCAGCACTGAATAACAACCAAAACTTTTAACGACTCGTAATCAGGAATATAAGTACTACGATCCAGCTGTACACAATCATTAGGAACCATGCTTCACACTTCCCTCTAAAAGATAACAGTAGTATTTTTCTATAACGGATAAATAGCACCATCACAAGGCTGATCTGAAATTATCACATAATACTGCGAAAAAATCTTAACTTCCATCAGATTCAAGTATTTGGAAATCAATAATTCTGATGTAACTTCACACCTTAGCGATGCCACTGAAACACCTTTATCTAAACTGGAACACCTCCCCTGACAAGCACTAGACCAACTGCTGCACCCCCTGAGTGTGTGTGTGTGCGCGTGCACATGAGCACGCACGTGTGTGTTATAAATCAACTGCTGCTCCATTATAAAACTTGATAAAGTAGAACAAGAAGAACTCAGGCTACAAGTGCTCCTGACTAAACTTAAACTCTTTCCACTAGATAGGAGTCATCTCCAACTATTCAGCAGCAAAGATCAGGTTTGTCAAACGATGTCATTACTTTGGTTAAAAATACTATCCATCACTGAAGTGACTGCTTACTTTGTATATACTCCATCATTGAGACAGTTTTTTGAAGAGTCTCACACCCTTCTTGAGTTGTAGGGCGGAAATAAACTTGTCGTCACTCCCCTTAGCTATGGTCGGGACCATGCAGGGGTTGTCACCCATTCTATTCATGTAAGAGGACAAGAAAAACTTATGCAATATGACAACATCATTCACATTCGTACTCAAATATGTAACTATATTTATTTTTTTCATGTGTAGATTGGTATAAATGCGTAAAAAATTTGAAACAGGAATATATGCTGCATGAAGGAAGAAATACCCTTTGAGGGTTTATCCCTGCTGCAGCAACATATAGATCCAGCTTCCCAATCGCAATTCCAATTCCCTGAACTCCAAGGTCTCCTAGACCCAGGATTCTGCTTCCGTCTGTGACAACAATCATATCAACCTGCAAATCAAGATTTTTAATAATAACTTAATGGTAAATTAGAAAAGAGAAAAGGAAAAATAAATCTTTTGATCCTTGATATCATAAACAGAGAGACCTGATCAGCTGGCCAATTATAGACCATAGACATCATTTCTCCACGATCCTCCGCACTGAAATACATTCCCCTTGGCCTTCGAAACAAACCACTGTAATTCTGGCAAACCAGACCTACAGTTGGGGTATAAACTATAGGTGCATATTCCTCAATATTGGCGATCAAAACCTGTCAATTTCAGAAATATGGAATGATTTGAATTGTTAAAAATGAGATCCATAAGCTTAGCTGTATAGAATTTTTTGACTACCCAAATTGGCAAGAATTGCATAATAATGCAAAATTTATCTCAGACGATAATGTGGGACAATAAATATTCCTCATCTTCCTTGAATCTCATTATATTGATTTTCTTTTTCACACTTTCCCTACCAAAATGTAAGCTCGAAATATTAATCAATCCATTCAAGAAAATTTGAGTTCAACCATTCCAACATCCATGAGAAGGAAATCAATTATGTATAAGAGTAATATAAAAACAAGGTCCGAGCATCTTGACATCCTTCTGTGGTCTACACTGAGTTGAGGACAGAAAGACATCATGAGGAAGGGGACACAGTTACAGCAAAAGGGATTATTCATAAAGTTTTACTTCCTCATTACTTGGGTGTAACCATCAACAAGCCAAATATGAAATTTAGCAACTATTTCAGATGATCACTTAAAAGGAAAGAATTAAATCCTAATTTTAAATGACAAACAACGTACGATATATAAGAATAAGATTTTCAACCAACCTTGTAGTACATTGTCTCATTTCTATCATGCAAGCGGTTAAGTATCCGCCATTTTGCCAGAGCATTTGGATCAGATGGCCCATCTCTTGCATGCACTTCAAGCCTCTTCAGGTCAACCACTGTTGATCAACAAATACTACTAATAATATTGCCGAAAGAAATGAAAGCTGGCATGAAAATGGAAAGTAGATTTATAGATATTTAACTTTATAGGAGCATTCTGAATTTTTGGAGTGAATGTTTATATATGATTAAACATATGAAAGAAAATATTTTATTCTATAAAGCTTACGACACGGCATACACCAAATGCTTTCACCATATTGTAAACAGCAAGATCTCTCATTTTTCACCAGTTTTACCCCACTATTACTCTTAATTAAGCAGCCAAGCAGCCCATGACACCGCATATGAGATTGCAAGCTTTTTGAGACTCATTGTATACTTGATCATCATTCTGAGGAGACAAATAATACACACTCTGTAATTGTATAGAAAAGTTACCCGCTCTTATTTTTTGTCTGCAGACTTTGTTTTTATATTAATAGAATCAACTTCACTCATCGGGAAAGATTGTAATTATTAGAAACGCCAGCCATAAACCCTAGTCATAAACCCTAACTTTGTTTCTTCATCAATTTGCAAGCATCTCCATCATATCACCAACAATAACGGTGAAACTGAAAACACATAATTGCTTTCTGAATCTTATGATGGACTGTAAGTGGCATTAAGTAACTTGAAGAACGACTCAATGAAGCAGGAATAAATAGTGCTGCAGACTGCTTATAAAGGCTCTCAATCAGCAGGAATTGGCAGAGAAACTCTACTAAGAATAGACAAAAATTTAGCAGGAGGGCCTGAGACATGAAGGAAAAAAGAGAAAAATAAACAATAATTACTTACTGAAGCGTTCTATTTGCTGCTCAGACGACATAACATTTGGAGGTAGAAGTCCCCGAAGATCTAGACGATCCCGTTCCGTCATGGAAAATGATGTTCCCTAATTGACAAATATTTACGAACAGAAGTTGCTGTAACTTAAAAACCGAGCAATCGAAGAAAAACCGTATGCATACATATATAAGCGCGCACGCCTCCACAGACACACACAAAACATTGGCTAGCTTGGAAAAAAACAAACACAGCTATCTGAATCGAAATCTAGCAATAAAACTCACTAACTAGAACCAAATCAAATTCAATTAACTACGATAATAAATAAATAATCACATTGCATTTGGAAATGGCAAAATCAAACTCAATTTTATCCAGAACTACGACGAACTTGTAACAAGAAATTCAGGTTGAATAAAAACGGAGAGTTGTTAAGTGTAGTATGCAGACTTTGTTGAACCAAGGATCGTGGAGAATGTCGAGGCTGCGCTTGTGCACAATGGTTGGACGATTGCCCTCGATCGTAGTGAAGGATCTGGACTGCATCAGCATCGGAATACAACTAAATTCTCTTGGATGTTTTAGACGCTTGATCAGGGCGGAGGCCGCTCTGATCTGATGGGAAAAGTTGGACATTCTTGAGTACTTCTAGCTTTTGGAAGTTCGAGTCGGAGCAGTAGTAACAGAAGCACATGTAATGTAAACAAGAGGGAGGCGAAGACTATACACTAGAATCGCTGAATCATTGCCAAAAGGAGCAACTATAATTTAGCTGTTGCCACGGTAATTGTAATGATTTTATATAATTTTTTGTGATGAAGTATTTCTTTTTTATATTTATTTGTACGGTGTTTCAAAAAAAAAATATTTATTTGTACGGTAAATAGGTCGCGGTGGTCTTTGACTTTAAGGTCGTGAAATGGATGAGTAAAATTAGAGAGAAATAATTATAATAATGTATATTTTATTCTTACTATATGACTGCTTCTAATTCTTTATTTATTTATTTTTTTTTTAGATTTGAGAGATGTGTAGTCTATATGATAATTATGTGTAAAATGATTACTTTTAATAGTAATTTCTATTTATATTTATACCGAATGGATGGATGGATGGATGGATGGGAGAGTACAGTAGACTTGGACAAAGGTTGTGTAGACGTGGAGTCTTCACAATCACGCCTACGCGAGAAAGACTTTGTAGTGTGTAGTCATGTATAGTGTCGTATATTTTTTCAAAAGAAGAAATTTGATAAATTTAAAATTAAAATAATTTTTTTAATAATAATTCTCACTTTTTATAAAAAGTAAAAAAATGGTGTCCACACCTTTTAAAACTATATGAATATATCTAACATTATCTTAAAAATATTAAACAAGTTAAAGATCTGTTTGCTTACTGGCCGGTGATGCATTAAATACTCTTTCCATTTTTAATAATGAATTGGCCAATAGTGGTCCATTCATTTGGATAACGACATTTCGTATAATAATTGTTGTTGGTAGGTGTACATCAAATATTCATTTTAAATATACATTAAAAAATATATAAATTTATTAATAATCATTTTCTTAACTATTAAAAAAATAAAAAAACACATTTAAGAGTCATACTATCGTTAATTACTTTATATAATTATCTGGTTTGCAGGGAAAAAAACATGGTGACGATGGATGGGGCAGCCTCATTTAATAGTGATAAAAAATACAGTAGCTTGAATAAGAAATGGTACCAAAAAATCAGGTATAAACTGGCTCAGTACAACGAATATTTTCGTTACGATAAAGTTTTTAAAAGGTCGGCAATTAATAAAAAAAGTTAATTTAATTTTTTTAATTCTAAGTTTTCTAATAACTGATATATACCTATGAGATGTACGATGTTAGAACATTAGTATTAGTTTATGTATATGTAAAATTATTTCTTTTACATATCCACTTTATCATTCAAGTAAAATTTTTACATTAGCTTATGTATATTTAAGACAAAATAATAATAAAATCAATTTTTATATATATATTTTGTAATTAACATCCACTACATACATTTGACATTAATAATACAAATGTAATAATAAAAAATATAATTTTTTATTAATAGATATTAAAAATATAATAAAATGAAAAAATATATATAATATATTATAATAATAAAATGAATGTGCAAGTGAAGGTTTGTTGTATTGTTGAATGAGGGAGAAAATGAAAGGATTGTGAGAGAGAGTGGGAGGAGAGAAAATAATGATTAAAATATTATTTGTATGGTGAATAGTGGTTATCCAAATTTGGATAAGCATTGTTAATATGTAGCTAAATATTTGGATATGCATAAGTAAATGTGAAGGATTTTAAGACCATATTATGCAAATATGACTTTGTATATGGATATACATATACCAATGCTTATGCTCTTATGTGGGCATTGTAACTTTGCTGGGTTGGTGGATCAGTGGGTTTAGTCCGACCCAAACTAAATGGACTGCATTTGGGCCTACGTACCCGCCCGTTTTGCCACTCCAGCCCTAGTTCCATCCGGTGGCGGGAATAAGAATTAGAAAAACCGCCAAAAATTACGAGAAGAAGAAAGGGTAAAAAAAAAAGAAAAAAAAAAGGAAAACAGAGCTACCAAAGCTATGGAGTTTTTGAACCTATGGAGAGCGGAGCTTCTCTTTTCTACGCCCTCACAACGTCTGAGACCCTAGCATCTGAAGCATACTAAGCACTAAGCAGCGACGTTGTCCGGCAAGCTCTGAACAGATAAAACTGGGCAAACTTTTTCAAAACGTAAGTTCAAACTTTTTCTTATTATCTCCTTTGATTCAGATTTTCTTTTTCTTTTTGTGTGAAATCATTCATTGAAAAAACTGAAAATACTTGTCAGGTAACTATTAGATTTTAATTTCTTCTAGATTTTTCTCCTGGTTGAACATGTGAATTGCCCGTTCATATTTTCTTCCTTCCGAATTCGCCTATCTGTAAACGTACTGTTTGGTTGCCGGGAAACCGTGGGAAAACCAAGATACAAAGAGAAACTGGCGAACGTTTACTTGGTTGGTTTCAAATTTCGATATTTAGTTTATTATTTTCAAAAAAGCGTCAATTGTTGTGTAACAGGAATTTATTGCGATCATAATGTGAGGGTTTGTTCGATTTAGGCCTGAAATCTGTACAAGGCCTCTAAATCAGAAGTGGATCCTTACAGTGATCATGTATATGCTTGTTGGCATCTGCTTATCAGTAGGATTGATGGTGGTCTCTTTTGAATGTTCATCCCATATCTTGGTATACTACTTGGGCCAATTATGACCATGACTGTTATATGTAGTAGACCTTTTTTCCAGGCATGTCTTTCATCTCATTGCATGTGTGTTCATACTAATTTGTGGAGCATGGTGTAATAAGATATATTAAAAGAAGATTAAATTGGGCGGGAGATATTGTTTGCAATTGAGTATTTGTGGAGTATATTTTAACATAAATCTATTCTCACTTTGTTATCACAAATCCGAAGCGAGAGAAAGAGTGGCAGAGATGGAACAACCGCAGCTAGGTTGCAGTGGAGCAGACGCAATTCTAAATCTACCACCCAGCTCTTCAATTTCTATTGCCTATCACCCTTTGTTTGGTCCTCATGATGATCTGATCCTCCTTGAGCTTGATGAGAAACTTCTCCCAGAGGTCCTCCAACGAAGGTAAGCTACTCCTGATTTCAAACTTCTCATAAATTTAATCTAATAAGAGGTGTCATTTCCCAGGATAACTTTAAGAGGACAACCTGATGAAGATGCAGTTCTTTGCACTAGGTCAAAAACTTATGCAGTGAAGTTTGTTGGGACTTCCAATTCGGTATTCCTTATACCCCCTTCTGATCAATCAGAATTTTGTGAAAATTCTTTGGATTGTATTGGGAAAGATCATGATCAACAAGTCGTTGCGTCAGTCATCAAAGTTGCACCTGGTAACATGGAGCTTGTTGAAGTTGCTCCAAGACTTGACAAGCTTAAGTTGCTTCTCTCTGTGAATCCTTATAGATTTGGGGAGGACATTGAAATGGAGGATTTAGAAGAGACACAGAAAAGTTATACAGGACTGTATAAATGGGATGATCTCGTTGAGCAGGTTCAAGCTAGTGATGAGGAACTGAGGTCTGCATTAAAGGCTCTTTCAGCCGTAGAGATCGGTGGTTATTGGAGAATTGTTGATGATAAGTACATGGACACGATTCTGAGCATGCTCTTGCATGATTCAGTACTAAATGATTGGTCACTTGATTTACTTAATGAGGATGAAGTAGTGAGTATGCTGGAATCAGATGGGTTCCCTCAAAAACTTGCACGCCATTGTTTGCACGTATACGGTACTAAGGTGGATGAGAATGTAGACAAACGCGTGTGGAGGTTGGATGAGAGGCGGGTATGCGTGCATTTTGCAAGAGAAATTCTGAAAGACGGGAAGAGGAAAATGGATACTTTCATGGCGAAGTGGATGCAGAAGATTCCAGAAGGGATGCAAGCAAGTTTCGACATGTTGGAAGGTGAAGTTTTGACGGAGAGGCTTGGTGTCGAGACATGGGTTCGTGCCTTTAGTGTCTCTTCTCTGCCATCTTCACCTGCTGAGCGTTTCTCCATCCTGTTCAGAGAGCGGCCAAAATGGGAATGGAAGGATTTACAGCCATACATCAGGTTCTATTTTGTTTTCTTGTCATACTTTCCCTCTCAATATACTCTTGGTTTTATTCGCAAGTAGTTTTATTTAATTACCTTGTTTAAATTTACTGTCCAGGGATCTGAAAGTACCTGGTCTTTCTTCAGAAGGTTTGCTCCTCAAATTCACTAGAAGAACACAACCGACCTTGGATGCAGAACCTGTTTTCAGTGCAAGATAGTTTTGACATGCTTCTTCGATTGGTATTTTTGGGTGTCCTCCATTGTTTGATTGGCTTGAAAGAAAAATGGAGTTGGAAGTAAAACTTGATTTATCTCAAGAGATTCAAGGTTGAGCTTTCTGAATTTTCTTATGCAGTAAGTTCCTGTGCTGCGTAATTGTCATATATATCGCAGTATGCAAGAACTATTCGAAACAACTGTAATGTTTCAATGAATTAACCCTTGTGTTGCGGGGGGCAATTAAAGACAAATGATCATTAAATATAAATGATATAGGGGCCCATTTATGTATGTATATTTAAAATCCCTAAATTCGGATGAAGATTTAGCAGCATATGATTGAATCAGATTGCCAATCTATTTTCACATCGTTTAATACATGGATAATAATCCAATGCCAAATTCTTGTGACGTCGGCTGCTGCTCTGTATTAAATTCTCTGCTCGCAGTAATTAAGCCAGATAGCCATTGCCTGTCCTTCCCATTACAACGAAGTGACAACTTAACTGAAAGGCCTATCTATATCAGAGCCATCATGCAGCAGTTATTGTATGAAAGGCTATAAAAAAAAGTTATATATTTATTAATTTCTGACAAACAATAATACACAGTCCATTATATTACAATTTAACTGTTATTATATATTAAAATATTAATATTTTTTATTTTAATTCAAAAATTTTAGACTTGCAGCAATTCAAAATAAATAAAATAATAATATTTTATATTCAGTTAACAAAGTGTAATACAGTTTGTTGGTATTTTTAATAAATAATTTTTATTTATAACTTTTCTTTTTAAGTCGTCATAACCGTTGGTTTCTATTAGTTGGAGTTTTTACGGTATTATTTACGGTTTAAACATTCGTGTCCTTTCAATGGGAATAAAATCTGGCAGCTTTAATACTTTTATTGCTTCAGTTTTATTATTTTAATGCTTATTAAAATGACCATTGGTTGGCTAGTACCGTTATTACTCTTGATGATCTTTTTTCCATTCCCTTTGTAAAACGTCAACTTTTTGTCAATTTATTTTTTTCATTGATTACATAGTTGCCGTTTATGAAGAACGTTGGCTTTGAAGGTTATTTAAGTGGGCTTTTATTTTGTTAACGTTGGTCATTTATTTTATTCTTTTTGTCGTTTTTTTTCCACTTACGTCTATCAACTATATATATATATATATATTTGTATAGTCTGGTGGATGGTATGAAAAAAGGAATATACTTTGGAGAAAGTGCGATAAGAATAACAAATTTAGTGAATATATTTTTTTTTGAGAGTATTTCCAGATAAAAGTAAGGTGTTCTTTTGAGTGGAGTTTTGGGCTCAACCACTTGTGCAGAGTACTTTTGAGTCATACGATGATCAGTTGGACTGTTGTATCCTGGAGGAGTCAAGTTAAGAAGATTTCTGCTGCATCGGTTAATTTGAGACTTTATACACCGCATAGGGCTTGAATCTCCTTAAAGAGAGTGATATTTTCGTGCCTCAGTCCAAACTGACTTCGTTTTAATTTTAATTACATTGTAATTTTTTTATATTATTATGTATTTTACCAACACAGTTAGTCTTATTTCATTTTCGTTGTAGTAATTTATTACTGGAAAATGATAAAATAACTATTCCTATACAATTTTTCTGCAACCTTCTAATTAATTTTGATTTTGATTTGATGTGTTTAAAATTAAAAAAACAATCATGACTCTCCTCCCTCCCTCAAAACGTCACTCAAACGGAGAATCCTCCAGATCAAACGTTAAAATGAGAGAAGTTGGCGAAATTCTGTCGATCGACATCCATAAAAGCTTGAGTTCCAACTACGGGCATCAACAAGAATCCTTACGTACGTACCATTACTTATCAATATTTGGCGGAGTCTGGCTTGTGAGTGATCCGTTCTTTTTCACTTTTTAATACTGCGCTTACGTACGTTCCAATATACAAAATTACTGCTTTCATTTGAAGAAAGGAAAATGTTAGATCTCTTGCTGGGTGCGGTAAGTGTATTTTTAAGTATTTTTTATATAATTTTTTTTAATAATTTTAAATATTTTTAAAATATAAAAAAAATATTATAATATTATTAAAAAATATTTTTTAATTACGAAGTAAAATAAAAAATCATAAAAATTATTTTTTTATGAAATTTTATTTTATTTCGTGATTAAAGAAATATTTTTTAATAATTTTTTTTTTTACTTTCTGATTAATTAAAGAAATGTTTTTTTAATGATATTTTAAATTTATTTTATTTTTTAAAAATATTAAAAATCTAAATAAAAAATAACTTAAAAAAACACTTGTAAAACAATACTACACTCAGCGGGAGCGGGGGCTGTAGCATTGTCCTTGAACAGATGGATCGTCGAGCTCTTAGCCGGAGTAACTCACCTTCTTGTCATGATCCATACTCCTGTACTATAAGCACGCTTTTCTGCCAAAGAGAGGAGGCCAAACACTCTAATGAAAAGTTCTCTGTCCCATCCACACGCTCGATCGATCGATCCATCGGAGCTTGTTCACTAGCAAAAATACACGCTTTTCCGATTCGTTTTGTTGTCTAAATGGACTTCTGCCTTCTGGAATCTGAGCATCACAAGTTTCCTTGACATTTTTCTTGAAGGATACAAGAGCAAGATCCAACTAAAAAAAAACTTTGAAAGTATAGATACTAGTAATAGTAAGGAAAATAGGAGTTACATATATATATATGTAACAGTCTCTTTTAATCAGCATGTTGGTTACAGTCTTCTCTATCACGTAGTACTGTGTCTTATAAATAATCAATGTGACATGATATATACTCCGTCCAATGGTGGAGTTAGTCTTCTCAGCAAATGAAGAATTCAACGACGAAAAGCCTGTCAATACATAGAGCAATTATATATATGTTGCGTGCTAATTACAAGCTCCTAGGTTGAAAATTTCATGAGTTTTAGAAGTGAAGTACCTAAGTATTGAACTACATGATGGCCATTTGATGGCTGTTCTATATTGTATCTTATATATAAATTGTAATATATATCCCTTTCACTTTACTTGTTCTTTATATCAGATCAGTTTCCCCGAGGAACATCAATCTGTTTTCCCGGGTATGTCCCTCTAATTAATTAGTGACTGATCTCAACCATGAGCTTGTGTCTTCTGCATACATATAAAGCATGAATATTCAGTGTCCTGTCTTGCTTCTGCCACCTGATCAGTACTCATTCGATGTGTGTTTTGGATAGGCGCGAGGAAAACTTAATTTGAGTTCAGTGGAGAAGTTTGCAATGGGTTTTCTAGATCTATTCATTGTGGCAGTGATGCCAGTTCTACAAACGCTCTTAATTACTGTTGTTGGCTTATGTCTCGGAATGGAGAGTACTATAGATCTCTTGGGGGCAAATGCCAGGCAATCTTTGAATAAAGTAAGTTAAAATCTCTTACAGTGATATCCTTTTTCTTCTCTTGTACATAGTTCTTTCGCCTATGTCAAGCGTGTTAGCTACTACAAAGCTTCAGAGGTATTTTGATGTTATTCTAGTCGTAGAAAATACCAGAACATGTGAAAATAATGACACTTCCCAAGTGAAGAGCTCATGCCAAATATTGTTAGAACAATGGTTAAATGATTAAAATCACATTTTCCTATTAGTTTAACCTTTTGGACGATTGATGATTTAATATTGTAGGCAAACAAGTGTAATTAATATGGTATCAGAACAGATAAAAGGTCACTTGTATTAGTACTTAGCCTCTTAAGTAAAAATGAGATCAGTGTCCTCTATGCAGGTTCATTGGCTTAATTCTATATTGTTTTATTGTTTCTTCTTGTCTTCCCAAGACCAGCATTAAGGACTAACAACATTACTTCAATGCATAGTTGGTATTTTTTGTGTTCAGTCCTTCGCTTATAGCAACCTGGCTAATACAACTACACTAGAATGCTTGGCAACGTTGTGAATTCAGCTCTGTCATACTTCTAAAGTGTTACTCCTCCCTCTTTTACTTTTCTTTCCACCGGCTAACTTTTGGTTAATCTGAAGGTGGTTCATGCTAGTGAATGTCCTTCTCACATTCATTATTGGCTCAGCCCTTGCATGGATGCTCATAAAAATCACTAGAGCTCCCCAAGATCTGCGAAGCCTAATCGTTGGTTGTTGTGCTGCAGGTACACAAAGATCCAAATAAACTCTCTATAGGGACATATTTTCATAAGAATCCCCTAGCTATTGTGGGCATAAATTAAGCGTTATTATGGCTAACCACACAAAACAATACTATTGCATCATAACAGTTTTAATATGGCACATATATCCGTCAGGACAAAGGATAGTGAGATTCTTATCCTCCGCATGATTTAAAATTGGGGAAATTCAAAACTTCTTTTTAATAATCAGTCTGGTAAGCACTTATAGTACAGGGTTTCTCGTTTTCAAATTTTCACTGACTAATAGAGGCATTCATAATTATAACTGCTATATATTGAACATTCAACCTTGACAATATCCAGCACTCCTGGAAGTACAATACTCTTAGAATTAGTTGAGCCACAAGTTAACATTTGCATCTTTTCCCTGTTTTATGCACCAATTTATATGTATAAGAGGTGCTTATCCATCATTATATTTACGGGAGATTGTTCTGTGCAGGAAATTTAGGAAACTTGCCCAGCAGTCTGTAAGGAGGAAAATAGTCCATTTGGAGACTCCTCCGTTTGCTCTACAGATGGAGAGGCTTATGATGTGCTTTCTATGGCGGTAATAGTCCATTGTTCTCACTCTACAATCTCCAAAATCAATGAATGTCACAGTAAGAACAGCAGGCTATGAACGATAAATGTTGCAGTGCCTCCACTGTTAGTTCATCTGTATGATTCAGTTGATAGGCGCCCTCTTGGATGAGATGTTAGTCACAAACCACATCAATAGCCCAGGCTCTTCTGAAAGGGGCTAACTTTTGTATGTCTTACAGCTCCAACAATGTCCGGACCATTTTTAATCGTTTGTTATTTCTGTTTTGATGATCCAGGTAGAATCAGTATATATATGGTCTTATGTGTATCCTGTTATGCGGATATATGCAAACAAGGCAACCAAAGACATTGAAACAGATGGCTCTACAATAAGGGAAAACGCTTCTAGAAAAGCCCCATATATGTATTCAGAGATTTGCACAGAAGTGCTTCTTCCTTCAACTGGTTGCACAAGCTCAGAGGTATACATGGATCAAGTTAAAGTCCCTTTTACTGGGTCTGAGTGAAAAGCAAAGGTTTCTTCTAGTATGTTGTGTTTTCCTTTTTATAGTATTCGAAAGATATCTTCCCAAAAACTTTAATTCCACTCACCGTGATCAATACAATCACTGGAGGCAAAGAAAACTAATCCTAACATAGAACATTCTACTCAGTAAACAGGTAAATGCCTGTATTAAGATGAGGGAACCCTAAGAAGAGGGATGACACATGTTAAGGTCATAAAGAACATATATAGCTAATTCAATGTAGAAGATCCAGGGCATAAAATAGTTGGTCGATCTTTATTAACTTTTGTATGGTTGAATGGGACATCATACTCTCATGTCCCAGAATGGCTACATGCATGCTTTATTGGTATGAAATGACATCTCATCATGATATGAAACCATTCATTATTCTAATAGAGTAACGGATGGCAAATCTTGGTAAATTAAGAAGCACATTTCTTGTTTAAGCAGGTTAACAATGCTTAAGTATTCATTATCATATAATAATTGGCCTTTAAGGTTAAATTCCAAAACTTGGGTTAATGATATTTTCTTGACTAATTTCCAATTGTTATTAGCAGAACTCATGCAGTCTACCTTTATAATATTAGCTAGATTTACTTTTGTTAGGCTGTTTTCTACTGAATATCTTTGCTAGTTAAGGCAACTAAGTTGTTTTTACCCCCTTCTATTATCTCCTTGAATAAAATAATTCTTCTGATAGGTAACATTGCTGGAGAAGACTACACTGCAACTAAAGAAGCTTACCGGGCACATTTGCACCATCTATAATCGCAGCGGTATGCTCATAGTACCTGTTCTGTTCAGCAAAAACTGTCTTTGAGCTCATGTCATGATCTGTATAGTCCCTTTTCCTTCCATAATCTCTTTAAAGGTGTTAGTTCAAATATTAAAGAAAAACTAGACGATCTGGGCAATCTACTCCATCTCGACCTCGAGTTGAAAAGACCTTCATGCCAAAATGTTTCTTCAAAACTTGAATATATAATCCTTCACTTAATGGAGAATGAGATAATTCAGACTTAATGAAGACTAATGCACTACTTCCACAGTCATTTCCAATGCTCCAGTACATAATCACTTTATTTTATTTTATTTTGAAGTAATCTCTTAATTATTGTGTATATGCTCCATAAAATTAATATGCTTATTTTTACATCTATAGACTATTGGTTTTATCATCGCAGTAGTCTCTCCTATACGAAAGGCACTGATTGGTGATGATGCTTCTCTTCGTGCGGTCTACAGCTCCACGAGTTTGTTAGGGTATGGATCCTACCTCTTAGCCATATAGTTCCTCCTTAGTTGTAAAGATAGCCATAAATAACGTGTCAACGTCGGTAGTGCAAGTGTATATAATTCTCGGAGCAAGTTAACACTGCGTAAAACCCACACACACAGAGTCCCAATTTGGTCTGGTTTACACTTCCCATGCAGCTTATTTTTCCATGATCTAGAAGGTTGCATTGAATCCTTCTAGTTCTTTTCTCTTCTACAGGGAAGCAGCAATACCATCTATGACACTGATAAATGGAGCAAACCTTCTTGGAGGTAACTTTACACTGGTTCTAATATTTGTTATTTGTACCTTGGGTTGGCATGGCTAGGTTATCATCCCTTCATGAATGTCCCATGAAAGGCTTCTAATATTAAAGTCGTTTATAGAAACATTTTTTTTTTCCTTTTACAGGTCTAAAATGTACTGGAATAGGTCCATCATTGATCATAGGGATTATTGCAATTCGGTACGTGATATTGCCTTCACTGGGTATTGTGATTGATTGTTAAGGCTGCAAACCATTTTGGCATGGTGGGAATGGATCAGATCCATTATATCAGTTTACATTGATGCTTCAGTATGCTCTTCCACCTGCAATTAACGTAGGTATGCATATGCTTACTAGTTTTTCGTTTCTGTTTGGCTATGTGAAAGCCCCCTGTTTGAAACCTTTATACCTAGTGCTTCTTGGCAACATATAGAAGAAATCCAGACTGAACTTTCTAACATCTCGAGTTCAGATGGTTCAGTTTGAAGTGTTGAGAACCTAATGGTACCATTTCTCAATTGCTTGAGACTGGAGAGAAGGAATGCACTTTCATTATACTATGGACGTACATTGTTGCGGCATTCTCTCTAACGCTGTGGTCTACCATCTTCATGTGGCTTGTTTCTTAATTTGGTTGCTTATCTCATTGTTTTGATGGCCTAACGATAGCAAGCACGACGACATCCAGATATATAGGTACCTACTTCTTTATCATTTCTCTGAACCAACATTATTTACAATTGCCTGTAACGAAATCAACAACCAAATATTCCTCCAATGATATTATTTGCTTAATTTATCAAATTGTAACCCTACTATTATCATTTATTTTATATGTTAATTCACTAGCCCTCGCACAAATTTTACCATGCCACCGAAATAGATTAATTTTTTTTTTTCTATTTTTTAGACTCCAAATGCAGACCCAAAAGTTCCTCCGGTGGCTAGGAATAATGTATTAAACGCTGTATAAGCTAATCAAACAAAATAAAAAAATAAAAAAAAAAGGACCGAGCCAGCGATATTTGAACATCAGTACATCCACTGAAACTTGAAAATTAAAAGTGGAAATAAATAAAATAAAATCAGGGATAGTTCGCAACTTTGAGATCGTCAGTAATCCAATTATCATTATCTGAATATAAGGCATTCTTAGCCACTTTCTCAAGAAATAATAATAGTTGGGAGTATTCAGATCTCAGAATCCATGAAGACCTACAAAAGGTTGGATTCAAGCTATTAAAAAGAACCTATCCATAAACCTCGACTAAAACCTTTAGAAACAAGCTGAAAAGCAGAGGTGCTCTCACTATTACATTTTGAGTTTACTATTAATTTGTGTTTGTAACAAGAAAGCTAGCAACAGCAACGAATGCAGTGAAATGCGCACAGTCCACGTAAATCATCAGTCGATACCCAAACTGGAATAAGATTCAAAGCCACCCTGACAATCAGAAAAACTCAAAATGAAATTACTCTCAATACTATAAATCAGACCATTAAAAAACCTTCTTTTAGGTACGAATACTAATATACTCAAATGATCCAAGTTAGAAAAGAATACGACATGAACAAGTACTATATGACATACGGGAATTCCAACAACATGGAACAAGATACAGGTTGCCTGCCTTCTTTATTCCTTTATTTTCTAGTTTTTGGCTAACTTGTGTACTCTAAAACTTCAAACTTTTCATAAATTCAAAATTCAAATTTGTGGGCATTTTGGTTCTCCTAATTTTAGAGAGAGATGCTACTTACAGAGCAGTCATCATGAACACGCCATATGGTTTCCCCAAGGAGGTTTGCTACTGATAAGACTGTTAGCTGAGGAAAATAGTTTTGCTCCAACAACGGAATCGTATTTGTTATGATCACCTCTTGAAACAAACCACTCGATAATCTCTCAATTGCAGGAGGACTGCAAACAGAAAAACAATGCAATAAATTGAATGTTAACAACATAAATATATATTGATTGCATCTATCAAATTCCAAAAATTCCTATTTGATAGTTTCTTCTTCTTCTTCTTTTTTAAGTATATTCGTCTAGAATGTCAGCCAATTTGAAGCTTCTGCTGACATTTTCTTTTACAATATGCCAGGATGAATAAAAGAAAGAGAATATTCATGTACAAAGATCCATATACCTAAAAACAGCATGTGTACTGCATGCATAGACTTCCCTGGCCCCCTCTTGGTGCAAAAGAGCTGCACCTTTGGAAATAGTCCCTGTAACCCACCAGACACAGTTACACAGATAACAAAGAAAAGCAACAATAATTAAGACTTAAGAAAATATGAGCAATTAGGTCAATCTCCAGATAACTAAATACACTGCCAGTGTTGCCATCATAATCACTATTAGCATGCCACTACCATTATTATCTTCACCGCATCACTATAATATTGCCACCCCGTTCAATATGTCATTGTTGTGTCTGATATAATCATGCCTCTGCTCCCACAACCTTATTTTGACCACCCTACATAGTTCCAGTTTTCATAAATTTTGTAAACAAGATGAAAATCATTAATGTTCTGTATATTTCTTGTTCTGATCCTCAACTCCACCCCCCGCCCCCCACCCAGAGAGAGAGAGAGAGAGAGAGCGGAGGAGAGAGGGAGATAAAAAGTATTTCTGTGAAAAATGTCCACCTATGTCATTTAAGTATACAGGTGATGGATTCTCTAGAAAAAATATTTTTACCATAACAATCAAGAATTTTAAGACTGCCACATCTAACTATTTACTTTTAGTGATCATTTTCTAACCCATAAAGGCAGAAGTGAGGGCATAAAGACACACCCGCTGTGTCGATCATGTCATCCACCATTACTGCTACCTTTCCCTTCACATCACCTATGAGATTCATCACCTGCAAGATGACATTCACCATATGTTTCAGGATCTGAAGATGGCTGTTCAGAATGGTCCTTGTCCTTTTTCCTTTTGATTTTTAGGTGCATTTCCTGTATGCTCTTTGTTTATTTGGGCAGTGCTCTCATAGCTTTCCATTAATATCATTTTTTGATAAATAATGTAATCTCATTAATAATTCTTAACCTATACAAAAAGTTTTGAAAGGTATCAAACAAGAGGATAACCTAGAAAATTTTCATAAGAACAACTATTCTTTGCATTAAATCATAATTACCCACCCAAGACCCTACTTTGGCAGGATCACCTCTCAGGGTAATGACCTTAAAAGAATTTATAGTTTATTTCATTAAAGAAATGGGATGTGTCTCATTGCAGCAAACAAGAAAGTAGAAGTGGACTTGGAAATCTGGAGCATTTTGGTTCAGATCTAGAAAATTTGGCACATGTAGAAAGTCAATAAAAATATGCATGTGGGCATGAAATAATCATACAACATGCAATTGTTAGAAAATAACACAATTGAAGCTTATACACAAATATAATTATAGAACAGAGGTCCAACTTCCTCACTTGAGCATAGCACACGGGTTTTTTTTTTTCAACAAAAAGAAAAAAACGCAAGGATGGATCTCAAGTAAGCCAAATCAGAGGGGGTATCATCCAAAAATTCCTTGTCATCATTAAACTTTCTCGTCAAATCAATTTCACAATATTTTTATTTCATTTCTTATTGATATATTTTTTTTATATGTAAAATTTATTGATACTACCAGAGAAATGGGTGAAGCCCACGTACACAACAAGTATACAAGAGAGAACACCCTATTAAGAGCTAAGCCGATTAAGTTCTATTGTAGATATCTTATTGATATTTGAACCTAATTTATTCTAATTGTATTTTTAAAGCATAGCATTGAGTAACATTTGGAAACTGAAAATGGAAACCTTAAACAGTAAGAGTTACATTAAAATTTAAATCAGATAAACACATCAGGGCATAGTAAACTGCACAGAGGAAAGAACACTTTTTTTCCCCAACATACCTCATATTTCATTGAGGCAACATGTAACATATGAGCTTTAGGAATTTTTCAACAAGAGATAAAAACGAAGTAGAGAGATCAAGTAAGGGCATGTTTGGACACTTAGATATTCTCATATATTCTCAAAACTTCTCATATTTCCTTCCCAAACATCAATTAAATACAAAACACTTTTCAAGTTTAAATCTTCAACATTTTCACCTAATCATTATCCAAACACAAAACCCAATGCAACTTTCCCAAACTTATAAACAAAACACAAAAAAGAATACAACTTTTTTAAATTTCAAAACAAAAATAATATTAAAAAATTATATGCAAACAATTTTTTAACTTTATAATATTTATATTCCAACTTTTTCTCTCTCCTTTCCCAAAATCCAATAAAACATCTTAACTCAAACCATTTCACTACTATTCACAGAATTAGGAGATATATCAAGTGTCCAAATGAGCCCTAAATTTAAATTACTGTAAGTCCTACCTCTGCGATGTTGTGGCCATGACGCCTTTTATCTACAATGGCAAGAGGTGCATCAGATAACTTTTTGGCAAAAGCACGAGCTCTAGCAACTCCACCAACATCTGGCGAGACCACTACTAGATCATCAAAGCATATAGACTTGCTGGCAAGGTAATCAAGTATAACAGGCTGGAGATGCAAAAAGAAACAAATATAACAATTGATCAAATAACTTATAAGGTTCCTGACAAACGTTTCTAAAGATCACACATGCAAGTATTGAGACTGATGCAGTTGAGAGAGCCAAAGAACTTACGTATCTTCAATCTATAATTAAGGAAGGCACTCAAGAGAAACAAAAGAAGTCCCTCTGGATGCTAAATCAAGTAGGGTCCAATTATTAACAGAACTTAAAAAGCCAAAGTCAATTTTCTTTGATAATTGAGAATCAACCATCTTGAGTGATTCAAGATCTTCTAAAAAAACAAACTCTATGAGGTTATTTTTGGGAATTTAAATTGAATGTAAAGTAAAGACATTTATGGCGGAAGGGACCTAAATATTCTTTTATCTTGATTGGACTTGACTTCAGGTAGCTGTGTCAGGGACAGGACATCCTTGTCAAACTCAAGCACCCTTGTCTATGTATAATATATATAGATGAAATGCAAGTAGCATGGGTTTCTTACCTGACCATATACATGATCTACTGGAATATCAAAATAGCCCATGGACTGCCCTGAATGGAGATCACAAGCAAGAACACGGTTTGCACCTGCTTCTGTAATCAAATTAGCCACTAGTTTGGCAGCAATGGATTCACGCCCTTGAGTCTGAAAGGACAACACTTGGAAATTGTGTAAAATAAACTTGAACTCAATAAAGAGTAATTTTAAATATCAGCATTGACTACAACCAGCTCCAGCAGAACTTACACAAAATGCATACTCAGAAGCTAATGATTATCTTATGCTTCTTTTGTAACAACACTTCTTTCACCAATTTATCTTTTTTGATAAGTAAACTTCTTTCACCAATTTACGCTCTTTACAATTTCCTACTTGGTAGCAGATCAAGTTTTTCTTCAGACTTCACAATGTCAATTAAATTATAATTTGGGAAATGGATACTTAAAAGCAAAAATACACTAGCAATTGAATTAATCACTGATAAGTGATGTAATCAGGACCTAACTGCAAGTTATGAATGCCATGAAACCATACCATAAAATTTATATGATTCTAAGGCCTGATCTACTACAGGAAGAAGACTGTCAAAACCAGATCCATGAGAAGTGTACAGCAATAGTTCTTCATCCAGACATCTGGGTGAACAATTTCAACTAGTATTGATACACAGAAAAGCATGTTTCCTCATGACACTTGATCTAAAATTAGATGAGTTCACTTTTTAGATTCTTTGCTAATTACTCAGTCACCTTTCTGTCAGCCCTGGCATATCCGAAATACGGAATCACTGCAGTAATATTTTTAGCTGATGCCCTTCGACAAGCATCGATCATTATCAGAAGCTCCATAAGATTTTCATTTGCAGGAGGACATGTGGGTTGCACAAGATAGACATCACACCCTCTGACACTCTCTTGCAACTGAACATATATCTCGCCATCAGCAAAACGTTTTATCTTAATCTTTCCAAGCTCCAGACCCATGTAGCATGCTATTTCCTATCGAATTCACAAAGATGCATCTTGAATAGGTACATACCAAATATCTACATAATAATTCAGAAATTTTTTCAAAAAGTAGTTAAACGATAAAATATCATATTATAGAGGAAAGAAATTCAAAAGCATCAACTGATATATTCTTTAATGATTTGCTATATTCCCCCCCACTTCCAGGTGAAGGACAGCTTGATGCCTCCTTTATTTGGTCAAACATTCCTTTATCTCTCTGATCCAAAGATTCGAAAATAAAAAGAAAAAATATCTATTACAAAAAATAATATTCACGCAACACCGCCATCTATTACCAGCAAGCTTCTTTAAACGTCATCTCTCCTCGACATCTCCACCCCTAACTCTCACGGTGTTTGATTTTAATAAAATCAACTAGTTATTGCAATTACAATTCAACGAATTCTATCCTGCAGCATAGAATTGTGATAATCTGATTCATTGCAGTAGTAACGTTAGGATGTTGCTAATGGTTCCTGTGTAACCAAAGAAATAACGACAAAGACATCAAAGGAAAAAAAAAAAAAAAAAAAAGAGCAGCTGTGGATGTGCACTAACGAACATTCAGTGATGTGCAGTATTTATTTTTATGTGATGATGGAAATATTCAGCAACAATCGCAAAAATTTATGGTGCCGCTTTCATAATTCTATTCCTGAAACACTTTTCGGACCAATCCTTAATCGCCCTAAAACTAAACCATTCTACAACCATTATACATTGAATTGTCACGCAAAACCCACAATGCAGCTTCGGGAAGAAGGTATATATATATACACCTACTGATAGGATGAAAAAACTAAAAAGAAAAAAAAAACTTCCAATGACGTTACAAAAAGAAATGAGATTATGCTACAGAACCGCAAAGTTTACCTGAGAAAGTGCGGGATTGGCCGTGCCGGAGAATATCCGGAGCCGAGTGTCACTCTTTTCAGGCGCATCTTCCAAGCGAGCTGTGTTCGCAGCTAATCGACTCGGAATTGGCAGTTCACTGCTAAGACTTGGAATGCAGGGCCTCCCGTTCTCATACTTCAAAGGCTCCACCAAACTACAGTTCTGAAAAAGTATAACAGGAATTCTCAATTCTCTGGAAATCATTTCCCAATACAAAGGAAAACGAGAAAAACCGATTCCAAGACTGCATTTAGAGAAAAGCAAGAAAGAAGCAGCGATTCTTACGAAGCAGTTTTGGGAGGCTGGGATGCGAGTGCTGGAGTTGTTTGGGAAGAAATTCAAGTTCAAACTCCGAGAGCGTAGAGAAGAACGAGAAGTGAGCGACGAAGCTATGGATGATGAGCAAGATTGAAACAGAGAAGACATGTTTCTTCCTTTTCTCCGATCCTTCCAAACTTCAAAAAGAGCAAAAGAAAAGCTAGGTAATTTGAAATTTTCTTCAGATGATTTGCTTCGTTTCCGAGAAGAGAACAGAGCAGATCAGGGTTTAACGAAGTTCAGGCTGGGCCTCATCCATTCATTTTCAGTCTCTTGTGATATTTTTCCATTGCTGCCTCGGAGAACAACCACCACCCCCCAAAAGTTAATGTAATTAACTCACTACAGTCTTACCCAACTCATTATTTTCTGTCAAATAGCTTACAAATATTTATGAGTTTTCCATTATCTATCACTGTTTTTTTTTTTTTTTTTTCTCTATCTCTTTCTGGTTTAGGATACAACATAAATTTTTATGGATTTTGATCGGACTATTTAAAATTGGAGATTAGGAAACTATTATCATTTTTTCTAGATTTACAAGATCTTCTAATTTCTTAGAAAAAACACGATTTTGCCGAGTTTTTTTTTTATTTTGGTAAATCTTAATAGATATTTTTGGATAATTTACAATTTATTGAGAATATTTTAGAACTAAGTATTAATATAACATAAACGATAAATACGACAAAATCCTTGAGTTACTAATATATGTATTCTATTACCAAATTAGGTCTACTTTACATCAATACGTTTTGGAGACCGGATGGATAATTGTGATATAAATATCCAACTTTGAATAGCCTAGGTACTACGTTTAGTACAATAATGGATGAACAGGAAAACAAACAACAAAATTTATTGGAAAAAATACTCATTTGAAGGTCTGTTTGGAGCCAAAAAAAACGTATGCCCAGCTCGTATTCTATTTGAATCCTAACGTCTGGATTACAAAATACAACATAATGGAAAATGTCAAGTCTGCAAGGAAAAGAAACCAATCTTGTGTATTTAATTAGTTACACCGAAAATTCATGACAACATGTCAAAGATAATGCTTTAAAGCTCGAGGCCACCTTGAGCAAAACTCCTTCAAAAATACAAAACTTCCAGTGGGGAATGACTCAAGAGATGCAGAAAGATCTACATTCCAAATCGACCTGATTTACATAAAGCAAAAGTTATCTTCCTTCAAATGCCATCCCAGATAAGCTGAAAATGAAAAAACAAACATCACGAGCTGGATCTAGGCATCAAGAGGAAACCCCATATGGGAGAAAGGCAGCAGCCACGATCCGACCCTCCTCATTCAGTATGTTGTAAGTTGATGCAGCATTTCTCTGCAACAAATGATGATAAAGATCATAAAGATTCTATATATACCACTGGTTGATTTCAGCTGAAAAATCTAAGCGTGAAATGGTAGGATCAACCACAATGGATAGATATTAAAACTGGAAAAGGAGGGCATGAACTACTGTTTAAGTTTGACATTTAGTCAACCACGTAATCTTTAAACAAATTTGTTAATCCAAGAAAAACAGAACACATTTTGACAATTATGTTTGCTACTATGAAAATTCAAGAAATGATATATTCTGTTAAAGACAATCCTTCACTTAAATTGCGATGAATGGGTAGAGTCATTTTTGCCTGTGGATCTGACATTAATCATCCCATACCTACTAAATTGATGCATTTACAGATGTCCATTATTGAAGTAGCTGATTCCTTGCACACCATAGCTTGAAGGGCTCACATCACACCCAGGTGACACATACTTGTGCAACTACTACTTTTCTCACAAATGACAGTGAATGTGAGGAACAAGGCCTGAAATGTCCTTTTTACCTATATATAGAAGCCTGCCCTCTCAGTTTTATCTAACAAGCTAAAAACTCCAACTTAGTCACCGGTTGCACAAACAGAAGCACCCACTTTAACCCTAATGCCAGGGCCATGTAAAAGCACGAGCAACTTGTAATCAATCAATTTATACGCTTCCCAAATAGGAAAAACTTCCCTGTTGTTCCTTAAAAGATTTAGGAATTTTGCAAGACTCCAGATCTTACTCTGTTTTATTGCCTAGTACTCTGGCAACAATTTTTAACTTGGTTTATTCCTCTCACATTTCCTATATTTGTTACTGCATTCATTTCTGAATTTACACACAATATGAAGCAACCATGTGAGACAGAAGTATAACTGAGAGAAAGAAGCCGAGCCCAGAAATAAGAGGAAAAAATCTGATATACCGAGTCAAGGACTTCTAACTTCATGCCAGTAGACCGAATGAAGCGCCGAAGTTCAGGAACTACAGGCTCAATGTACCTCCCACAGCCAAGTATCAAAATCTCTGGAAAACAGTGATAAAGTGGACGGTCAATAAAAATAAACAGCAGATTGCTCTCACCTAATAACAACAGGTACCTTTAAACAACAGAAATTACTCTTATCTATCGTGATTCTGGTTATTCTCAAATACTTACAGACATAAAATTAAAAATGCAAGGAGATTGGCCATTACCACAAGTACGTCAGGAATTCTTTTTTCAATAACACATACCTATACTTTGCCATTTCACTATTATTCAATGAATCAATTCTTCATGACACCAGATTACATGACCGATCAACATGCACAATATGGATCATTGCCACGGTGCCCATGACTCAAATAACAATTGGGTCACCACACAGGGCTAGGTGCAAGCGAGTAGTAAATATAAAGGGTCAACATGAGAGGACAATACCACAATTTCAATTCTCACCGGGTATAGGCCGCACAGTTTGGAAGATAGATAAGCTGCACCACAGCATATAAAGATGAAATGTCAGATATAGGAGCGAGCAACCCTATGTATTCTTCGTCTAGCTAAAAGTAAATTTGAAGCAAGGACTTGATACTGATAGAAACTTGCAGGAACTGAAAGAATGTGAGAAAATGAACCAGACATGCACATATTACACGAGATTATCGGGGAAGTGTAGATATCATTCCAGCCACCCAAAACATTTATAACTAACTATAAAACTACAAAGCAGCTAAAAAATACGTAAAGCAAAACTACTCACTTTAAAAGAAGGGGAAAATTATAGGACATACCTATCTGGAGTAATCTCTGAGAATTTCTTGGGGGCCCAAGACATTAGCAAGTTCCCAATACAGAGCAAGCTGCCTTCATAATCCACCCCATTTACGGTGAAACCCGTGTCCTTATACCTAAGATTAAGCAAGATAATCCATATTAATGCCTTCGAATCAAATCAGAACCCAAAGATCGCAATAAAATCTTCCTAAAACAAATGGAAAAATCGTATTGTCCCAAGAAAGAACCATAAACGGAACGATCCAACATCAATTTTTTTAATTAATGGAAACCATGTAAATGTGGAATTGAGATGAGAAGAATTTGGAGGCCTAAGGAGGTTGTACCTTTGAAAGCGAAGCTGATCTTCGGGGACGTTGTCGATGAGATTGATCTGATCGTAGAGAGAGAAAGCGCGTCTCAACGACGGCAACACCGCTCGGTTAGTGGGCTTCGGACACTCCTTTCGAAGGCTCCGAATGAGGTTAGGGAGTGTTGCCACCACTGCTCTCTGTCTGACCACCATCTCTCTGTCTCAGATTGTCTCGATCGACGATTGGACGGGTTTGATTGATGTCAATATCGGGTCGATTCGACGTAGTGTAAGGACCCGGATCCAACAAACCAACCCAAGTTATCCAACTTATTATTCTATTTAAATCCAAGAAAAATATAAATGACGATAAATAATTTTCAAAAATCCCAAAAATTATATATAATGTTTGAAGGGTACTACAATTATAAAAATATTTCATAAAAGTAAATTTACAAAATGATACTTTACAATCTAATATACAATTTATAAATAAAAAATTATATATACCAAATTACCATTGTACTTTCATCTTACTATGTAAGATATGTCACATTTATCATCATTAAATGATTTTTTATTAGATAATAATCTAAAAATAATAAATATGTCACATCTTATATAGTAGAATGAAAATAAGATATTAAGTCTGAAGTATAGCATTAGTATGTTATAATAAGATTATACTAACCTTTTTTTCATATCAAATATTTTTAATAAAGTTTTTAAGCACCTTTTCCTATAAAGTATTATTAACCTCGGGGCCAGTTTCATTTTCCGCTTCCATACATCTCATTTTTCTTGGAAATCAACTTTATATACCTAACAGACTTTCTTGCAAATCAATTGCAGCATTAGGATAAGTTTATAGAGTTCCGATATAAGAGCAAAGGAAAAATAACAAACCATTAACACCATTCCTTGTATTGTAATTGTATTTTGTGCCACTAATATCCTTGGTATTCTCAATCAATATTTGAACTCTCAAGCTCTCAAGAAGAAAAAAAGGAAGGTTAGATCCTTCAAACGAAAGCAATGTCAATCACTGCATTTTTCTCAAGATTTTATTTCAAGTAGGAAAAAAAATTCTTGCTCAACTTTCCAAGTTGAAGAGTGTCAACACCAAAGCCCGTATAAAACATAACAATTTGGAACTGTAAAGGATTTACCAAAATGAAAATTTTATTAAAAATATATCTGACATTTTTTGCAGGTAACCTTCCAACCTTCTTATTACATATTGTAAAATAAATTCCAGACGCACAATACATCAAGGAGCTGCGTACGAAGGAGCAGGCAGAAAAGGAAACGGTGCAACAGAGGCATATGCTACAGGTGGGCGTGATTGTTTGCCGCCGGTGGAACCCATCTCATGGTTCCTCTGGTCAAGATTTTCACTTTCTTCTGCTAGAGTTCCCAAGGAAGATGAAAGCTCAACAACCTCCATTGAATTGTCTTCTTGGACAAGTTGCTGGTTATCGGGGAGACGGTGAAGTAGGAGCCCAGACATGAATACAGGAAGATACAGTAGGCTAGCATGAAACATCCTCCTAGCTTTTTGTGCAGTACGGTCTCTGTAGAATGAAAATGCCGCATAGCTTATTGCAAGAGTAAGGATAGATGATTCAAGGCAAAACCATCCAGAAGTCACGCCCCCTGCAGAGAAAATTCAGTGAGGTAATTGATAAGTGTGATCTTTAAGATAGAGATCGCTTCTTGGTAATTGGACAATTGCAAGTAATGACCTACAGCCCAAAGACAAGACAAAACTAAAGAGGGTGAAAAAAAATCATAGTTCGTTTTTTCCCCCACTAAAAGGATGAAAATGGGGGTAAAAAGTAAATTTAAAAGAGCTAAATAGAAAGAAGAAAAATAAAATAAAGGGCAAATAAATAAATCAAGTTCCTACCATAAAACCCAACTAAAAAGATAAGCAAGAATTCCTAATAAAATCTCTTTTTACTTGTAAAAATAAAATTAAAAAATAAAACTTTGGGAGACTAGAACTCACAATCATACGCCAGATAACCCAAAGGAAGCAGATATAGGGAGTTCCTTAAAGCCACCGATGCAGTTCTCCGACCAGAAGCATCAGCAAGAGAGAACATCCTAAACCTGAATATGCATCCAAGGATATATAATGACTACTCGGTAAAAAGCCAAGTGAAATGCAAGGAAACCCCATAGACGTAGGCTAGTGGACAAGGAACCTAGTCGCATACAATATATAGACAATCAACAAGATGGGCGGGCACCCCCAAAGGGGCCCAAACCCCAACCCCAAACTCAACATAGAGAGAAAACACCCCACCCGACTAGGGTGAAAATATTTTGTTCATAAAGGAAAAAAATTGTATTGGAGATAAATTATCAACAACAATTAGCATATAATTTTTTGGGTAATGTCACCCCATCAAATCTTCATATATGTATCCAACTCAGCCCAATTATAAATAGATAGTACTATGCTCTGAAACAGGCTTAAGCCACCAATTAAATATAGCCAAAGGACAAAAAGGTATCTTCCAACACAGAACCATTTCTCTATGTAACAAGGTGGATTGATCCAGCTACTAGAATGAGTGTTGAGTTAACTTTAATGCACATACCCTCCAGCCGCATAATCATTGCGGCACAAGTAAGCGAGGGCCATGAAATGTGGTAGTTGCCAAAAGTAGAGAGCAGCTGGAAGAATCATTCCATTCAATGACACCTGGCCAGAAGCTGCAACCCACCTGAGAACCCAACACACAAACACGTAAGTAAGCAGCCACATTAAGCATAATCAGTACTGTATAAACGCTTAATTTGAATCAAATTGACCTCATCCAATTATTTATAAGAGGAGATAATTTACTAATGATTTGCATATATATAAAATCTAAACTCACTTTCAAATGTCCTCCATCATTATAATCACCATAGGAATTTCCATAATTTGTAAGGAATTTTTTTAATGGGTAAAGACAAAGTAAATGATTATTTTGTAAGAAATACAAAGTTTAATATCAACTCACTGTGTAAAGCCAGAGTTCATTCATGCATATTGTGTAGAGTCAAAAATCCACTATAGTTTTCAGTTAGAAAAATGTGCAGATAAAAGCCAATAGAAATGTAAGGGACTTATTACCCAAGAAGTGGCGGAATAGCACCAACAACAGCCCCAACCCACGTATTGACTGGGTGGATCTGCTTTAAGGGAGTATAAACAAATGCATAAAGGACAAGATTTGAAGCTGCCAGCCCAGCCGCCAACATATTAGCCTGCAACAACCTTGTCATAGAAGCAGTCCCTCAGATTACAGGTTAATGAGACAAATTTCACAATTTAAATACCAAACTTCACATATGAAAGGGGATGAGTGAATTGATATTCCCACCTTGCCTGCCAATAAAGCAGTGCCAGCTACACCGATGGAAGATGCCCAGGTGACTGCATGGGGTATGGTAATGCGCCCTGAAGGAAGCGGTCTTTGCCTTGTTCTCTTCATTTTGGCATCATTGTTTATTTCAAATACCTAAGGCAATAAATTCATTTGAAATAAGTGGGAAAAATAGAGAGTTGAAACTAGCCAATATGTGATAAGAAAACTGAAACTAGAATATGCTTTCAGCAGTCAATAAATATAACAAGATTAACCAATGCAAGATAAATCACGTAAACACTATCAACCAACTAAAAAGGTTTTACATTACCTATTGGTTTATGTCTGATCTACTAGTTGAAAATAATTCCATTGGGGCTAGTACAACAAATGTAAAAACTTGCAAGGTTGCGCTTTATAACATGCCATGTCATGATCCAAAAAGTTTCTTTTAGCTAAAAAAGAATAAAAGCATGTAAGAATGAACCTGATTTAAGGAGTTCGCAGATGCTGCAACCATCATGGTACCAGCACAAGTCCAACAAAGTCCCGGAATATCAAGGGCACTTCCACTCCCAAGAACGAATCCAGTCCCAGAAGTCGCAACCACTAGCATGCTGGAAAGGATATAGAAGATATTAAGCGAGAGTCTACGAAATAAGAAGATCCAATAAGCCTGTCTGAGAGGGCTCTTACTTGGTCCTAGAAAAAAATATTTGAAGCTATCTGTGGCATGGGGGTAGAGTCAGGCTCTAGTAGCGGCGTCTACAGGCCCAGCAAGATTATAAAAAGGAATTTAAAACCAAAACATAGCATTAATTCAGTGTCATTTCCACTACTCGACTTTAAAATGAGGCATTCTTTAATTATAATTTTTTTTAAGTAAACAAAAAATGTATTGATGAATGATGAACAGGCCTAGCCCAAGTACATGGGACGTATACAAGAGAAATTGAATTATGATTTAAGAGAAACAACTAGGATGTATACACATGCATCATTCAATACGATCAAAATCTACATCAAGGAATAATTGTGAATTCAGGGCACCATAATTAAAGTGAAATTAAACTTAGGGCCTGTTTGGGATTGTGGTATGAGTCTTTAAAAGTGCTTAAATAGTCTTAAAAGTTTTTTAATGAACAAATTAGGTTGTTTGGATGTTACATATTAAAGCACTTTTAATCTCAAATAAACTAAAAAGTACGTTTGAGGAAAAGCATCATTTTCTCAAACGTGCTTTTCTGGATAATGTGGAACGAAATTTAAATTTTAAAATGGACAAAAATACCCATATAACTTTCAAATAATTACAACTTTCAGGCTGGGTTTGGATACACAAACCTCCTTATCTCATCTTATCTCATCTCATCTCATCTCATCATTACAACTTTCCCAAATTTTCATACAAAAATATAATAAACAATTCAACTTTTTCAAATCCTAAAATAAAAATAATACTAAAAAATTATATATAACAATATTTTATTCAACTACTATTCAAAACATCTCATCTCATCTCATCTGAACTGTCTATCCAAATCCAACCTCAAACTTTCAAGGATATGGTCATAATTTTTAAAAATTCAAATAATCGTAATTTCTACATCAGAAAATACTTTTTTAATTTGTTTCCAAATAAACATAACATGTTGGAAAATGCTTTAAACATATAGTTACCAAACAGTAAAAAAAATTTTAATAATAGAACTTATTACTTTTTTATTTTATTTTATAAGTATACGATTATATTGATATAAATAGGCATAGCCCAAGTACACGAGCTATAAGTTATAAGCTATAAGTTCTAAAGCTATATTTCTCACCGCAATTCCAAACATGCACTTAGTGCAAAGCCCTCACTAGCAGTCCCCCCATATTGGCTAATATTCCTAAATAGACAAACTTAATTTCTTCTCAGAATCCATACACCAATCAGATTGTAAATTGTAAAATAGTCGTAAATTTGGGGCACCATAATGATAAGATGCAGGACAGAGTTATTGAGGGTTTTGATAACTCTTTTTTATGATGAAGAGTTTTGGAGTTGCAAATGCAATATTGTCTTTTGCCCCGTTAATCCCCAGACCCATGTAACGTGCCCACATCACACAGTTTAGGTAAGTCATCAGCTCTACACTAAGGGGAAGTGGCTCCTAGAAATTGTTTATATTCAAACTTAAACCTAAGGGAAGCCTATCCCCAGACGAAGGCTCTTACCACTCGAGACAACCTTGATACCAATTCGATGCAGGATCATCAAGAAAGAAAGCGCTCAATTAGACTTCTTCAAAAGATCCTTCACGCTTAGGTAATCACATATTGAAGCACTTGATCATCCTGCTGTCATCAGTCCAACAGAAGGCACTCATGCACACGAGGAGTCCACGGATAGCCTAACAAACTCCAGCACAACTGTCAAGAGGAAAACCAAAATTGCCATCTGTCCTACTCTAGAAGATTCTCTTGTAACTGACTGAATGATTGTACACCGTCTGATCATTTTATGATCAGATCATTTGTCTTGTTATAAGTGTATAAATATGGACTGTGGCTGTAATGAATTGTAAGGAAAAAGTTCTGAAAGAAAATAGCTCATACACTGTCTCCTTTGAGACATTTCATCGCATGCCGTATGAGCTAGTTCTCTATCTTCTTCTTTGATTTTATATGGTATCTAGAGCCATCCACGGACTAACGTCCTTTTAGCTTTTACAACAATGTCCACTCCAGAAAACATTCCTATTATTCCCCCCTCCTCCCCGTCGCCCTCTATCAGTCCCACTATCATTCATTCCTCTACTCATTGCATTAATATAAAGCTCACTCATGAGAACTACTTACTATGGAAGGCACAAATAGTGCCTTTCCTAAAAGGTCATCATCTATTCGGTTTTGTTGATGGTTCTCACTCTGCACCTCCCTCTGTGGTGAACAAATTGCCCAATCCAGATCATCATGCTTGGATCTTGCAAGATCAATTGATAATTTCTACCATAAATGCTTCTCTCTCAGATACTATTCTTGCACAGGTTTTAAACTGTAGTACCTCACACGAGGTCTGGCAAACACTTGAGACTATGTTCTTGGCACAGTCTTCTGCTCACATTATGCAGACAAAATTTCAATTAGCCACACTTAAGAAGGGGTCTGATTCAATTACATCTTACTTCAACAAAGCTACGGCTCTTGCATCCACCTTGGGTGCTGCGGGTCATCCTCTCTCCAGCACTGATTTTGTTACTTACTTGATGGCTGGTCTTGGAAGTGATTTTGAATCCTTAGTCACCTCTCTCACCACACGTCCCGAACCTTTATCTACCTCTCAAGTGTTTAGCTATTTGTTGAATCATGAGTCCCGCATTACACATCAAACTAATTCTCTCCTTTCAGGCACCTCCATTGCAGCTAACTCCACTACTCGAAACACAAATTCCATTTCCTTTGGAGGTCGTGGCAGAGGTAATTTCTTTCGAGGCAGGGGCCGTGGACGTGGTTATCGTGGTGGACGTCCTCCTTAGTTCATGAATCGAGCTCCTAATGGATCGGTGTGTCAAGTCTGTCAACGGCCTAGACACTCGGCGTTAAACTGCTACCATCGTTTCAATCACTCCTTTCAGGCCTCTCCTCCTCAATCTATTGCTGCCAACTTCAGCTCAGCACCATCTGTGGCTTCATCCTCCAACATTTGGTTTCCTGATACTGCAGCGATGAATCACTTTACATCAGACTTTGCTAACCTGAACTTGGATGCTGCTTCGTACAATGGTTCCGACCAAGTCAGTCTCGGTGACGGCAGTTCTCTACCCATCCAAAACATTGGTTCCGCCAATCTTGCTTCCTCATCTGGCAATTTCTTACTTCATAAACTCCTTCATGTGCCTTTGATTACTAAAAATCTCCTTTCAGTTCGACAGTTTTGTCTTGATAACTCAGTCTTTTTTGAATTTCACTCTGATTTTTTTCTTGTGAAGGATTTGCGCACCCAGGCTCCGCTCCTCCAGGGTCATGTTAGGAATGGCTTGTACGAACTGCCAACTGGTGTTTCCACTCCATCACTCTCTGTTTCTCCACAAGCCATGCTCGGCGAAAGAACCTCTTCACCCAACTGGCATTATCGTTTGGGTCATCCAAGTCCACGCATCACCAACTTTACTATTAAGCATTTTAATCTTCCAATCAGTAGCTCTAGTACATCTTCTATATGTTCGGCTTGTCCCTTAGCAAAATCACATTCTCTTCCTCATCCTCTCACTTCTACTCGATCACCTAGGCCATTTTATCTGTTGTTTTTAGATATCTGGGGACCTGCTCCTGAATTGTCAACTAATGGCTCTCGATTCTATCTTTCTGTAGTTGATGATTATTCAAAATATCTTTGGTTATTTCCCTTGCAATCGAAATCTACTGTGTATTCAATATTTGTTGCCTTTCTTCAATTTGTACGCAATTTTTTTTCTTCCAATATTGCATCTGTACAAACTGATTGGGGCGGTGAGTTCAGACCGTTACAAAAAAATTTTCAATCAAATGGAATTTTGCATCGAGTGACGTGTCCGTATTCTCATGCCCAAAATGGCACTATAGAACGTCGACATCGTCACATTGTGGAAACCGGTCTTGCTCTTATGGCTCATGCGTCTATTCCACACAAATATTGGGCTGATGCCTTTTCCACGGCTGTTTTCTTGATTAACCGTATGCCTACTCCTGTTCTTCATAATAAATCACCTTATCAACTCCTCTTTCTTCGTGATCCAGATTATCAATTTTTGCGTGTTTTTGGATGTCAATGTTGGCCTAATCTGCGGCCTTTTAATCGTCACAAAATGGATTTCAGATCCAAACCTTGTGTTTTTATAGGCTACAGTCCAGATCATAAAGGATATTTGTGTCTTCATCCACCCACGGGCCGAGTCTACATATCTCGTGATGTGCAATTTCACGAGACTGTGTTTCCATTTGCCAACAATAAGTCCATGGACTCATTATCTTCTTCTGCTTCTTCAGGTCCATTGCACACGAGTCCTTCTATATTTCCAAGGCCTCTATCCACGGATATCTCCAAGCCCACTGCCACTCACTCTTCCGACATATCTCAGTTTCATTTAAATATTGATCACTCGGCCCATTCCAATCGTTCGACTTCTCCAAGCCCATCTCCTTCTGCTGTCATTAGGGCATCATCTCCCATTCGTTTAACTCCTATCATTTCTCCCTCAGCGCCGTCTCCTACTTCTTCCTCAGCGTCATCTCCCGCTTCTTCCTCAGCACCGTCTCTCACTTCTTCCTCCATACAATCTTGTCATCCAATGGTCACAAGGTCCCGAAATCACATACACCGACCTCTTCTTCGCACAGATGGAACTCTACCCTGGCCCACGTCCAAAATAATTTCTAACCCCTCACTCAATCTCACTGTCTCAGATGTCATTCCGGAAGAACCTTCATGTTTCACAGAAGCATCAAAATACTCAGAGTGGCGTGCTGCCATGGCATCTGAGTTTGATGCACTTATCTCGACCCAAACATGGGACTTGGTTCCTTCTTCCCCCTCTCTCAATGTTCTCGGGTGTAAATGGGTTCTGAAGACTAAACGGCATGCTGATGGGACCCTTGAACGCCGTAAGGCACGCCTAGTTGCAAAGGGGTTTCATCAGCAAGCTGGCATAGACTTCTCAGAAACTTACAGTCCTGTGATTAAGCCAGTCACTGTTCGGCTTCTCTTGTCTCTTGTTGTTTCATCGTCTTGGCCACTGCACCAGTTGGACGTTCAGAATGCGTTTCTCCATGGAGATCTGGAGGAGGATGTCTACATGCATCAGCCGCCGGGGTTCACAAATCCAGATCATCCATCACATGTCTGCAAGCTTCGTAAGTCCATCTATGGCCTTAAACAAGCCCCTAGGGCTTGGTTTTCAAAGTTGAGCTCTAAATTGTTGTCTATTGGTTTTGTTGCCTCCATATCTGACTCTTCTTTGTTCATTTTTCGTACTTCCACTGATACCATTTACATGTTGATTTACGTTGATGACATTATTGTCACCGGTTCCAGTCAAGATCTTATTTCTCAAATCATTGCATCTCTGCGTGTTGCTTTTCCTGTCAAAGAATTAGGGCCTTTGCACTATTTCTTAGGAATTGAAGTTTCTCGGACATCTAATGGCCTTTGTTTGACTCAAATGAAATACATCACTGATCTACTCAAACGCACAAATATGCATAACTCAAAGTCAGTATCCACGCCTATGAGCATCTCTACAAAGCTTACGGCCTTAGAAGGATCTTCATTTGAGGATCCTCAACTTTACCGTAGCATTGTAGGTAGCTTGCAGTACCTTTCTTTCACTCGTCCTGATCTTTCATTTGCTATTAACAAGGTCTGTCAATACATGCATTGTCCTAGGATTCCACATTGGCAAGCCGTAAAACGGATTCTCCGTTATTTACGTCTCACATCTCATTTTGGTTTACATTTTTCTACCTCTTCTGCCTTTACACTTACTGCTTTTTCCGATGCTGACTGGGCCGGGTGTCCTGACGATCGCAAGTCCACGGGTGGCTTCTGCGTCTATTTTGGTTCTCACTTGGTATCTTGGGGTTCTAAGAAACAGCCAACGATTGCCAGATCGTCCACTGAAGCTGAGTACAAGTCAGTTGCCAACACTACCTGCGAACTTCTATGGTTGCAATCTCTACTTGGTGAACTTGGCATATTCCTGTCAAATCCGCCAACACTTTGGTGTGACAACCTTGGTGCCACCTACCTCTCCATGAATCCGGTTCTTCATTCTCGGACAAAACATGTGGAACTTGACTACCACTTTGTTCGAGAAAGAGTTGCTGCAAAAACACTCAAAGTCTCCTTTGTTTCTAGCAAAGATCAAATTGCGGACATTTTCACAAAGCCACTCTCCACTGCACGTTTTAATTTTCTACGATCAAGTCTCACTGTTTCTCCAGTGACACTTGCATCGCGGGGGGCTATTGAAGCACTTGATCATCCTGCTGTCATCAGTCCAACAGAAGGCACTCATGCACACGAGGAGTCCACGGATAGCCTAACAAACTCCAGCACAACTGTCAAGAGGAAAACCAAAATTGCCATCTGTCCTACTCTAGAAGATTCTCTTGTAACTGACTGAATGATTGTACACCGTCTGATCATTTTATTATCAGATCATTTGTCTTGTTATAAGTGTATAAATATGGACTGTGGCTGTAATGAATTGTAAGGAAAAAGTTCTGAAAGAAAATAGTTCATACAGTCTCCTTTGAGACATTTCATCGAATGCCGTATGAGCTAGTTCTCTATCTTCTTCTTTGATTTTATATCACACCTAGATTTTCCAAGCGTCATAATGAGGTTAGGGAAATCACGTTAACATCAACTCTCCTCAACACCTAGAAACCACTACATCAATTCCGACTCTTCATCTTCATCTAATTTCAAATAATGAAACTTTAAAAGCAAGATTACTATCACGAGATAATTACCTTTTCCTACTCCTAAAAATATGAATCTAGTAATACATATATGACAAGAAGAAGATTCAAACGCAGTGAAATCATATGAAACAGGAAAAAAGTAGAGTCTCGATAAATGGTTACCTGAGGCGAGCTTTGGAGAGCTCCCAGTAGCAACGAGCGTAATGGCTGGCTAGACCGGCGACTTGCCTGGCTCTAGACGCCGATGCAGAGGCCAGAGAAGAGAGATCGACGGCCGTGGCCGAGAAGGCTCGGGCCCCATCGGGTTGGGGAAACCCTAGTTTGAAGGAATCTGAGGCCGAAGAAGAGGAGGCGGGAATAGACGATGAGTAGAGGTGCGGGTTCCGAACGACCCCGTATGAGGTGGAAATGATAGATGAGGAGGCGATAGGATCGCGAGGATTTGGCGAGGAAGAGCGGAGGAGGAGTTTGGATGAGAAGCTCCGTGAGCTCCTCCACATGGTGGTAGTAGGAAGTCGCAGAGACCAAATTTTCGAGAGAGCTGCTGAGATGAGGCGACTTCGAGATCCAGAACAAGGAATTATAGTGATAACGGTGTTTCACATATTTCAACTCATTTTATTATTATAAATTTTTTAAATTTTTACATAAAATATAATAAATTTTTTAAATTTTAATTTAATTTTTTTAAATTTTTAAATAAGAATAATAATATTAAAAAATAATATTCTAATAATATTTTTTTTAATTTTTATTTTTCATTTAAAATTATCATTTCTCAATCCAAACTAATCTTAAAAGTACTAAAAATGGTGTATGCTTAAAAAATAAATTTTAGATTTTAAAATTTTATATCATATTATATGCATGAAATATGAATGATGCATGGAATAAAATTTTTTTAATAGAATTATTCAAATAAAAGTAGTAAATAGCGACAAATATCACAAAATTTATAGCATATATCCGTAAGATTTAATACTATTTAATATCAAATTTTTAAATGGTATGAATATTATGTCGATAATCGATCTCTCTATATTCAATCCTCAACTTTGATTTAGATAATATCTCCATCATAATTCGTTAATTTTTTACCTTAAAAAATCCAACTTCATAAAATGCAGGTAATTTGCTGGCCATGACTCCCTTCCCTCTTTCTTTGTTTTATTTTCCTCTTCATAATTGCTCAAACGAGCAAGAAAATTTTAATTATTTTGTGTAAGAATGTAAATTCAATATTTGCTATAGAAATATTTCATTCTCAAGCGGTGCTTAAAGTATACGTAATAAAATATTTACATTAGATAATTTGATTTGGAAGATAAATTTTAAAATTCGAATCTTACAAATTAACTCTTATCATTTAAATGTCATAGATGGTATGCTCTACACATCGACTTGAAAATAGAAGAACTATTTGCTATAATGGCAGAAAAGAGAATGGGAAGTCCAAAATGCAAAGCAAAGGACAGAGATCTCTCATTCAAGAGCACATTATATTACATGTTCCTACAACACCCTGAGCTCAACTAAGAGAAATGAAAAATAAAGGCATTTCTCTAGTATCATCGCAAAAGTCACTCTCCTATACAGTGATACTTTATGACTAGGATTATTACACATAATTCACCAAAATATTGGCAATTACCACAGCTTAATTATACCACTCTAAGCTCAGCCTGTTCATTGGCATTCTTGTCTCCACTCTTTCCTTCAAACTTGATATACTTGTACCACTTAGCGCATATAATGTAGACCACGAGATCAGCTGTTGTCAAAACTGCTAAAAGGAAGAAGAACAGGTCTAGACGTCCTTTATTAAGGTTTCCAGGAATCCAACCAGGCATGTCATCTCTGGTTGAGATTTTCATGACAATTGTCACAAGCAAACTACTCACATAGTTTCCTAGTGATATGGATGTCATGCAGAGAGCGCTTCCAAAGCTCTTTAATCCATCAGGAGCTTGCCCGTTGAAGAATTCTAGCTGGCCAACATACATGAAAACCTCAGATGCTCCTATAAGCACATACTGAGGGATTTGCCAAAATATGCTCATAGAACTTGAGCCTTCACAGTTGGTGCAGTCTGTTTTTGCATACTTTAACCTGAACAACTCTACAACCCCGGCTGCAACCATTGCCAGAATTGCTATAACAAGACCAATTCCCATCCTCTGAAGCTCTGTTAATCCTTTAGGATTGTTTTTTCTGGCGGCAAGAAGAGGGTCAAGAACCCGCCTGTAAATGAATATGAAAGCTGCTACACTGAGGATGTCAAAGCTGGACATGCTTGCTGGAGGAACGTGGAAGCTCGAAATGGTGGTTTTCATGGCAGCGCCTTGTTCCACAAATAGGGATGCCATTTGGGTGAAAACTACCGAATAGAGAATCGTGCAGAGCCAAATTGGGAGGAGTCTTAAGACGCATTTCAGCTCTTCAACTTGTGTCACAGTGCAAAGACACCATGGATTGTAAGTTTCCTTGTCCATCTGGTGGAAGTCCTCTGAAGTGATAACTGCTGCTCTATCCAAGAATCTGATATGAATGAATACAAATATCATTTAGTATTTTTATCTCGAAGCTCAAGATATTCAAGCATGAATCACTGGAAAATTTTCAAGAATATGAACTTACTTGAAGCCTCGAGTGTGGAGTATCTTTCTATCCCAGTTCTGGGAGTTTTCCTTTACTTCTAACTCAAACAAACCTTCTCCACTTGGCATCATCTCAACCTTCCATTTTCTTGTGGCAGCGACCAGCACTTGGCAACACCTAGAGAGAGGATTGCCTTTAGATTTAAAATGCCTGTACCTTGGGGTGCCACAAAGAAACAAGACCAGTGCCAGAGCTGCAGAGGCAGCTGATGCCCAAAATCCAAGTGCCCACATTCCTTCATCCTCAAAATAGCCCAAAACAGTGTTTGAAAAGAGAGAACCCAGGTTTAGAGCCAAGTAGAAGTAACTAAAGAAGGCTATTTTAGAGTACCCTTCACTAGGATCCTCTTCATCAAACTGATCTGCCCCAAATGTTGCTATGTTAGGTTGGTACCCTCCATTTCCAAGGGCAATTAGGTATATGGAGAGGTAGAACAAAGCCATATGGAAGCCTGAATGGGATCCACAAGGAGATTGTTCATTACCACAGCTTCTAGGCTCGAGTAAGAATATGTATGTTGATAGTGACAGTGATACAAGGCCCTGCCATATAATTTGAACCCGTAAGTATAATATGAACAGCTTTAGAGCTTTAGAATATAATTAAATGATTTAATTTACATATTCTCATAACTCTAAACTTTAGGGCTTATTTGAATAGAGAAACAATCTCATCTCATCTCATCACATCACATTATTACAATTTTATTAAATTTTCATACAAAATATAATAAATAATTCAATTTTTTTAAATTCTAAAATAATAATAATATTAAAAAATAATATTTTATTTAACTCATTTAAAACCATCTCATCACACTATATATCCAAACGAACCCTTAAATGAAATAGTGATTTAACATATCATAACAGACTAGAAATCTTGAGCTCAAATCTTAATTCTACGCTTTACTCTCATTCCGATCAGCTCGAAGATCTACGTACGCACTCTTAGAAATCGCTTATTGTGGTGGCGACTTACGAGGACGAAGATGGATTGGAAGATGGCACAACTCTTGTACCTTCCCAAGTAAGAGTCACTAAGGAAGGCACCGACAAGAGAGAATAGGTAAACCGTTCCTGTCCATTTGCTAACATTGTTGGCTGCTTCGGCGTTGTCTTGACCCATCACCCTCGTCAAAAACAGAACCAAGTTAACTCCTACCCCGAAGAATGCCAACGTAGCCAGCCCTTGATTCACTGAGACATTTTATTACAATAAATCAAAATATCAATTAGTGAGATATATATATATATATATATATAAATTAATTTCACCGGTTGTTAGAAATACCTGCCATTAATGATTAAACAGATGGGCAAAATTATTATATGGCAAGGATGAGATGGTGATACTACTAATTGATAAATATTAATGATTAACTGAAGGAAAAAGAAGATTTAAATTATATGAATTTTCTCACGTTTGAGTTTCATTTAATTGTCTCTCAAATTAAAACAAAAAATTAATTACAAAGTGATCAAACATAAACCTTAACATAAAATTAAAGACTTCAACTATATCATGTTAAAACACCGATTAACATGAAATTAGATAAGTTTGAACATTGCTTTCACCAATTTGTCGTGCATTATCCCGACACAAATAAAACTATGTTATATAATATAAGTTAGTGCGCTTTAGCTCTAGTATAAAAGATTTACGTACCTAGGATCAAAATTCCAGCAACCCAAGTACCAGTTCTCCCTCGGACTGCACGGCGGCCGTGCCGATCAACGGTTCCATCAAGTGTACAAATCTCTTGCCCCCTTTTCACCTCTCTATCCACGCCACCCTGAAAGTTCCAGCAGAAAAAAAAAATACATCTTTTAGTGATATATCATGCATGTTGAGTCACAAATCACATTCCTACCAAAAAAAGAGAAAGATTCAAAGATCAAGGATCGAATATCATGATCTTGAACGAGCTCAAAGATAAGCAAGCTAGAGCAGCATTGAATCATGTCATCGTAATAGAAATATGGAACGAGGAAATTTATTTGTTTATATTTAATATTCTTGCAAGCTAATAAATTACTCATGTCGAGTATTAATGCCACATGCAAGTGCATGAGTCCAAAATGATCATCAGCATATATACCTGGCCTAATAATACAATTTCTTGTTTATCTAACTATAATCATGTCATATTAATCATCAATATGTACGGGATCTTGAATGTAAATCCCAAAGATGAACAGTGAATATGATGAGAATTAAAGGTTAGCCAAAACAATAAACTTTTAACAAAACTAAAACTCATTGAGCGTTTCTGATACATACATACATACATACATGAATACGTATATATATATATATATACACACACACCATTTGATGAAAAGCTTGCTAATCCAAGATATTAATGATTAATGGAATTGGACAAAGAGATCAGTTTCGCGCTTGCAACTTTGTATACATTTTCGTGGAAAGTATACATGTTTCACGAACCTTGTCTCAAACATTAAAGCAAACCATTAGGGATACATTTTCATGCATGGAAGATTGTTTACATGATGTTATTCCACTAACCTTGTTGCAGGCATTGAAGCAATTAGCCATTGATGCACTCTGTCGAAGTACTATCACGCATATAAAAGTGCAAAACGAGATCCTATATATCAGAATGAGAAAGAAAGAACTGGATAGAGGTAATGAAAAGTGGAGAGATTTTGATCAAGCTGGAGCTAGGGGTGTGAGGAAAGAGGTGGGGAGTGAGATATGTATATATAGAGAGAAGCAAGACTTAACGGACGGCAGGGATTTCATGCCAGGGACAGATCACCATATATATGTACTGAGAAAGAAACGTGACGATGTTGTATACAGTCATGCATTATATCGTCGTGACTATGGGGAGGGATCGACGATCGATCGATCCTCTTTTTCACTTAAACAGATTGGTCGGGATTGAGCTGTCTTGATTTTGACATGTTTGAAATGTCTTTGCTCTAATGGGCTACTTTTGTACTTTTTTTTCATTTTTCTTATTTCTGTGCGATTTTTTTTCAATTTACTTTGTTTTCTTTTAGGTCCCTTTAGTGGTGTCACGTAATTGCATCCACTTTGAAAATGATATTTGATAAAAACATATGTTGTTATCATTAATTTATTTCTTTTTGGCTTTATTTGGTGAAGCTATATCTAGATCTAGTCGTGGCCAGCAGCCTTTTATGGCCTAGTTAAAAGGTTATGATCAATTACTAAGAATATTAATATTATAGTCATCGATCATCATTTTTTGGCAGACCAAAGAGTTGAACTTAGGGACTTACCCATGGTAATATTCCTGCCCGATTCATCATGCATGATACAGTTTTGGCCCTTGGGTTTGGTAAATGTGACTTAAATTATGACTATTAATATCTCTGTCAATGTTAGATACGGTTCTAGAATATACAAATCTAGAATATTATGAGATTTTTCTATACTCCTTTTAAAAAATGTAAAGTTTATTATTTTATGTGAATTTTAGATTTATTAATTTTTTTCAAAAAATTAAAAAAGTACCCAAAACTAAAACTTTAAATATCAATTTTATAATATGTAATAGGCTTATTATAAGTGTAAGCATCAATTCAGATCTGTCACCTAAAAGAAAAAAGCATCGACGAAATTGACAATCGAAATTGATATTATGCTTTAGTCAGCCGACATATGCATTGTATCTAGAACACCCAGTACTACTATTTGGACCAAAAGATAGAAAACCAAGAAGATTCGATCCACTAGTCCATGATGCAGTACTATTGTCTCTTTAATTTCTTGTCCATTTCCCAGGCAAGTGGAATAGTCATTTTCTTCTGGTCAGTTTCCTTTATCTAATTCCTTTTAATTACTTCCTTCTTGGTGCCTTTGTACAACTAACTTTCCATCTGCTAATCGTTATGAATGATATATATATATAAGCTGCCATGAGAAACCCATTACGAATTTTAAAATTGTTCTTTTCCATATATATAATATTTTAGCAACCAATTTAATTCGATCGCTTTTCTCCAATAAATTTATATATATTGTTCACGATGTACATGAGTGATTAATTAAATTTCGAAACCAAAGTACTTAATTTGATGATCTCAGCTTGGCTTATGCATTCATGCCAATAAAATCAGCTTCATTACACAATTGAGTCTGAAAGCACTAATTCGAATAATTAAAGCTGTCCCATTCCATTAGCCATTAATTAGGTAACTATCTACATCCATATATATTAATTAAGAACTATGTATATATATATATCAACATCCATATATATATATATGATCTGATGATCTATCTCTCTCTAGGTCTGCATTATTAATGTCGACAGAACATGATCACAAACGGAGTACTTTATGGTTTTATATACGTTTCAAATGATATATATATGAATGGTGATAATTACTTCATTTCGATCGCCACTTGTTAAGAAAGACTAGCAAGAAAGAAAAGTCTTGTGGACAACAAAAGACCGATCCAATTAGTCTATTTTTTCACGAGGACCGGACCGATCGAAAGAGATAGATGATGCATGGGCATGATCTCAATGCCCGGAAATAATAATATTTAAGAATCCTAAGTTTGATCACGAGGCTCATTGCCATTGAGATGCTTTCTTTCTTGATCCTAGAGGCGTTTTTTCACGTTGAAATTTCCCGTCATATATATACACACATAGCTCACCGGCCATTAGTATATATAATGTGTGATTAGAGTTAATGATTTGGCAAATAAAAACAGAATTTTCATAAAGAGTGAGCGAAATTTACATATACTGGAAATATCATCTATATATATATATATATATATATATATAGCTTACCAACGGTAGAATTTGATCATGATGTAGCACTTAAAGTCCCAAAATCATGTGTATATATTTAATAGCACCAAGAATTTCGTAACAGTACTTTTCCATAAGAAACATATATATATTAAATAATAATGAGAAATCGACCGCATTGTCTTTCTTCACGTTTTAGAGTTCGATTACATATGCATGCAAGTCAAACAAAAGTTAGACATGCAAAGTTATATATGCATGCGGTGCCAAACCTAAGCAAGCTAGCTGTCTCGTTTGTTTTCAAGAAACATCTCATCTTATCTTACCTCATTATTATAATTTTTTCAAATTTTCACACAAAATAAAATAAACAATTCAATTTTTTTAAATCCCAAAATAAAAATAATATTAAAAAATATATTCTAACAATATTTTATTCAACTTTTTAACTTTAATCTCAACTCATCTCATCTCATCTCTAAAAACTAAAAACAAACGAGGACGCATGCATAATGTCCAGCTTACACGTCAAGCAAATTAATTGATCATATATATATATATATAAGAAACTGGAAGCGGGAGTTTTTCTCCAACAACACAAGCAACCCGCTTTATCATGATCAGGAAAATATTGGAGTCGGCCGGTCAGAGAGGGTGCCATGCAAAATCAATATTAATCAATTCCCAATATTATATAGTATAGCAATAAAGTATGATCGTATATAGATCGATGAATTTATATATATGAGGCCAATAGTTATCTTCATGCGAATTGATCAAGCTATCTGATTTGTTATCTACGTGGATTCCATTGACTGGCCCGCTAAAATTAAGATCATGATCTGCAGATACAAGTACTTGAAAATTCAAGCTGCTAGCTACTAGCTAGATCGATCTAAGCGTTCCAAAGACTGGCCAGCTTTCATTTCAGGCACTCGCTCGATCTGCATGCAAAACATTCACATGACAACTTTGTTTTTTTTCTTCCTCTTTCGATAATTATGTAAACACTGATAATCTTCTTATAATTATAAGAAGTTATTAAAGCTTTAAAAGATATATACACAATCCCTTAACCCCTTAATCCCTTACACAAAAGCTAGCCCTGAAAAAAGTAGTCCCGATCCTTTACACAAAGTCCTAAAATATCGGCCATGACCAAAACACTGAATTGGATACGATCGATCAGTCACGTCGATTCCCTGTTTGAAGGAGACAGAAGAGGGCAGAGAGTCAATGAACGTGATGTTTAAAGTTGAAAAGCTTGCTGCATGTGTTTAATCTGTCAAACTTTGTTTTACCAATTTCCAAGTTTCAAGCTGTAGGTAGGTAGCTACGTAAGACTAAAGACCTAATTTTGGGGGCCAAATTTCCTTTCTCTTTTGTTGTTTCTAAAAGAGCCAATCAAACGTGAAAAGTATGCATTTGGGTCATATTCAATTTGCGCACGGCTGATGTCTAATTGCTGCTTATTATACTCCGCCTTCAATACTGATGATGATCTGTAACGCACGAACTCAATAAGCAGAAACATTTATCTTATTTAAAACCTTGCTTATCATCTTCCAGATTCTTCCTGCTGTCGCAACTGCAAGTACTTGCAGACACGTACATGATCTTTCATGTCGTGTTCGATGTGTAAATTAAAGATAAGCACTGTATGACTTTTGATCTAGCTAGCATTGTGTTAGTACGTTTTTGGCTGCTTATCTGACTATGTACGTCAACTAATATTGAAGAAGCCGTGAGCTCTCAAAACTCTTGAAAAATATCCATTGCTTGCTTGAAAACTATAACATCTTCTTTCTTGATCCAAGCAAATTCTGCATAACAAAGTATAGTATTCACAGTACAAAAAATCTATTTATCATTCTCTTATCATTTCATGATATGATATTAAATAATAAATTCATAAGTGAGATAGAATAAATAGTCTCTAATTATCTAATGATACATCATGAAATGATGATAATTAAGATGATGAGTATCATTACTCTACACAATACGTACCTTGCATCCCTAAAATTCTAGGTTTTGTTATCATGGGAAAAACTTTGTTGCATATATATACTACGGCTGTTAATTAGTTTTTAGAAATCCCACAAGGGATCATGCATGATCTGTGCACCAAACATTTGAGAGGCTAATTTTTTAGTAATTCCGAGATTTATATCATGATCATCATTAAAATTAGTTACCTAAGTATATAAGAAATATCTCTTATATTATAAGATACTTATTTAATATAAGATTATCATGGGTGATGCTACTCACTAGGTTGCATTCCTTGATGAAAAGGGTGTCAACACTATTATAAATAAGCGTAGTGCTATCTGAAGCTGGTCTTTACACCATACACTATCCACATGACATAATTTGATTTGTAAGATTCAAATTTTAAAATTTATATTTCAATTCAAGTTATGCCACGTGGATGATGTGTGATGTAAAGACCTTCAAATATAATTATTATATAACTAAATAGAAGAGCCTCCCTAGCCCACTATGAATCTACATCTAAATAGAGCATGTGCACACTCTATCTATGAGGACATATGAAAATGATTAAGTCAGAAAATCTCTTTTAAATTTCAGATGAGTCTCTCCATCTGTGATGATTTAATATAGATGAAAAAACGCATCCTAACTTTTGAATTTCCGCTACGTACGCACGATCTGTTTTGATTTCTTACAAACTAAAGTTAAAAATGGGGAATGCAAAAAGATAATTGATTATTAACATCTTATATATACATGTCCTCCAAAAGCAAAGCATATAGGTTTATTGGGAATATGGGAGAGAGCCGACAGGTTTTGGGCCTTCGGCATCGGACTCACACCCACTAGTGTTGACTGTCCTAAGTGGACACCATAAGTAATTGACCCATTTAGGATGCTCTGTCTAGGCCTATAGTTAATTGGGGTGCGCCACTCAACTATAATCTCACGCCACGGCGGCACGGCTTCATGAAATTTAGGCCCCTCTTACCAAATTCACATCTATTTTATTTTTGAGAAAGTCTATTTGCAGTCTTTAAATGGGGACTGCATGTGCAAGGACATTAAGAAATGAGAGAAAACATAATTTTATGAGGGATAATTTTGTAATTTTAAAAAATTTTAAAGTTAAAATAGCATAGACTTGCATTGCAGTCCCCATTTGGAGACATGATTTATAAGGGTAGATACGAGGATTGTTTTGAAAGATGTTCCTCTCATCTTATCCTAAAAATTTCATAATTTTTTTTAAAAATATTATTTAAATATAAATATTTTTTTATTTTTTATTTTTTCATCTAATTATTACTTAATTACTATAATTTTTTCAAACTTTCAAATAAAATAAAAGAATACAACTTTTTAAAATTAAAATAATAATAATAATTTATATTCAAAAAATATTTAAATTTTATAATATTTTTATTAACTTTTTCTCTCTCATTTTTAAAATTTAATAAAACATCTTAATTTAAATAATTATACTATTATTTACAAATTATTTCATTATTATTTATAAAAATTTTTTCGTCCAAACTTGTCAATGCCCTTATTTTCAAAATTTACCATCGTAGAATAGACTACTTTTAAAAGAAAATTTTACTTGGGGGTGAATGTCACTGCCAAAATTATTGGATTGTCTTTTTAGAATATTTTAAAATTATTATCTTAAAAAAAATAGTACTTTTCAGAATTATTTATTTTTCTAGTATATAATATAGAATGAAACTTGAAAGAGACTTCCTCTGCTGTCTTTTTCCCTCTCCTTTTTTATTTTATTTTATTTTATTTTTCTGTCAATTTTTCAGATCACATCTCATCGTTTGTTGCAGGCCGTGATCCGATCCGAGACTTGGCAATCGCCATTGTTTTGTTGGCTTTGTCATTGTTCCAAGTTTTGATTAAACACCAGCCAGAGCTTTTCAGGTGAAGAAGAAGCAGATTGCCAAAAAGTTTAATGTAAATTGTAAATGCAATGCAGAATCTGAATCTCTCGCTGGCTTGCTGTTTTCACGTGCTGGACGTCAGCTGATCATGTGCCGCCTCCTCATACTTCTCTGAAAGTCTGCCCTCTTTCTACATTCTCAACCCCACCACTACGCTCAACTTCCTTCCCCCTTTTGACATTTCTCCCTAACTTTCATTCATACTCCCACTTCAATCAGACACTCTGGTTTTGGTCTTTTTTTGTCTTTCTCTTCCAAAAACCCTCTAACAAGGACGCCTGCATCTTTATTCTCTTCCATTTGATTCTGTTTCTCTATGTAGTGCTCAGTCATGGGCTGCTTTCAGTCCAAAACCGCCCTCCTCACTTCCCCTGAGCAAGACCCTCCCCTCCCTCAGCCCAACCCTGATCCAGGTAACTTCGCACTTCTCTTGCTTTTACAATTTTTTTTTTTTTTTTTTACAGTCGCATTTCCATTTACTCCGTTTACCACTTCTTCTTATTGCTGGGTTTAAGGTCATGGGGAGGAGATGGAGCAAGATGGCGCAGTGCCGGGATTCAAGGAGTTCGACCTGGCGGAGCTTCGAGCAGCGACGAATGGGTTCAGCAGCGAGTTGATAGTCTCGGAGAGCGGAGAGAAAGCTCCCAATGTGGTTTACAGAGGGAAGCTTCGCAACAATCGCCTGGTCGCCATTAAGCGCTTCTCTAAGCTATCCTGGCCCGACCCACACCAGTTTGTGGTAGATAATCGTGTGTCTGGTTTTTCTCTCTGATATTTGTGTTTGGGTTTCCGACTCTTGTTTAAAAATTTTGGCTGTAGGCAGAAGCTTCTGGGGTTGGGAAGGTTCGGCATAAGAGACTGGTAAATTTGATTGGATGTTGTGCTGAGGGAGACGAGCGGCTATTGGTGGCCGAGTTCATGCCCAATGATACTCTCTCTAAGCATCTCTTTCACTGTATGCTTTATCCTTTACTTGAATATGTATTCTCGGTTGAAGCTCTTTACTTCTTGTTTAGTTTGTCTCTATCTTTTTGTCTGTCAAAAAAGTATTTTGGTTACCTAATAACCCGAGTTCAAGAAAAAACGGATGAAACCAAATTCAGAATTGCTACAGTACATTAGAGTTTATGAAACCAAAAGTCTTTTCGCATCTTTGATGGGAAGTAAGTCGTCAAATATTTACAACTGAGAGAAAGAATGTTCTAGAACCATTATAATATTCAGAAAACCATAAAGAGATCCTCCAATATCATCCAGTATAAAATAGTGTGGGAATTGTTTGAGAATTCCAACTTCTATAGAATGTTGCCATGAGTCATTACTGCAAAGTCCCCATTTATTTCACTACTGATGTGTTGAATGGCATGGCTTGCTTACGCTAGCAGTCCTTATGTTTTAGCAGAGCAATTAGTAGACCTAAACTTGGTATGCCAAATGCATGCAGTTGGTAAGTGTTTAACATTTGCATCTGCTGGATTCATGCTTCGTTTGCCAATTATGTAAGCTATTATGTAAGCCATTTAGTTCCGTGGCACTATGCTCATGGGTATTATTAGGAACTTATGGTATTTTGGTCATTTCTCATTCCCATTTGCATGCGTGCTTATCTGTTATAGCAAAAGAAAATGTACGTTTTTTTTATTGGTACCGGGTGTCCGGAAACAGCATCCCAACTAATTCCGGGGGTGCACGGGCCTTTGGATAATTCAAGGGGAAAATCCCCCATTCTGATGGCCCCTAGAAATTGTTTGCACCCAAAGGGATTTGAACCTTAGACATGGGGGGAGCATACCCCCAAGCTCAAGGCCTTTACCACTTGAGCCAACCCCTAGGGGTTAGAAAAAATGTAGATTTAATGCCAACAACTTCACACTAAATTCAATTTCATAACAGTTATGTTTTAAAACTGGATTTAGAATCAATTTGAATCATTATAAAGGCAAAGAAATGAAAATCTGGGGTCCGAGGAAGTAAATTTTTTTAGTTAATGGTAGGTTGTACGAATGAAAGATAAAAGTTATGTTTTTAATGGATGTAGCTTCCCTGCATGTTGTGTGGGTTTAAGCCTAAGTGTGTGTGAACGGTCTAATTTTAGCTCTGTTCATTTTTTATTTTATATATCTTGGTATAGAAAATGCCCTATTTAAGGGGGCTGGTTAAATGTTAAAATCTAATGCAAAAACCAGCATGAGATACCACAAGTATTGTAAGATGACACTGATACATTTTTTTTTTTATCAGTAAGATGGTACACGGATGCATATATGTATTTATTAAATATTATGATGTGCATGATTTGCTGGGTGCATATTTTCGTTTACCTGAACACCCAGAGTTTTTGTGTGCCATTTGCTTATTTTGTTTGCATGTCTGAAGTAGGAAACTGCTGTCATGGCTGCAGGCTGCAGGCTCAAGTTCTCTTTCTTTTTTTTTTTTATAAGTAAAGTTCTCTTTCTTTATAATCGATGATTATGCTAGGGGTTAATATATTACTTCATGTGTTATCTTTTCCCTCTTCTTATGATAGTTTCCAAACATTCGTTGTTTGCTGTAGGGGAGAAACAGCCATTGCCTTGGGAAATGCGTGTGAGAGTTGCATACTATATTGCACAAGCACTGGATCATTGCAATACCGAAAACCGAAAAATCTATCACGACTTAAATGCATATAGAGTTCTCTTTGACGAGGTAAGCATTTGATAACAAGTATTTCAAAATGAAGATTGATCTCAGCTACAGTACAATAGGGTTTCAATAACTATGAAATTAATGACATAAATACTTGAGTTTGGTGGACACTTGGGCACTTTGATGGTATATGCACTGTATCAATACATACCTATCTTAATACAAATGCATCCGACTTGTGTGTTTTTTAAACTACATTTGACTAAACTAAGCCTGTTAATTGTGTAGTTTTTCTAGCAAGACTATAAAAAAAAAAGTTTTTCTAGCAAGATGGAACAACTAACATAATCAAAATAAAGCAAATATATGGTAAAAAAATCTTTTTGTCTTGTAATTATTATACAATGCCGGCATCAGAAATGAATGCTACTTACAAAAGAAATTATTGTATTCTTGATATTTCTAATTTTATCAAACAATATACCCATAATGCATCGAAGTTGGGGTTTGTTGGAGTTTGATGCATTCCTCCAGAAAATTATAGAGATGGAGCAATTGTAAAAGTAAGGAATTTCTCATGGAAATTGAGATGTTTATTAAATATTTTTGGAAAGAATAAAAAAATGTAGGATGATGGAATTGGATTTGCTTCGATGCTTTGATTGTTACAAGATTTCTGCACTGCTTTTTGGGGCTTGTTTAGAGCTCCAATGGGATAAACAGGGTGACCCTTTTGTTATATCTAGTCAAAACAGTGTTTGCTCAGAAAAAAAAATGGAGTGGTGCATATCTCTCAGTATCTTTGATATTTACTTTCATTATGATTGTCAGAAAAAGAGACTTATAAAAAAAAATGATTGTTGGAGAAAGAGTGGAAATACTGTTACGCAGAGTGAAAATATAAGCTACTTAAAAAAGTGATGAATTGCAATAATCCATTAAAAACATCTGCATTATTGATATGAAAGATTATTGATTGCCTCTTTCATATTGAGGTAGATTTTTTTTTTTTTTTTTTTTTGGGTTTTCATAAACTTGCTGTGTATTTGGTGTTAAAAGTGAAATTATGAGCTTATCCTTAAACCAGATTTTGTTTTTTTGTCAGGATGGTGACCCCAGACTATCCAGTTTTGGTCTTATGAAAAATAGCCGAGATGGAAAAAGCTATAGCACCAACTTGGCTTATACTCCACCAGAGTTTTTGCGGATAGGTACATCAATGTGATTTTACACACCTCTATGGTATTTGAAGTCTGCTTATAGGCCTTTTTTACTTATTTATTTCATTGAATTAGGGAATAATTACTAATCAGAAAAAAGAGGGAACAATGTGAAATTCTTATTAAAGTAAAGCAAACATGAAAAAGCAGTCAAAAGTCATCTAAAAGGAGGCTGCAACTAGACAATTTGGAAACCTTTCTAGTGGAACCCACAAGATCAAGGTCCCACAAACTCATTAATGTTTTGTTGGCGAATTGTGTTTCAAATGGAAATTTAATGATACCGATCATTAATTCATTTTGCAATGATAAATGCATTTTGGCATTTCTTGACAGTTGGGAAAATAATTTGTAAAAAGTGACTCTATAACTCGTTAACGTACCGAATTTGTGGTTAAAACTTTTTGTAATCCAAGATTTGGGAAAAAGTTAGGATGCTTTGTTTCCCTAATTTGAATATCATGGATGCCTTGATTTCTTCTCTTCACCATATCTGTTTAGTTAGTATCCTTCCCATGTTCAAGAGAAAGTGAGGACTGTCTCTTAGTTATTGGCCCAAGTGACTATAAAAGAAAAAGTTATTGGCCCAAGTGAAAGAGATGAGCCTCTGGATTGATTGATTGATTGGATCGAAGTACGAAGGTGTTGATTGGTGTCAGATGTTTGGGAGTCGTCACTTTGTGGTCATAAGTTACAAATTGAAGCTGATGGTTGAAAGCATATATGATGTTGACTTTTTGCAGGCAGGGTCATCCCAGAAAGTGTGATCTACAGTTATGGGACTGTTCTGTTGGACCTTTTGAGTGGAAAGCATATCCCTCCAAACCATGTATGAGAATTCTGTCACATGTATCATCTTGATTGTTCTCCTCCTATTCATGCCTGGTATTTGGCAGTCGTTCAATTATCTGCTCTTAATCTGCATTGTAGTCGATCCTCATCAAGAGTACTTTGTGATGGTATTTATCTTGTTCTTAAGAACTATTAAACTGGATTTGATAAGAGGCTAATATCTAATTTGATTCTCTGCCGTGGTTTGCACTATTACCTTTCTAATATACTCTATTTTTAGCGATTGATCATGCCCATGATCGTCAAATCTTTGATGTCCATTGTGGTCATAATGGTACACCATTACCTTTAATGATTATGATGCATGTGATCTCTCTCTCTGCGTGATTGTAATTTTGAATAAATTAAGCAACTTTGATTAATCCTTAAATGGACAATATATCAATGGAAACAAGGTTTAAACAACATGTCCTCATCAACTTTCTATTTGTTTTCCCAGGCGTTGGATTTGATAAGAGGAAAAAACTTGTTGTCATTGCTGGATTCATCCCTGGAAGGACAATACACCCAAGAAGATGCAACTGAGTTGGTTGAGCTGGCCTCAAAATGTCTTCAATATGAGGCTAGAGATCGGCCTGATATTAAGTTTCTTCTTTTGGCAGTAGAGCCCCTACAGAAGCAAAAAGAGGCGAGAATCTGAGTGTGATTATTAACTTAAGAGTTAGTTGGTGTGCTATCTCATTCTGAGAATGCTTGATTATTTATTATCCTTTATCCTCACTGACGTGTTTTCTTTTTCATGTGCTAATCCTAGGTTGCATCACATGTCCTGATGGGCCTAACAAAAACGCCGATGGTGCTGCCAACCATGCTTTCCCCACTTGGAAAGGCTTGTGCCAGGATGGATATTACTGCAGTGCATGATATATTGCTTAAAATAGGTTATAAAGATGAAGAGGGAGCAGAAAATGAAGTAAGTTTCGTTCATTTCCTTACCATCCCTCCACAATTGTACCTAGGGGAAGACAGATTTGAAAATAAAAGATACTATAGAAAATAATTAATAGCAGCCTTCCATAATCAAATTAGATTTTTTCCGTTCTAACTTAGGAAAGTAAAAAAAACGTTGATGGTTTACTGCAACGTTTTTTATTTGCTGCAACATCCTCTTGAAAGACCCTTGAATACCCACTGGTCTAAAGTCATGCTTCTGCTTATTAGTTTACAGCGTGTGATACTAGTGATCTTACATAACGATCTGTTTTTCTTTACATCTGCTCTTTATGTAGCTGTCATTCCAAGAATGGACACAACAAGTGCAAGATATGTTGAACACAAAGAAGTTTGGGGATATTGCATTTAGAGACAAAGATTTCAAAAATGCTATTGAGTATTATTCAAAGGTATATTGTTTTATTTTTACTTATATATATAAAAACTTTTTTTTATTCTCTTCATAAAAAGTTAGAAATAAGAAACCATTGACTTTCTCAGGATTGAGTTACCTTAAGAAAAGAATGACTCAGTTTTCAGCAATTTTCCTTGAATTGGATCGTTGAGGATGGACATAGTAACCTCCAACATTCTAATGACATGGAAACAGTTCTGAGTGGATTACATTAATTTTCGCAAGGGTCAGGCTTACCACAAATACTTGAGTAGATGGCAAAGTGTTTCAATTTGGAGGGTCTAACTTGTTAGCTATGAGATTCAACTCCCTAGAATGTACATCAGGATGATATTACCGAGAGGTGCTACCTGGATGCATTCATGGCAACATGCACGTGGGTTAGGGCATAACTAATGATGTGAGATGAGTGATTGATTCTGTTTTCCAGGGACAATGAGCTTTTCTTTATTTCATAAATGTAGAAGGATATCTACTTATAATATATATATATATATATATATAGAATGATATCTCGCATACTTGGACTATGCCTACTTCACTCATCAATAAAATTCTTCTTTATGGATCATAAGAAGAAAAAAAGATCTTCTGACAACAACCAAACCAAACCACTATAAGGATCCATGGATAGTTGACTAGGCACAACTCTAACTGGAAATATATTCACCAGCGTGCATCTTGCATTAGTTGTGAATATTGCCTTTCCTGAAGTTGATTGTTATACTTGGTTATGTGGAAAGTTCCCTGTAATTGCATTTTATCTCTTGTTACTTGGTCTGCTAAAGATTACTTTCAAGTCTAGTGTAGTGTTTGAATCTGGAGTTTCAGATACTTCTTAGCTGACTTCCATTATCTCGCAATTGCATATTATAGAACTTGATAATTTTAAATATGCAGTTGGTATCGATGATGTCCGTTCCTTCGGGAACTGTCTTTGTGAGGCGAGCCGTCTCGTACTTGATGATTGGCCAACCAGAATTTGCCCTGAGAGATGCCATGCAAGCTCAGGTGTGCTTGCCGGAGTGGTCCACTGCTTTCTACATGCAAGCTCTTGCCCTCTCAAAGCTTGGAATGGAAACCGATGCCCAGGACATGCTTAATGATGGAGCCTCCTTCGAAGCAAAGAAGCAAAACAGCTGGCGCAGTTAGGATTTTCATGTAGTGGGGGAAGTCCATATCTGCCCTAATCTTTCTGCCCCATTTATACCATTATTTTGCCCTCGGCTGGGCAAGCATGTCCATGTGAGAACAAATTTACTGTATGGTGAGAGTAGTTGTTTTAAGTTGACACCCACCATCCTCCATTTGATTAGTTTCACAGAGAGAAATGTATAAAGCTTTTTAAAAAACAATAATACAAGTTAATTTTGAGACTTTGTAGTGAACTTAAATCCCACATCACCTACCTTGGAAAATATCTAGTTTTTTTTTTTTTTTTTTAAAACAAAAAGAGAAATATCTAGTTTTTATAAATATCTAGTTTTTTTTAATATTTTTAGTAAAAAAGAAGCAGGTCTTATTGAAAGAATCAGACAATAATTCTTAAGTAATACATTATTCTATTATAGTACCATTAAAAGAGAAATCATACTCTTCACATTGAATAAATTATATCCAGGCACATATGATTCTTAAGTAATACATTATTCTATATTTGTTTCCATTTTTCCTATAACAAATATGTAGTATATAGATGATAAGTAGAATAATTCAATTAGTTTAACAAGAATAAAATAAAATAAAAATAATATTAAAATATGTGAAGTGTGTGGTGTGGGATGATGAGTAACATTTATTTTTTTAATTGAATAATTCTACTTATCATTTTTACACACCACATTTATTTTAATTTTTTTTTCTATTTTTTCGATAATAAATATGTAGTATATGGATGATAAGTAGAATAATTTAATTAGTTTAACAAAAATAAAATAAAATAAAAAATAATAATATTAAAATATGTAAAATGTGTGGTATAGAATGACGAGTAACATCTCTTTTTTTCTTTAAATAAATAAATTAATTAAAAAAAAAAAAAACATGTACCGGTTTAGATTCGTCAGTTGAATTTGATTATATTTGCTGTTGGATGGCATTCGTCTAAAGGTTACAGAAGACATCTTCCCCGCGCTCTATTTCCTCTGTTTTGAAAGGGAAAGAAGACCAATTATTAATGAAGTAAGCAACACGCTGCAACAAGCCTTTTCCCGAGCTAGTATTAATATATATATATAGTAATATTCGTAGACCAACACCCACAACAACGCTCATTTTCGCATTTCTCATCTTCATCTCTCGGTAATCTCTCTCTCTCCGTCTTTGAAATTCCTTCTTTTTTTTAAAAAAAAAAATTTGGTGTTTTGTTTTGTTGATTTTTTATTTTATCTTCTTCCTATATGATGATTCGAGAAACTTGAACTTTGGTTCTCGAGGATTTATCTTCTTAATCTCGTTTCTAGGAGTTCGATTTTATTCGCTTATAGTGATATTGACAAGGGAAGCCCTTATCCTTTCTTTTAAAATATATTTATGAAACTAACTTATCAAAAAATATATATATGTTTATGAAACTAAAGCTGTATGCTTCGTTTAGTTTGAATCGTGAAATCTCTCTCTTGTACGCTGAGGTATGAAAATTCTAATTAATTATAGATTATTGTTATCTAATGGCACCGGAAAGTTTTTTGGGGTCTTTTCGAAACAAGGACTGGTTTTTATACAATCGATGTGAAACTGTGAGAAGGGGAGAGGTTTCGTTTTGGTTCTTTTTCCTTTTCTTTGTTTTTTTTTTTTTTTGTTTTTTTGGATAGGCGAGGGATAATCTCCTAATATCTAGGGCTGTTTGCTAATTAATCAGGTAAAGACTCTCATTCTGGGCTTTTTTTATTGACCAATGACCATGGCTTGGGCGGATATATTGGAGAGTTTAGTGGCAGTTGTAGTAGAAGTTTGAGGAGGTTTTAGGAGCTATAAGGGAGAGGATCTCCTGCTTCTCTTTGAAGCAACAGTTAATTTATTTTGTAGAACTGAAAGTGGAGGGACAACTAGGCCTGTGATGGATTTAACGTCATCTTTGTGTTGGTGATGCAGACTAGCTTGGTCCCATGGTTTACGGTACCTCCAACCCTAAAAAGTTTAATAGGGTGGCGAGTGTGGTCATGGGTTCAATCAAGCCTCTTAGTTTCTGTGAGTTGCTTACCAAAAATAAAAAAAATTAAATAAAAAGATTAAAGTTTTATGGTACTAATTTAGAAATGATGGTTTAAACAAGGAAAGATTCAAGAAATTATCTTGCAGTCTCCTCAACATCTCGAGGATTTTGTTAAAATGGTGAGAGTTGGAAGAAGCTCAGTAGCTTGCACAGCTGCTTGATGTTTGAATGGCTTTCTCGTTTCTACTAGATTTTGCTTCATAATATTGGTGCAGCATAATGCTCAATATTTTGTTATGTTAGTTATGGTGGAATTTCTGATGGGCTTGTTCTGAGTGATCAAGAGTCCAAGTCAATGTATCAAAGAATTCAGAGACTTTAAAAGTTTCACTTTGTGAAGTCACAGTCTATATTGTATACTCTTAGTTCAGGTTCTGAACATCTACAGCCTCGCTTTTCACCTCAAAATTTAAGAGAGAGAAAAAGGGATGGAAGAGTGACCTGGAAACAAAGTTGGAGATGAAGGAATCAGGATTGTTGGACTTGAAAGCTCGGAGGAAGGACCACATTTTGCCCAGAAAAGGCCAACCCAAATCATCTGGAGGAAGAGAGTACTGTCTTTCTTTATTATGGCCGATGTGATACTTATAAAAAAAAGAGTACCGTCTTTCTCCCATTCGGTTTTCATGACCATGAGACCATGAATGGTCAAATTCATTATCTAGGCTAAATATTATCCAAGCGAGAAAATTTCTCCATGGTTTTTGTGCTCTGGAGTGTAGTTGACAATATGAAGGATGAGATATGTGCGTTATCATGTTGCGTGATACTTCATGGGTATATTGTTAGGTTGCCAAGAGACAACATATCTGTTAAATGAGCATGTTAAAATCTGAAACTTTGGATGGATGAGTAGCAAGATGATAGAAATGAATGCATTCATGAGAAGTTTGGGGTAGGCCTCGATCAGGCACAAGATGGGAGAAAATTGGTTATGATGCTTTAGACTTCACCGCAAAGATCAGTTGGTGCACTGGTGTGGGTGACTTGGTTTGGCATTATGGTGTTTCATTGTGGATGGTTAGACCAAAAAAGATTTAAGTCAAGATATTTAGAAAACAAAGGATGGAAGGATGGGTTGCTAGAAAGTGTCAATGAAAGCTGATTAGTGAACTGGTATAACTTTTCCTTTAAAAAATGGGACAAATGATGTTTGCACTGATATTTTATGAAATTGGTTGAGTCTGATTTCTTGGGAAGGTTCTTTCAAATTGAAATTTGACCTAGGTAGGTAAAACTTAAGAGTGTCTGTGCTGTGAATGGTGGCAGAATGTAGAATGCAGCGACGAGTGGTTTGCAAAATATTATACAAATCTTTTGATTATATATAGTAGAAGTTATTTTCCTTTTTATTCTCTTTCCAACTTCTGTGTTATGTTATGCTAGACAGGGATAATTCAATATTTAGTATCAACTTTTTTCTTTGCTGAATTAGTTAATGGGGGTATTTAGAGATTCTGTTAAAGTTCAAGGAGTTCGATGCATGAAGGGTCCTCTTATCTTTAGCTGATGGGGTGTCGGTCAGTGCCAGTCCAAATTGGATTTTTACTGATTGAATTGAGTATCTCGTTCCCTTGATGTTATTCTCATGGTATGTTTTCCTCCGATATCTCTCTAATAGTCCATTAATTGTGACCAAATGCATGCAGACCAAACAGATTTTCATTTTATGGATAAGACAGTACCTGGCAACGAGGTTCCTAAGGAGCTGACTCGAGAATCGCTTATTGCGATTTCTTATTCTCTTCCAGACAAGGATCCTGATTCAAAACTCTCATCTGAAACATTGAATGGTGAAAATCTTGTTGGAGTGATTGATAGCAAAAGAGAAGAAAAGTACAGGTCTGAGCTGATTTCTATTTCCTACACACAATCACCAGACTCAGGGAGTCAACCTGTTACGCCTGGAGAGCACAAAGGTTAGCCTAGCCTGGACAGCAGGTCCAATCTTTATGGCTGTTGTATGTTGTGATGTACCACTGACATAATATTAAGTGAATGGATACATGGCGCCTTTACATGTCTTTCTGGAAGTTGACATTATTAAAAAATAAACCTCACAAAGAATTCTGCACTGTTTTGAGTGAGGAAGCTTTATTTGGGCTAAATGATAGTGAAACCATGTACTCATCTTCCTTGCTATTTCCTTGTTTCATTTTACCACTTTTCTTCTTCCAATTGATCGAGTGTGTGACAATATATGTGTTGATGTTTGGCCTTTATTGTTCATGCCTCTTGGGGTGAGTACGTTCAAGTTCCACCCCCTAGGCTGTGGGTCATTTGCTGCTGTAGAAGACAGGTGCCAGCAGCAGGGCATTGCATTAGTTGTCTCTCCCAAGTGGGATTGGCTTTGTATCTTGTTACAAAAAAAGGTATGAGAAATGATGCATCGAGGGATGTCAATAGCAGAGGCTGTCCATTCGGTCAATCAGGTCGTTCATTTGACGAGATTGTATGCAAAGAAACTTGCACTACAATGGATTTTACAAGTGCAGATCAGGAAATGACATTATGTAAAAGCTACGTGGATGGATGGATGGATGTATATCTTTGAAAATTCAATTTTTAGTGGACGTCAAGCATTGATCTAAGATTTCAACCCACAACCTAGTATAGCCACAAAGCATTTTTCAAGTCAACCTCGACTCAATTTTGTTCTAAACAACGTTCTTCTATTTACCCCTGACTGACCATCGGTTTTGCCGACAAGTGGTGCTTCCTTCTATGTTGGTTTAATAAATTATTAAACCTCATAAAAGAATCTTGAGTCTCTCCATTACCGAAACACGACGATATTCGTGACTATTTGCACCGGATAATCTTTTCCATAGATACAGTGAAAGTGAGGTTTCAAACTCTTAAATTTATATTATGTTGGGGTGTTTTCCTAAACTCAAATTATTGCACCTTGAATTCACCTTAAATTTATTTGAAAACAAACGGATGCAACCTACGCGTGCGTTGTGAAAAAAATAAAAACAAATGCTAAATTTACTTTAAAAAAAAAAACTTACTTCTCTACATATCAGTTATTGATACGTTGAAAATCATAAAATTTGAAATTCAAATTTGAAATTTCAAAAGAATACTAACAAAATGAGTTTTGTAAGTAAAATTATAAGTACATGTAACACTACTCAAAAAATAAATACAATAAAATACGATTTCTTTGATTCTGACCATCGGAATGCATCCATCTCAATGACAAAATCAGCCCAGGTTTTGGGAAATGAGAACTAAAAACTAATGCAAACTGTTCATCACATCGATTTTCGACAATAAGACACGACCAATATTTTAGAACATGTTCTCATGTAAAGTATAACAACATTGGGTTTATCCAACTTTCGTCTAATATGGTTTGTCTGCGTTTGAAGATAGATTCAAAAGTCGATATTCGATCGCTACAGCTTTAGAAAACAAAGAGCATAACCCAACCTTAATCTGCTTTATTATTTCAGCATCACAATAAACTCATAAGAAAATTCAAGATGTCTATTTTGATATCACGAGAAATCAACATTTATTCTAAAAATTTAAATTGACAACATGAACAAGATATAGATTTAATTATTTATATTATTTAACAATTCCGAATTTGTAACTTATTAAAAAAGAAAACAAAAGGAAATTAAGAAGATTCTGAGCATTAAGACAAGACTAGCTAGCAATGGCTTAAGAACATCAATGTATATATATTATAAGTAATGGTGGTTTCGTGTGGACAAATGTCATAATCTAATTCTCTTTAATGGGGCAGGTGGGAAATGGTGACAGGCCTAACTAAATGTCAAAGGTATGATATATATTGATCTCTAATCTATATATATCTAGTACTGTCTGAGTTGGATTTTCACTACTACTTTACTTTAATTTATCTCGTCATCATGTGTTCAAAGCATCGGAAGAGAATAATATGATATGGCCAGTTACATACTTTCCAATTGGCTTCATTCTACTTTTCACCTCCCATCACCCTTGTTAGAATTACAAGACTTCATTTATTTTTACTGTCGATGCTTAATTTTGGGTGTCATTTTGTTGAGACGTTACATGTTACCAAGCAAATTAGATGTAGTGGAACTTGAATTGAAATCTCTCTTTCTCTCTCTTCTTAATTTCATTATGAAGAATTACTAAACTTCGAAAAAACCATCGTTATAAATTAAGTTACGAGAAGTGTTAAAATTACAAAAAGATTTCATAAAAATAAACTCATAAATTAATATAGTTTCATGTGATAGTTTAGATTTACTTTATAATAAAAATAATTTTATATTCTAACGTATCACATAAAATCATGTTTATTTTTTATAAAATGTTAAAATATGTCTCTAAAGTTACACATCTTCGCTAGCTACATGCGAAGAGTACAATACATAAACCATATTATGTATACTTCCGGCCAGTGTCGTTACCGTCACCGACGACCGTGTAATTATCATTGAAAAAAAATGTAATAATAAACGAAGATCGAATTGGGTTTTGTAGACACAAAGGGACAAAGCATGGCAGACATTAAGTTGGGTAGACAAAGAACAGTTTGTTTGGATTGGAATCTCATTTCATTTTATCTCATCATTATAATTTTTTCAAATTCTCATATAATATATAATAAATAATTCAAATTTTTCAAATTTTAAAACAATAATATTATTAAAAAATAATATTTTATTCAACTCATTTAAAATAATCTCAACTCATTTCTAAATCCAAACCGAAACACTAGGATCATTCATGGCTTGCCTATTTGATTGCAAAGCGTGGCATGCATGGAAAGAAAAAAAGAAAAAAGAAAAAATTGCTTTCTCGCGTACAAAGAAGACAAGCCACTCTACAATTATGATGTAATTCTAATGAAACTACACGAGATGGAGAGCTTTTACTTTCTGGTATTTCTTTTTTTTGAACACCTTTTGGTATTAGAGCTGTAATTAATTAAGGATTGAAGGAAGAAACACAAAGATGAAGCACATGTGGTACGTAGATGCCCCTTGAAGTACAACACGATCGTTTGACGACATGCAACTGGCCGGCGAGAGATGGCCGGCCGGCCAATCAAGCTCTGGGATGAAATACCTTTGTATTGCTCCATATCTTGCTACCTAACATCTCATGTAAGCCAATTATTTCGTTGCGATGGAAGAAATAATTAAGTCCTCAAATATATACATATATATATATGATTTATTAGATATACTTTATAATAAAAGTAATTTTACATTGACAAATTACATCGATTTACATCAGTTTATAAGATTACTTTTATATAAAGAAAATGATTTACACACAATATTTTTCACAATACTTTCTACAAATATATTTTAAATGAAAGATATTTTTATAAAACATCTTATAAAAGTAATATTATTTTATAAAAATATCCTCATTTTATAATATTATTATACAATGTGTTGTGTATATATCATTACTCTTTGTATAATCACTTTGTCGTTAAAATATTTCTTTTTTACCATTTGAACAACTAACACGTTAACACATATAATTATGTGAGTAAAATTATAAATAAATAAATATATATATATATCATTTTCTCGATTTTAGTACATATATTTCTACCATCATTAAGAATTATCGTGGTGTTTTCATTGTTCAAGCATTGATTAATTAAACAGGTGGATTTTTCCTTCTTTTTTCATCTGCTTTTTCCGGCCATCACATTCTTCATTATCTTATTCCTGTCTAGTGGGGGCACTACGTCTAAATCAAGATCAAGATGGACCTGCCTTGCTCAACTTAATTATTTTCCCTACAGAACAGCCGATACTTTGCTGTCCTTTTGTGCATAAAAATTAAAAAATAATTCTCAACCAGTGATCTGTACACAAAGTAGAAGTAGTACTAGCTAACTAGTTGTAAAATTGATATAAACTTGTGACTCCCCAAAAGAATATACCGTATGAAATTTAGGAAAAAAGAGAACTAAATTGTTACAAACATAATAGATTATACAAAAGTAAATTCACAAACTGACGTGGTTTTATGGGATCCGTAAAATCTATTTTACAATAAAAGTAACTTTACAATCTGACGTACTACATCAAACTATATCAGTTTATAAATTTATTTTTATATAATTTCTTTGAAACTAAAATATTTTTTAATTCTGTCAAAATTTCAAAAGGAGAAATTAAGCAATTCTGCCCATGTAGTGACTAAAGATTATTCATGCATGCATCATTATTCTCTTTCTATTTTCTCTGCGCCAATAGATCATCAAGTAATTGAAGAGCTTGCATTAGGGCCAATCTATCAAATAACATGTCAATCAAGCTCATCAGGAACAGAACAAACATGATCCAGGGAAGGATCTGAACTACCATGAAGCTATTTTTGTGTTGTCGCTTTGGGGAACAGATGGAGTACTTTTATAGGGTCTCGTGCTATGACTTGCAACCACTACTTCTCAGCTGGAGATTGTTCATTATCTCATCTAGATGGAACAAAAGTGTACTAATTAGACCTGATATTGTTGTTATTCCTTCTTATTAATCTTTTGTTTTAAAATATTAATTGTTACAGATTCAAACCATTGATCATCCACCGATCATTCTGATTGATTTTATTTGATATTTGGAGAGCATTTGTTTAGAAAGTTTCAATCCTTGAGTGAATTGAAAAAAATATTTTTTTTATTTTTTGTTATTTTTGAACTAAACAAAGCTTCCGGCCCCCTTGGCCCAACCAAAGATTCCTAGCTAGCTCCATCCATTGTAATTCCTAAACCATTGAAACCCCTCAAAGCTGAAAGCTTTCAAGTGTCCATTACTAAAAGGGAAACATTTGGAAGATATTTGAGTTAATGGAACTCAGTGTAAAAATGTATTGCAACAACAGTAAATGACAAGGATGGCACCAAACAAAAGCCTTTTCATATGTAGAATGGTTCCTTTACGTGTAAATTATACAATCACACTTTTGAGGAAATCTTATAGAGGAAATTGCAACTCAAACTAAAGAGATGATGGCCATGACATATTGACATCCTATCTCAACTAGTATGATTTGACTCGATCAACTAATGTAAAATATTAGTCATATAATAAAAGTAGTTTTACAATTTAACTACCATATCAAGTCAAGTTAGTTTGTAAGTTTATTTTGATAGAATCTCTTTATAGCGAAAGCATTTATCAATTACTTAACATCATCGGAACGAAAGTTCTTCCTTGAAGAATTCTCATGACTAATTTATGCCTGTTAAACCGTGTGCCCAGCCAAAAGATTTTTGTCACAAAGTTGTGAATTTTATGTAGAATTCTTCCTTGAATGGCCCGTGACACCCTGAGTACACAGAACATTACCATCGCGTTGATTGTTCAAGTTTGGCCTGATTTGTAATAAAGGAAAGAGGGTAAAGATATATCTCTCAATAAAATTAAATTTTTTTTTTAAAGTTTCTCATGAGCACCTTGGTTTGTGTTGGTATGGTAGTATTAAGTATCCCTTTTGGTTGTCACATGTAACATATTATTTCAGACATAGAGATTCACACAATAACTATATTTTCCAGTACTCACCCAAAAATTGAGAGATCCTTGATGTAACTGATGAGGTCAGGTACCTAATTCTCATGGTTTGCACTTTGCAATGAAAAAAGGTGCATGGCAGAGTAGGAAAACAGAGCCGGGAAAAAGAGTAACAGATGGATCTATTTGCTTTAGTTAATGTTAGTGTCCTTGCCGTATCTGAAAAAACAGTTTGTCCTGGTATGTGAGGAGGACATGGGCTTCAGAATAACGACAGCCCAAAAATATATCAAAATTATGAGCACTCAGCTCAGAGAGAGAGAGCGAGAGAGAGAAATGTGCAATATATATGCTTTAGAGATTCACAACGATTTGCAAGGCGACAAAAAATACATATAGATAAATGCCGGCCAGCTCTCTCTCCATCCCCATTCAAGCCCTCTTATAAATACCACAGAGACATCACAAACCTTTCTTTCTACTCCATCCTCCTCCAATACTACTAGTGTTCTTACTTCTTACCCCCCCTTTTTTTTCACAGACTCGGTTCTTCTGTCTGTCTCTCTAACATTAATTAGTTGGAGAGTACATATTATACAAAAAAAGTTGCGTGGGTTATAGAATGAGAGTGATCAGAAAATCTGCAGTAATATTGTGAGAGAGATATAATCGAGAACAAAAGACGGGCGGGTGCTTGCGCATAATATTAATGGAGTTGGGTATCATCTGGACCGTGGTGTTGTGCATATTGGGTGCTCCGGTAGCCCTGAGATGGCTACTCAAGAACACAAATTGGTGGCTCCATGAAACCCGATTGGGAGAGAGGCAGTACTCTCTTCCTCCAGGTGATTTGGGTTGGCCTTTTCTGGGCAACATGTGGTCCTTCCTCCGAGCTTTCAAGTCCAACGATCCTGATTCCTTCATCTCCAGCTTTGTTTCCAGGTCACTCTTCCATCCTTCTCTCTCTCTCTCTCTCTCTCTCTCTCTACACACATATATATATGTTATATGTATGTTATATGAGCTAAAGATAGCAGAGCTTAGGCCGATGTCTGAGCTCAAAGGATTTTTCTAACTTCTATGCTACAGTGACACCCATAGCAGTGTTGAGAACCGGAAACCTACAAGGGCCTTTTCGTAATTTTGACTGATGGAACTAGTTTGCAATTTTCTATTTATTTACCAAATTACCCCTTTTGTATGCCCTGCGTGTCGTCTCGAGTGTAGCTTAGCGAGCGAGTACGTACGGAGTCACCAAAACAAATCATCCGACTCCGAGAGAGGAGAGCTGGTCCATTTTTGTCATTTTCACTGTCTCTTAAACGCAGTCTTTTCTTTTCTTTTCTTTTAAAATTAAAAAAAAATAAGTTCTAAATTCTAAAGACTTGGTCAGTCTATGATGCGGCGCAGAGCCATCATTCGTGATGAAATGCTCCAAATTTCACCGTCCGCTTGCATGCAAAAAGACAAAGTCTTGGTTTTGGGCCGTCAAATCCAAACGGCTGCCTTTCGCACTGTTCAGCTTTAGGACGTCCGAGGTCCGCTTCATCATGTGGCTCTGTCTCTGTCTCTGTCTGACCGATGAGCCCAACTTCGTCTTGTAATGCGGATCAGCTATTATTTATTTTTATATTTGATAACTTTTTTTTTTTTTTAATAAAGTATGAGTTATGTGTAATAAATAGTAATTGATAAGAAGAATTTAGTGCAGGTTTGACAAGTAAGATGAGATATAAAATTTTCATCTCATCATTACGACTTTTTTAAATTTTTGTACAAAATATAATAAGCAATTTAATTTTTTCAAATCTCAAAATAAAAATAATATTTTAAATTTTCATATAAAATAAAAAATTTTCATCTCACTATCCAAACCTACTCAATTTAGGATCAAATGTTCGTTTTTCTTGCTAAATTTTCACGAAGAATAATATTACTCGTTTATAAAAAATATGATCATATTCATAAGAATAGAGTCAATGAGATTTATGAATGGTTTGTGAGAAGAAATATGTAAAAAAAATAAATAAATAACAACAACAACAACAAATATAGTGTATTGCATATATATACAATTAATTAAGATTTGTCACATTTTAATTGCTGATGTGATCACACTAAGCTTCAAATATTTTTTTAAAAAAAAAGTATATATTTTGGATGAGCCAAAGGCCCCCCCTTTGCTAAATTATGAATAATTTTTAAAAAAAATTATGAATAATTTTTTGTATAATTTATGCATTATTTTACTCCAATGATTGATTTGATGATCTAATTTCCTACTATATTCTTATCCATCACTTGCAATGCGTCCTTTATTAGAATAATATTTTATTGAAATTTGGGAGCTTCGATAAATAGGGGAGTTTTTTAGCTTTAATTTATTTAGTGGTTGAGAATTAGAAATACATATCCACCGGCCCTCTGCCTCGTTAGAATCTTTACTGCTTTGTTGTCCAAAAAGACGTACTAAAAGAAAATCATTTTACTTTCATAATCTTTATTTAATTCTTTGATAATTAATTGATATTTTGTTTTACTATCTGTAAAATCATTTGATTCCTTGAGTTTTCGAAATAGTGTAAAAATAATTGTTATATTTGCTTGCCGCTTTATTCATTTTTTGTTTTTTTCTCTGACTGCTTCTGTGGCAAAATGGGTTTCTTCCATGTGATTCCTTAGAATATTTTTATTTCTTTTGAGGTGAAAACTGAAAAAAGCTCTTTAATTGATATGTATCACTATATCCTATCAATTGGTGAAGTTCTCGATGTTTTTTTTTTGGCCAGAAGTTCTAGGGGGGGTGTGGTAACTGAACTTTCTCTGAATAATAATAAATAAAATAATAATAATAATAATAAGAATAAGAATAATAATAAGAATATAGTAACATTTACTAATAAAGAAATGCTTTGGGTTCTATTTTGGAATCTAAAAAATGTTTCGAATGAGATTTTTTTTTTATTGAGTGATTAAAAAAATATTTTTTAATGATATTGTGAATTTTTTATTTTTTTTAAAAATATTTATTATGATTAAAAAAATACATGAAATAAAAAAAATAAAAAATAAAAATTTACATGTTCGGGACACTTTCGAACTACATCTCTTTCGAGATGCTGCTCCTACTAATAATAGTAGCAAACAACTTTTTTTGTCTAGGTCCCACATCGTCCGAAGAAACTTGAAATAGGATAGGGTCGCTCAGGTTAAAAAAAAGAAAAGAAAAGAAAAGAAAAGAAAGAAGATTCGCACAATCGACATTTCTTTTTAATGTCAACAAGTATAGTATTTCAGAGTGGAAAAACTAATAGTATAGTTGATAGAATCATAAAGTCAAGAGACTTTTTCTATCATTGTCAAGAGTGCTTGTCCATTCAACAAGATATATGAAAATATAATGCATCATTGACATATTGAAAAAGAGAACCCAACATAAAAACAATATATAAGTTATAGCAACCACTGCCAAACTAGTAAAGAGTACTTTGCACTCTTATGAACTGGTTTTTAGTGCTCAATTGAGTCAATTGATGAGTCAATTGAGCACTGAAAACAAGCTAGAGTTAAACCTCTGAAAAAGGGATATGTAAACTACTGAAAAAAGGATGGCTCATTTTCTTTCAGCTTCAAAGTTCAACCTCACTTTACTCTTATTATATATATATATATATATATATATATATATATATATATATATATATATATATATTCTTCTTGATATGTTAATGGGACCCTGGATAATGATGCCATGCACTTTGGCCCGATGGTGGTGAATTTGGTCCTCATAATGGAATTGTTTGAATTATTGGTTGATATTTTTTTTTATGGGTTTCAGATGGATAGATGTGATTACAAGATTTCTTTATGCCCCACCTTTTAGCAGCATGCTTTTGGAAACTTTGCACCAAAATTTGAATCCTTTTACCTTGGGTCTTTTTCGGGCCTGTTTGGATACAGAGGTGAGATGATGTCATCTCATCTAATTTCAACTGATAATCTCATTACTATTTACAAACCATTTCATCTTATCTCATTATTCAAAAATATATATTCAATTTCACTGGTGATAATTAGGTGTATCAGTATCTTACAAATAAGTGAGAGGGAGGGACTGAATAATTAGAAGATCCCCCCTTGAGCTCAGACAAGAATTTTATAGGACCTTAATCCAAAAGACGTACATAAAGTAGACTACAACATGATTTCTTGTTGTCCGTATAAATATTTTGAACAAAATTAAATGAATAATGAATGTTGTATGACTCGTTTTATTTGTTGATCATGATCGATCTTTCTTCCACGTAAGATGTTCAAGTTCATAGAAGAAATTGAGGAGATTTTTTTTTGGTTTTTTGCTGCAAATGGTGTACGTACATATAAGTAACCACGTAATTTTGTAAAAAAACTGCAGATTTGGACGCACGGGGATGTACAAAGCCTTCATGTTTGGGAGCCCTAGTGTCATAGTTACGGCACCCGAAACATGCAGAAGAGTTTTGACAGATGATGATTGCTTTAAGCCCGGCTGGCCTCGATCCACCATTCAACTCATTGGAAGGAAATCATTCATCGGGATTTCTTACGAAGAACACAAGCGTCTCCGGCGGTTAACAGCTGCCCCTGTCAATGGTAACGAGGCATTATCCATGTATGCTAAATATATCGAAGAAAATGTCGCATCTTCACTGAACAAGTGGGCGACAATGGGAGAAATTGAGTTTCTAACCGAGCTTCGGAAGCTTACTTTTAGGATAATTATGTACATTTTTCTTAGCTCAGAGAGTGAGCCGGTAATGGAGGCTTTGGAGAGGGAATACACAACACTTAATTATGGAGTTAGAGCTATGGAAATTAATCTTCCAGGATTTGCTTACCATAAAGCACTCAAGGTGAGTGAGTAATAGCTGCATTTTAAAGGTTGAAAATCAATCCAAAAAGGATCATCACTAGGGCTACAAAAACATTACAATTGGTAATCATTATTTCAGGCTCGAAAGAATCTTGTGGCTACATTTCAATCTATCGTTGATGAAAGAAGAAATCAAAGGAAGAAGCTTCTTGTCTTGCCGGCGAAGAAAGATATGATGGATGCTTTGCTAGATGTGGAAGATGAAAACGGTAGGAAATTGACCGACGAAGAAATCATAGATGTTCTGTTGATGTACTTGAATGCAGGTCACGAGTCTTCAGGACACACTGCAATGTGGGCAGCCATTTTCCTAGAACAGCACCCAGAATATCTTAAAAAAGCTAAGGTACTACTGAAACTTAACAATTGCTGATCAATAGCATTAACATGATCTAGTTCTTGAAATCAGTCCTTGAACGTGCAGACCTTCTTCTTGGCCACACTTTTACTCGTTGAGTTTCAATTTTTGTTGTTCTTTACGTGATTGAATCCTGTTTCCGAACAACTGCAGGCAGAGCAAGAGGAAATCGTAAGGAAGAGGCCACCAACGCAGATAGGGTTGACGCTAAAAGAATTTCGAGAAATGGAGTATCTGTCAAAGGTACATTAACACCCATTTTCGCCAGCTTCCTGCACTAACTCAATCTGGCATAACTTTTTTTGTTCCTCTCTTTTTCACCTTATAATAATATTTTTATAATTGTAGGTGATCGACGAAACACTTCGTGTGATAACGTTTTCACTGACGGTTTTCCGAGAAGCGAAAATGGATGTCAATATAGGAGGTGAGTCTATATGCTCAGGATTTTTCATTCCTTTTAATTTACTTCTCATATATGGCTAATTAAGCTATGATGGTTTAGAGAGAGATATAATATGTGTATTTAGATGTTTTAACTGGAAAAACATGTTTAACAAGAACTACTCGTTCCGTTCTTTTCAGGTTACACCATTCCCAAAGGTTGGAAGGTCCTAGTCTGGTTCAGAAGTGTTCACCTGGATCCTGAAATTTACGTGAATCCAAAGGAATTCAATCCTTCCAGATGGGATGTGAGTAAAAACATGACCTTTTGCATCTTGCATGATTATATATGCTTAAGTTCGTGCTCTTGAGATTAGTATGCTGATTTGTTTTATCCTCATGTGGGCAGGATTTTACACCCAAAGCAGGAAGCTTCCTTCCCTTTGGAGCAGGAAGCAGGTTGTGCCCTGGAAATGATCTTGCTAAGCTGGAGATCTCTATTTTCCTTCACTATTTTCTCCTTCATTATCAGTGAGTTATCTTGCAATCTTTTTTCTTCATCTTTTATGCTACTCAGAGATTTCTATATATGTAAAGAACATTTCAAATTAATATGTACTCATTTTGTTTTTTTGTTCAAATCATGGTACAACAGGATGGAACGGCTTAACCCCGGATGCCCAGTGAGGTACTTACCACACACAAGGCCAACTGATAATTGCTTGGCGAGAATCAAGAAATGTTCCACTTAATCTGTATAAGAAGAAAGTAAGTGCATGGAAGCAACAATAAAACAGCATATTCTTGTTATAATTTTAATCGAGAGGAGTTTTATTTTTGTTTCGAGTCTATCTTTGTCCTCAAGTCCCAGCTCGATCGATGCTAATGGTATGAGAGTTTTAATAGGCTATATCGTGGTGTTTTGGATACCAGATCTTAGGTTCTATTTTCATGGCTACGTAGCATTCTCATGGCATTGCTGTTAGGCTACAGCAAATGATTCTTGTAAGATCAAATGATATCATTACTATATGAATACAAGCATTTGAAATTATCTATTTCTTGAGCAAAGCAATATATCGTCTGCAAAAAAAATCTATTCATCATCTTAACTTCAATCATCCTCCATCATCTCATGATGTGGTATTAGATGATAGATTTATAAGTGAAATATAATAAATAATCTCCAATCATCTAATGACACATCATAGGATGATGGGAGGATGATGGAAGTTGGAATGATAAGTAGCATTACTCTTGTCTGCAATCTTCCTGCCAAGGTGTGAAAAATGTCTGAAATCAACTGAAAGAATCATTCAAACATGCTTTGAGGCCGTTATTAGCAAATAATCATTCAAACGTGCCCATTGACTAAAGAAACTATAAACCACAAAGCCTTAAACATTTCACAGATAACTTCGATTAACGTTCACTGATTTGAGGCTACATTCAGTGTGAAGCTCCACTGGTGAAATCTGAAATAATCTAAAGAGTTCCAGAAATAATTATGGGAACTGTGTATGAGTGAATGTAACAAGAGTCAGTAACACAAGCACAAAAGCTTGCAGAGACGTAAGGAGGACACCGGAAAACAAAAACAAATAACTATGGAAATTAACACCTAGTTGCACCTTCTATAATTCTTTTTTGCGGCTACTTGTCTATGCCAAAACACTATAAAATTACACTAAGCAGCCTTTGTCGTTTCTTCTGGTAAATCATCTTCATCATGGTAGATGTTCTCTGCCATCTGCCAGATTTGAAGTATGTTATCCTCAGCTACGCTAGCAACAACCCAATCTTCACACGGGTTCCAAGAAAAATCAGATATTTTACTCGTGTGACCACCATGAATAAAGAGTAACTCTGGCGGTCCATCTTCAGCATCCTCTGGCGTTTGTTCTTCATCAATCCTGCAAAAAAAGAAATGCCAAGAAGAATTTGTTTATAGGCAATATCTTCGTTCTTATTGGAAAAGATTGGGTAGGTTACACAGGATCAATTTTATAGGCAATATCTTTGTTCTTATTTACAAAGACTGGGTAGTTCGTCTGGCAAATACCTGCTAAGATCCCACACCATGAGTCTCCTACCAAGGCAACAAGAAGCTAATATAGTCTCATTTTTTGGATTCCAACCAACTTGGAAAACTTCCTCCCTATCGTACATCAAAGCATAAAAAATGATTTGAAACATTAGCCACAAACCACCAAACACACCCAGAAGTGCTAATAGCATAAAAAAACAATTCAAGCAAAAATGATATAGAGATTTCTATCAAATCCAGACAAGAATTCTTACTTGTGACAATCAAAGGTGTGGAGTGCAGTGCTGATCTTGCGTAGATCAAACAACTTGACGGTTTTATCAGTAGACCCCGTTGCAACAACCCACTCGTTAAAGGGATTGAAAGCTAAGCAGTTTACCTGACAATGACATGAAAAAAGAAGAAATTTTCACAGACCCAAAAGAAAAAATATATATATTTATCGATAAGAAAAAACAAATATTCTCTGGATAACAGCCAAGGATAAGATGAGCATGACAAAATATCAGTCTTTCAGCACTGAAAGCATCAAAAGCACAAAGGAGGAATAACTAATATTAACAATGTCATCCAAAAAGATAAAAGAAAGTTTCACCATCACACAGATTCATAATGCAGGATAGAGACGAAGAGAATTAGGTTTTCTGTTGCTAGGTTGCATTACCTTCCCCTACTCTCCATATCATCCACAACACCAAGAAAGATAGTATTGACCAGGCAGGATTTCTATGCACAGTAAGGGCAATAAAAATAAAATCCAAGTAATGATGACTGGAAAAATGGTAGTGTCCCAAGAATACTTCAAATTTATGTAAGGTAGCCTGGTAGGTAACGGATCTGCACTTCAGTTTTGACCCTCACCATAGAATCACTTAATGGCATCAACAATGCATGCTTCTGCTTATATATATATATATATATCCAAATATATATATATATATCCAAATATATATACTTATAAAAAATCATAATATAGATTATAGCCTACTCATACATGATACGCCCATTTGTCACCTACCCATGTCTGACAATTTGATATTGCCATCTTCTGGGCACAGTTTTGCCTTCGAAGAACCGGAATATAGTAACTAGTGTGTAGAAACTTAGACCATCTACAACAATTTGCCCATATGCATGTGCCAGAGAGAGATGGATTCTTAACACCTACCTCACTTTGATGAGCGATGACGGATTGGACAGGCTTGCTAACTGATGGAGTACGGAGATCCCATATAAGCAGGTGCTGATCATCACCAACTGAACCAAATAAGTATTCGTGCCTCAGATGCCAAGCTACATCTTCTACAACACCTTCATGAACCTAATATTCGAAATGGTAACATTTCCAACCCACGGTCAAAATGAAATTAGATCGGAGTGGCTGTTAAATTTTTATAAGAATGTTTAATTAACTTTAAAATGAAGTCATATATATATATATATATTGGTCTATAACTCAATGGTATTTTATCCCCCCAAAAAAAACAATGGGTGCACGTATGCTTCGCTAGCTAGATTGTCTGAAGAATAACTAGCATAAAAGTGAAATGCACCTTAAAAATCTGTGTGTCGTCGAGGCTTTTGTTCTTAGGAGTTGCATTAATATCCCACAAGCATATCTGAGCATCATCAGAGCCACTCAGTAAATGGCCCTGCTTAAACTTACTCCAGGATAAGCCATATCCTTCAGTGTTGTGGCCCCTCAACCGTAAGTCAGGACTACACGCCCCATCTAGAGGAGGCTTAGATGGGTGTTTGCTATAATCAAAAACATAAACTTCGGCACTAACTGTCTTAGTGGCGATAATAAACGGGTTTTGAGGCATATAGCGAGCACGATTAACCTCTCCATCGTGATTTATTTGCTGGATTATTTGCACCTGCAAGAAAATAATTCAAACATTAACGAGTTGAAAAAACGAAACCAACTCAGAAGAATATATAGATAATTACAAATAAAACGCATCAGTAGTTTGTATCATGCGAAATTTGCCGTAGCAACTTTCATTTTCTGGCATTAAATTTCAACCAAAAAGAGAGGAGAAAAATTGGGTTTTTGATATAACATATTGCAGTTTTCTAGAATGCAGAAAAACAACACAAGTGATAAAACACTTTCTCAGCCACCAAACAGACAACAAAGTTTGCTAAAGAAGTGAGTGAAAGGAAAATACGAACCTTGCCATTGGCGCAGCCGAAGCCACCGACATCGGCGCGGTCGTCATCGTAGTGGCGGGCGTCGTTCTCGGCGTCCTCGAGAGGGAGCTGGACCTGGGCTAGCATAAGGTAATTGGGCTCGTTTTCGGAGGTGTGGGTGCCGAGGATCATCTTCTGGACGGAATAATCCTTGCCGGGGGGCTCCTCTCGGTCCGGAAGCCACTCGACGGTGAGAGAAGGCCACTCGAGGGCGTGGGTAATGACCAGATCGTAGAGGAAGGGGGTGTTCTTCTTCCATATCTTGTACTCCTCATTTATGAGCCTCTCCTCGATCTCCCCCCTCATCTCCTCCTCGTCTTTTCCCATGTTCCTCCTCCTCCAGCTGCTGCTGCCGTCCGGATTGGAAGTTCTCTTTTCCTTCTCGGGTTTTTCTCTTTGTGGGGAGTTTTCAAGGATGTTCCCGCCACGACTGGGGCACTGACTGAGAAGTGAAACCCTAGAGGCTGGAGCTGATTACCACCGGGAAATGTTACCACCATGAAAGTTCAGAACTTTGGGTCGGGGATTGGAAGAAGGATGAGATCCAAAGGTGAAATTACCAAAAACATGTGTAGGAACTACTAACTAGTTCACTGTTATAACTATTATTCTTTTAATTAAAATGACAAAAACGTCCATATTTTACTCCAATAAATTAATATTATTTTTACATACACAAGGAGAAATGAGTTGAAGAAGTATATAAATTTAGTTCACTCTTGTTTTAAAAAAATTGGATAATTTAAAATTTATGTAAAAAATTTCACTTTCTTAATTGTGAACTTCATTTTTTCAAAAAAAGTGTGAAAAAAAAAATAAATTTAAAATTTATGTGAAAAATCTCACTTTTTAATTATGAACTCAATTTTTTTAAAAAAATGCAGCCTAACTTCTTAAAATTATATCTAACATTACTTGAAAAATCATAACAAAAGAGATATACCATTTAAATATTAAGAAGTAAAGATCATTGATAATAAATAAAAATAAACTATATTAAGTGAAATTGAGATAATCAAATATACATATCCAAATTGATTTAAAAATATATATATATATATATATATATATATATATACATATACACATATCCAAAAGATCAGATAGTTTTTAATCAAATATAAAGTGATATTGTTCTTGAAAACAGTTTTCAGAAATATTTTTCTTTTAGAACATATCCCTTATTTTTTGGGAAACTTGTTGATTGACATGTATGAATTACGGGCAAGCTCCTTCTTCTTCTTCTTCTTCTTCTTCTTCTTCTTCTTCTTCTTCTTTTTAAAAAAAAAAAGTCAATTAGGGGCAATTTGCAACTTGCAATTTGTCAGCTGTAATTGAGAATAGCAGGAAACGATGATTCAGCTACAAGACATCCACAAAATTCTGTATTTTCATGGTTTCATATTGTGCTCAACTGGTCACTTCAGAGTAACATTGCATTCCCTTGTATGTGTGTTAGAGAGAGAGAGAGAGAGAGAGAGAGAGCAGATGGTTCTCAAACTGTGATCGTATCAACAGAAATTTAACCACATTGTACGATGTTTTCCTATGGCCATCAAGTTGCAAGTACATGCTTCCTGAATCCTGGGAATAATAAAATAGCTACATTGTTAGTTTGACAAATTGGCTGCATAGTTTTATTGTTTGGATGTCTCACCAAGGTAACAAACACTAGTTTTACATGCTTTAAAATGAACTGCATTTTGGAAAGAAGAGTTGGAACAAAACGTGCGTTAAGCCATCATTGAATTTGATTATTCTTCATTTAGAAGTAAATCTGCGGCGCTACCGCGTTCTCGGTCACCTTGGACCTCATACTTTTTCTGATCTTGGGTGTGATTGGCATCCATCATCATGAAATGGAAGCCCATTATATACCTATACTCCCCAGTCCCAACGCAGCGAGAGCAGTAGCTGAGACCACTTCCACCACAAGTCCTGCACCTACAATAGTGATTCAAGGAAGTTGATGGAAGGCCAAAATTGGATGAAATAATCATTGAGTGCACTAAAAAAAAAAAAAGAGTTCGATATGTCACCATTTTGGCCATTCGCCTTTAGGAAGCATTGCTAAATGCACAAAGTTCGTCCTTCCTATGATATTCAAGCTGAGAATAAAATTAGTAGCAGAAGGAATAAAGAAAGAACAAAAAAGTTTGACTTCGTTTTGATGTCATGTGCTGCTTACGAAACATAACAACAATCACTCAATGGAGTTGATAAAAACACAACGTTAACAACAATCTGCAATTCAACTAGAGCTACAGGGACAGACTTGATAACATGTCTACACTTGAGGAAATAAAATATAGCTCAGCCTTTTTTTTTGTGCAAATGATAAGTTACAAACACCTGCTAAGTTTTGAACCCACGACCTAATTTCACCCACATACTACCACCCTACAAAAAAAGTTATGATATCTACTAGAAACAACCTATATTTTAATGTTTAGGGAGCAAAGTAAAAAATTAGTGGTAGTTTGCAGGTAAAAAATATAGTTTCTCCTCCTTTTCTTTTAACCTGAAAAGTTTACAAGACTTCATGCTGCTTAGCAAATTTGGATATTTTGAAGAAAAAAGAAGTTGAGTTCAACAATTTTTTCAATATATCTACAGCGTTGGGAAATAAAAGCTTGATGCCACACTTGTGACCTGACTTGGTGCAACTTAGATTTTGAAAAACTCAAGTTGCTTGTTGTGCTATGAGAATTTAGGTTCCCAAAATTCACACACTTTCTGACAGAAAAAGTGGAAGCTGAACATACTGTTAAGATGCACCCTAGCAACATTGGATGAGCCAAAGCAGCACTTCTGATGTCAGACTAAAATCAGAGAAGGCAATTATTGAAGTACTAAAAAAGAAAATTATTGTCGTTGGAAGGAAAAAAGATGGATTAATGTTTGACATAAAAAAAATAGCCATACAATGGAACTAATGTGCAGATTTGTGTGTGCACCAAGGAGGGGAGAAGAGAGAGAGGGAGAGATACCTCTTCCACGACAATGATGGCAATCAGCCCTTCCACTCCCTTTACAGACTACACAAGGTGGATCTGGCTGCTTTCTTACTTCTTTCCGAACATTTGACTGGAAAAACAAAGAGGCATAAAAGAAATAACGAAAGGGGCTCTAAAATAGCAAGTTAGCCAACATATTTAATCTTTCACATATCTCATCCTAATTGAGAAACATAAGCTTAGGCTTAAACCTCATCAGATGCATTCCTACTCATGAACTATCAAGAAAGAAGTACTTCAGAGAGTTTCCGGCCTGGATAAGCACTCTTTTGGGAGAATTTCCTGGATAGCTTGAAGTTCGATCCTCCCAAAAAAACAAGGGCAAAATAGATGGATCTGTCAGTGGCTAGTTCCCTGTGCAAGGGCAATCCTTTTTCCATGAATTTGGCAAGCAAGGACGGGATTTTATCCAAGTTTGGATTTGGATTTCGGTGAATATGTTAACAGTCAGATATCATTACCACTTCAACATATTAAAAAGTGGCGACAGCAGGGGTGGGATATAATGTGGTTAGAGGTGTTTAAGTGGTATCTACTTAACACTAGAACATCAAAGGAAGACAGAAGTAATTTTCCATTATATCGCTAGAAAAATGAATGACATAAGAATACAGGGATTCTCCAACATGAAATGAGGAACATGGCTTCTCACTGGCAACATGGGAAATAAAATTCAAATCCTACAAAGTTATATCATAACAGGTTAGAAGGCTTCAACGAACACAAATCGCCTTATCTAGTAATGAAAGCAATTTGCGTTAAAAGGAAAAAAGTGCAGTAGATTTTGTAACACACTTTGAGCTATGATGATGACTAATTCTATTTTGTAAAGGGAGAAAAAAGAAAAAGCACTTCCATTGCTTACAAAGCTATAGTTGCACCCAAAGTGGGAATCACAACAAAACTACATAAGCTCGAGCAATCTAAAGTTCGATACAAACTTCAAACTATCTTTGCATACAGTAACTAGCAATTAGAAAAAAATGAAGTGCCATTTGGCTCCTGAGAAAATGTGACAAAGAAAGAGGAACTTGAAATTCAAAAACATTTACCCAACTAAAATTCACACTTCAATGAACGATTAATTTTTTTTTTTTTAGGGATGAACCCAATACTTAAAAAAAAAGTTCTTATACTTAGAAAAACGTTCTTTATGAGAAAAGAAAGAAAATTCTTGCCTTTCCCACCAATTTTCTCGGCAACCAAACAGGGGATAAGAGAGATGAAGTGAACTTGCCTCCGTCCTGACGACCCAACAGGGCTTAGAGAAGGAGAGACGGGGCAAGGGGCTCGGAATCCGTGGAGCAGGCGCACCGTTGGAATTTTCGGCCTCCAATTGGACGGCTGTCAGTAAACTCGACGTTCTCACTGCCATTCTACCAATGCCGACTCTGAAACACGGCGGCCATGGACCGAGTGTCCTGATTTATCTAATATTTATGAAACGACGTAGTCGTTTATCTATGTTCTTGGACCCCACAGAATATATCAGCAAAAGCGAGGGACCGTTGTCATATACATACGCAATTATATGGTTCAATTATAATCTTTTAATAAATTAATCAAATTTAAATTGACTTTAACATGTGAAGTGATATAATTACAAAGAGATTTCATAAAAATAAACTCATAAATTGACATAATTTTATATGATATGTTAGATCTATTTTACAATATATTATTAAATAATGCTAGAGCCCCCCGCATGTATTTTTTTTATGTATTTTTTTTTGTTCTTTTTTTAAGGAAGTGTTTTTTAATGTTTTTTTTTTACTTTCTGGTTAAGAAAGTATTTTTTAATGATATTTTAAATTTATTTTATTTTTTTAAAATATTTAAAAGTATTAAAAACATCTATATAAAAAATAACTTAAAAAAACACATGAAAAAACACTATGTTAGAGCCAGCGGGAGCCTCAACGGTGGCTCTCTAGCATCATCCTATATTATATCATATGAAATCGTATCAATTCGTATGTTTATTTTTATAATATTTTATTTGTGATTAAAGCATTCTTCTTAAAGCATTACGCATTTCAAATGAGGTTAACTTGTTTAATACAATTAATTAGATTGATCTAAATGCTTGATTAACCTCATGAATAATACAATACAATCTGTATCTTATAAAAATAAAAGAGTTATAAACACATATCTCCTCTTTTTTGTTTTTTTGACAAAGCAGCCTACTAGCCTAGTTATGTCTATTCCCCAATAAATCCATGAGAAAAAAAAATGTCCTTATCAATTTTCAATAAGATGCATCCATTGAGTTTTTAAAAGCCAATATTCCCTTATTAATCTCATTAGTTACTAGCGGTCTTCGGTTTTTATCAAGTGAATTGCATTAGGAAAATACTAAAGATAAAAGGGATCTTATAAAAAAATCTCACAAACTGATTATAGTATTATATCGTATCAGTTAAATCACTCCGTCTTTCCTTTTTAAAATCCTCAATCGCCAGTTCTCCTGTGTCCCATCAAACACTGTCGAACCTAATTCTAGAATCCCATTAAGCCGTCGACAACCCAGATGACGTTGTCGATAGACTATAGCTGTCATCGACAGCCATTGTTTTGATATGAAGTATGTTTGAAAGATGTATACAGGCTATACACTTTTGATATAAATGTTGTCTTGTGATCGAATGTCAAGTTTTTATAATTTTTTGTACACAAGCTTTGTCATTATTGGGGGCACGTCGGCGGGGTTGGGTTTAGGTTTGGCTGAAAATGATATTCATAAATAAATAAACTTAAATGAGGTCAATTTGTGGATCTATTTATGTTCTTGGTGTGACTCATTGCATTATAGAAAAGGATAAGTAAATTTCATGCCAACTTGCGATACAAGATGATGCGTGACATGTTGAGATTCGATTTAGAACATCGCGTTTTAATAAAGAGTATACTAATTCTTGTTATAAATTTAGGTTAGACATATTTCAAGCAAATCTTTTGAAAATGACTAAATTAATTAAATGTGGACGACAAAAAAGAAAAAGAAAAAAAAAATATGGGTACCCTGCCCTTTATTGGCAGAAATAATAATTAAAGAGAAGTACTATAGATATAAAGAAATTACATAAAAGTAAATTTATAAATTGACGTGACTTTTCATGATCCGTTAGATCTATTTTATAATAAAAATAATTTTACAATCTGACATATGCATCAAGCCACGTCAGTTTATAAATTTATTTTTATGTAATTTCTTTATGATTAAAATATTTATCATAATTAAATAATGCTGATTAAGTCGTTACAGGTTATTGGATGGATAATTATAATTTTCGCAAGGATTGGGGACTCCCTTTATTTTTCCTTGTAAGCATATGGTCTTGGAAATGCAGTACTTGAAAATAAACTACAATCTCTTCGCTCTTGGGGCTGGTGTCCCCTCTTTTGGTTATTAAATTCAGTTGAATTCAGTCTAATTTTAATCTAAATCTAATATTTAACATCTAAATACTCAATTTTCAAATTATTAAAATCATTCAAATTCAAAACCTTCTTACATATAAGATCTACAATTTTTTCAATTTAAAATATTTTTATACGTGAGACTTATAATTTTTTTTAATTTCTTATAAAAAATATTAAACTCATCTTAATATTCAAATTCATTTTAAAATCAGTTTATAAATTCCACATAATCCTCTTTACTATTCAATTCATTACAATTAACAAAGAATTCAACTCATTTAGCTCAGTTGAACGGCCAAACGCAGCCAATTGAGTTACTGCACCTAAGGTAGTCGATTCCTCTCCCCCAAGTCACGGTCGTGAGAACAATCAACCATTTTCTCGGAAGGTATGATCTCTGTTCCTCCACCGAATTTGATTGATACCCAGATATTCTTTGAAGCGGGGGAGCTAATTATGCATGTTTGCTAAACTGGTGAAACTTTGTGATCTTGAGGAGTACTCCTGTATGAGTTTAGAGAAGAAAGATTCCGACCGTTTTAGGAGCTTTCCTGGTGTGTCAAATTCTGCAATTCTTCCTGTTCAAACACAAGTTCTTTAGTCACTCATTCGATATGTTCTTGGTATGTTTTAGTGAAGAATTATATTTATACTTACCTTCGCTGAGAACCAAAACAAGATCGCTATCTATAACCGTGTGGATTCTGTGAGCTATAGTGACAACTGTCCGGTCTTTGAACTCTTTACTAATGATCTTCTGTATCACTCCATCGGTTGCAGAATCAACGGAGGCTGTCGCTTCGTCCAGTACCAGAATGCTACTCTTTTTCAGCAAGGCTCTTCCAAGACAGAATAACTGTCTTTGGCCCACACTCCAATTTTCTCCGTTTTCGACCACTGTTAAGAAGCAGGCATGTTAGTTTTGGTAATTTTCTATTTTTCAAATGCATACAATCAACTGTTTCCATGGTCCATTTTGATGAACCTGACCTGTAGAATCCAACTTCTCTTCCTTAGCACGCACGAGATGACCTAGCTGACATTTGTTTAGTGCCTGAAAAGTTTGGAAGTTATTTCAGTGTACAATATGGAAACATTGATAATGAAGACTCTTTCTTGAGTATATTTATATAATGATCATTATGAAACTTATTATGGAAATTTTGAATTTTTACTCTTACGGGGTAATATGCCACCTCTTGAAAGATGCTGTGGATTCTTGGTTTAATTCATAGGATAGAAACTATTACCTCCCATATCTCATAGTCAGAATACTGCTTTAGAGGATCTAGGTTCACTCTAATTGTTCCCTCAAACATTGCTGGGTCCTGCGGTATGATGCTAAGCCTTGATCTTAAGTCATGAAGGCCTATCTTGCAAATGTCCACGTTGTCGATAATGATGCTGCCCTCTCTGGGTTCAACAATCCTGAAAATTGCTTGTATGAGGGTTGATTTCCCACTCCCTGTCCTTCCTACTACACCAACTTTCTTCCTTCCAGGAAATGTGCAGTTAATGTTTTTTAGGACAGATGGAAGATGTTCAGCGTAACGAATCTGCAAGGCAGTCAAGTCAATGGCATGTGTCAGTAAATGCAAGGCAAACTTAGGAGGATAGGTTGAGGATTTCTTTTGTCAGATTTGTCAAACTACTTTGTTGTTACTTCTTGGAATTTTGTTTATGATGGATGGATCATAAAAAAATATTTGGTGTCGAAGATTTTGAACTTTGTTTTGTCATGGTTTTAGCTTTGCTACAGGCTTACCTGCAAATTTCTGAAGCATATTGTTCCAACCTCTGGCCAGTTGTTTGGTGGCCTGCTCTCTTCAATCACGAGAGGTGCTTCACTTGTTATGTTCGAGTACTGAAGGATTCTTTCAACAGATATCATCTTGTTTTCTGCATTGCATATGTTCCATATGACTGAAGCTTGCAAAACATTCAAATTGATCCCGTATGTTACTGCCAACCCTGCAATGCCTGTTAAAAGCCCAATTCCAGGTAAGTTTTCTCACTAGATTCTCTTATTTCAGTATCTTCTGAAGAAACTATTACTTGTATGAAAAGGGGCAATTAATTGGGTAAGCGTCTACTCCAGTGCCTTCTTGTTATGGAGGCATCTATCCTAATTTATCCTTCTCTAGGAAATTCTCAAACCCCAAGTATAAGATAGCAAATCATATTTATTAAATTTACATTCAAGGGCAGATTTTCTGTAGATAGTTTCTAGAAAGATTACTGAGACTTACTTGGATTGATAATTCCTTCGGGGAGTGTGACTAGTAAAACCAATGAGAAGGCAAACACAAAGTTAGATAGTAAATTCAGTCTGAAAGAAAGCCATTCCATTGCTGACACATTGTGAAACCACGGCCTTGAGTGGTTGTCAACAAGACCAAGGTTTCCACCAATGAAGCGATTTTCTTGATCAAAAGCACGGATTGTTGCAGCTCCTGCTAGTGATTCCGCAAAGTGGTGGAGGATTGGTGCTCGTTGAATACCTGCTAAGCGGGCCAGTTCTCTTGCTGTTGGTATGTAATATTGCTGAAATAATCACAATTAACCATTGATCAGAATCAACAGGGGCCAACCAGGGCTCATGGAGGGGGTAGAGAGATAGAGGTCATTCCAAAGCGATTTAGACACTCTGAATTTCTTTTCGTAGTGTAAAAAATGGAACAATTGTTGATTATAAGTTTTCAAGACATATTTTATGGCTGTTTATATCATTTATCATTCTGATTCTTTTTCCCTGTTGGCAGCATAGTTCTCGTTAATAAACATGATGAATATTCAGATTGGTTTAGAAGTCAAGTTTCTTTTCCCTCATCATTGTTCCCACATATGAAGTAATCATCTCTGGTATGTCTAGAATATGAAAGAAAGTCACTTACTTGGTACCATATGCAGATTGCCGTTACTGGAATGAAGATGACAAATACTTCCCATGCCACCTGCGACATCACTGCAATAGTTCCTAGAAGTTGTATTATTGAGAAAGCACACCAACCTACTCTTCCTGCCAATTCCAAGTCCAGCACACTCTGATCTGTAGATGCCTGCAAGTAATGTAACTTAAGGCTGTCAGTCTTCTTGAAATATATTGTTTTGGAATTCTACAATATGTAGGCTGTGACTAGTAGGTTTTTTTGTTATTTACCAGTTTACAAGGTGAGGAAGCAAGAACTTTCCTCTTTAGTCTGTTCTCTCTCTTGGAAGCAAAAACTTGCTGTATATAACCCTTACAAAATTTTAATTGCAAAAATTACTTTGTTTTTTTCTGCTGGGTATTGCAAGCTGCAACTTTCCCTTTACCTCTGGTCTCTTCTTCCCCCCCCCCCCCCCCCCCCCCCGCCCAAACATTGCTTTAGTTATTCTTCCAACGTCTTAGTAATATTTTTTCAATAAGAAAATGATAGTAAACTTACTATTTGCATAAATCTTATACCAAGGTAATACTAATATCTACATTCAATTGAAATCAACATTAAAGTAAAAGTTACCCGGTTCAAAATTCTTCCAAATGGGGTTGAATCAAAAAATGCCATTGGTGCCCGGAGTAAACTATTAAGCATTTTCATGAAAAGCTTTTGTGATGTCCAAAGTCCTGCTAATGCTACTAGCGTTGCTCGCACCAGCACACAAAGCGAACTTCCCACGGCAAGTATTACATAAACAAGCAATATGAACTTCATTGACAGTTTCGGTTGAGTCTCACTTGTGGTGGGAGAAGCCCATGCCATCCAGTAATTACTTGCTATCTGTAATACTTGGAATGATGACTGTGCCAAAAGGATGAATGGAACTAGGGCTCCACTTTTCACGGTTGTCAAGTAAGACCAGTAAACTTCTTTTCCAATACTTCCTTTCTCTCTTTCCTCATCTTGCACCAATTTACCTCCGTTTTCTCTTATTTCTTGAGAGAGATTATGCTCTGAGTCATGTTGTGTGTGCAGAAGGTCTCCATTTGAAGTTGAATCTGTGTTGGATTCATCATCAGCTGTTGGACATGGAGATGTTCTGCTTGAGTTCTCAACTGTAAGGATCGACTCTAAAGCTTCGCTATGAGCACCAACTAAAACCTCAAACCCTATTTGTTGCTTTAAAAGTTCTTCGAAATGTCCAGCTTGTACTATTCTCCCATTTTGCATCACCTGTTGAAATTTGTCAGATGCAGTCCATGAACCACAATCGATAGCATTGCAAATTATTCAAAATTTAGAACTGCAAAGGTAATTTTCTTGTGAATTATATGTACATAAAAAATAAAATTAACTATACACCCTTCTTGTTCCTGATAGCATTGCAAATTATTCAAAATTTGGAACTGCAAAGGTAAATTTCTTGTGAATTATATGTACATCAAAAATAAAATTAACTATACACCCTTCTTGTTCCTGACTATCAGCAGAGTTCTCAAAAAGTGAAAAAATTCTAGAATCAGAACATTTGCTTCTTTTCCTGGCATCCTTTTCTGAGTTTTTTTTTTTACCTGTGCTCTAGGATCTCTTTTTTCAAACAGTCGAAACTATATTGTCCTATTCTTTCATCTTTAAATGACTAAAGAATGGAATGAGAAATTTACCAGAATAAGGTCTGCTGCTGGAAGAAACTCAACTTGGTGGGTAACAAAAAGTATAGTCTTTTCTTTGAGAATCCCCATGAGGCATTCCTGCAGAATGTATATGAATTAAAAACCAAATACTAAATTCAATTGCATTGCTGCTTCAAACTAGGAGATTTGATTGGCTGTATAGTTACAGGGCCAAATCAACTGGCATTGTCATACGACAGCTGCTAACATGGTCTACTAACCTCAAAGATTTGGGTGCCTGTATGAGCATCAACGGCACTGAAAGGGTCATCAAGTAGATATATATCAGCATCCTGGTAAACTGCACGAGCAATCTGTATCCTTTGCTTCTGTCCTCCACTCATATTTATCCCCCTTTCTCCGATCTCTGTTTGGTCACCACAGGAGAAAAGTTCAAAGTCCTTTTCCAAAGCGCATGCTTTAACTGTTCTGTCATACCTAGTACTGTCATATTGATTCCCGAAGAGAATATTCTCCCTGACGTTTCCTGTCAGTATCCATGGAGATTGAGGCACATAAGCCTTGGTACCACTGATCTTCACTGTCCCTGACAGCTTTAGTATCTCTCCAAGAATGCTTGAGAGCAGGCTAGACTTCCCTGATCCCACAGTGCCGCATATTGCCACCTTCATTCCCCTCTTCACATTTAACTGTATTCCTTGAAGAGTTGGGTTGCTCGACTCAGGATCCCAGCTGAATTTCCCACTGTCGACCTGGATGCTAAACTCTGTTTGGTCTTTTGGAACATACTCGATGGCGTCATTTTGAATTTCTTCTTCCTGGAGGTAGGAAGTAATTCTGTCCGCGGAGACTTTTCCCTGTGCAACTACATTGAGCAAGTCGGGCAAACTGAATATTGGGTCTTGTAGCATTCGGAAGGTGGCCAAAGCAGCCAAGACTTTCCCAGCTGTGAGTTCAATCCCCAGTAGAATACATGTTCCAAAAGTTATTACAGAGATAAATGTGGGTGATCCCCAAAAGATAAAAGCTGTCAATGCTGACAGTCTCAGTGACTTCCATAACCAATTATACTCTATTTTCCTCAATCCTTCTAACATTTGAAGGAACTGACCGTCCCATGCTTGGAGTTTAAGAGTCTTCATGTTTCGAAGAACTTCTGAAGTGGCTTTCATCCTACTGTCTTTGGCTTCCATGATCCTAGTCTGGTATCTCTTCTGAACTCTTGTCAGTGGTATATTGCAAGCCATAACTATAAAAGTTGCAGCTAAGGCTCCCAATGAACCCAAGCCTAGATTTGTATGTAGAATGTAGATTGCCAAAGAAATTTGTATAGGCAGCATCCATACTATGTTTAAGTACCACATGAAGTCTGTAATTCTTTGGATATCTACACTCATATAGTTGATGATCTCTCCACTAGTATGGCTTTGGCGGGATCGGCTTGACAGGTGTAAGCCCTTTTTATAAATGCGAGATATCAGAGCAGCTCTAAGGCGAAGGCCGAGTTGGCGTGCCCCAAAAATCCATTGCCTCTGTGCTATTGTCTCAACCATTTTTGCTCCTAAAAATGCTAGTGCAAGAAGGTAGCCACTCTTTAAACTCTGGGTGCTCTTCTCTGATAAGAAGTTCACAAAGTCATCAATCAGGTATGGACCGACATACGATGCTCCAGCACTTACCACTGCAAAGAATGCATTGATTGCTGCTTTCTTCCTGATAAATAAATAAATTGCCTTGTAGATGGATGGGTTTGTAGTTCCATCTCTCACCTTAACCTGCTCTAGACTCTCGTTGAACGAGCAGGAGAGGAACCCTGCAGAGTCCCTGATATCAACGTCTGGAATTTCATCCTGTTCCAGGGGTTTCTTAATCCCAACTGCAAAGAGTGGATTGAGCCAAGAAAAGGTAACCAGTTGGATAAGAGTGGCTTTGCCGTATATAGATTCCCTTCTGTGTTCCGAAAGTTTATAATCAGGTTTTGATCCATTGAGAAGTGGCTCAGAAATGCCACCGGTGGGAATGAAGACGAAACCTGTCTTTCCTCGGATTGAAATGCCCAAGAGACACGTCGATGCTAGCACACCAAGGATGTCTGCAAAATCTCGTATTCCAAGTTTGACATGGTTTATTATTCTAAAATGGGTATCAAGAGCTGTGCAGATGATGGACAACAGGAAGCTGCAAAGCCACCATGCTCTTAGAATCCATGGGAACTTAATGTTCCCTTTATTTGGGATTATGTATACAGCAACCAGCGAGATTACACAAGACAGCGCTAGTGAAATCTCTGATGAAAAAGCCCAAGCCTTAGAGTTGCAACGAGTTCCACTACCACTGAGCAGCACCAGTAGCATTAAGAAATGAGTCCCCAGTAGCAAACTGGAACAAATCATAGCAGCCTTGTAGGCAATGCTCAGTTTTATCCTGACGGGATATTTGTCATTAATACTTCTATCCGTAACCTTTGTTTCGCGTTTGAAAATTAGACCTGGAAGTTTTTGTGCAAGATGTAGTAAGAAAATCGCAGAGAACCCGAGTTGGAAAGCTATGCTGACATGCTCCCACAAGCAAGGTGAATCCAGCCGCGGCGCCCATGCTGTCCGAAATTGACGAAACTTCTCTTCTGTCAAACATCAATTAATGCATGATCGTCAAGGTGGACGTTGATCTAAAGCTATTAGTAAATATCAAACAAAAGTGGAATGATCAAAGATTGTTCATTTGTAGCAAAGATTATTGTTTGTTTTCAGGAAACATCTCATCTCATCTTATCATTACAATTTTCTCAAATCTCCACACAAAATAAAATAAACAATTTAATTTTTTCAAATCCCAAAACAAAAATAAAATAAACAATTCAACTTTTTCAAATCCCAAAACAAAAATAAAATAAACAATTCAACTTTTTCAAATCTCAAAATAAAAATAATATTAAAAAATATATTCTAATAATATTTTATTCAACTTTTTAACTTTAATCTCAACTCATCTCATCTCATCTATAAAAACAAACGAACCGTGGACACAACGAGGGATTTAGTATTTTTATTTTCCTCGAAACTAACATCCTTTCGTTGCTGAAGAAGGCCGGTATTTTCTCAGGTCGTAAAGTCTTGCTCTCCCTGAGGTTGTTTGGTAAATTGAGGATCACGAGTCTTGGCTGTGTTTGTTAGCTAACCTAATACTATTTTATTACTATTCAAAAATTATTAATTATTTTTTTTACTATTATTCATTACTTTCTCAGCACTATCTATAGAAAAAATCTTCTTCACATTCTACTATTTATCACACACTTAACATTCCTAGTGTAATGAGTTAAAAAAAAAATTAAGTGCATGATGTGTGGAAAGTGTGACAGATGTGTAGAAATGCTCCTATCTATATCTATCTATCCATCGTCTTTTGTCCTCTCGAGGTCATCCTCTTTGTTCAAGAAAAGAAATTCAGATGAGTCCTATGTCGGCTAAAAAAGACAGAAAACTAGAAAAGTCTGTTGTCCATATAATACTTTTTTCTGGGTACTTTCCGTCTAGCCCCTCCCCCAATTATTTTCTTTTCTTTTCTTTTTTGCTTGAATCAAAGATACAATTAGCCCTCCTTCTCCAATCTCCACCGTAAACGAACAATCTTGCTTTTGGAATTACGACCTTTTTATATTCTAGCTTGGCTGATTATGAACTCCATGTGAAAGTACCTATTCCTATTCGTCCAACAGATGCCGCCACATAAGGGAGTAATAATGGTAGTAGGTGATACAGTTTCTAAACATGCATGGCTCCAGAGTGGCGAAAGATTGAAAAAATAATAATCTTTGTGCATATGAAACTACTCAGCAATGTATCTAGTCCAATCAATAATATAAAGAAAAAAGACTTAGAAAATTCTACCTAATTTACATACCTTTCATATATATATATATATATAGTTTATGCAATGACAACTTAGGTAACAGCCAATATATATATATATATATATATATATATAATATAAGTATCGAAATTTAAATTTGATTTAGTTTGAAGGTCTAGCTAGCTAGCAAATTAGTCCATAGCCATAGGATTTATCCACGACTAGCTAGCAAAAATGTCGTCATCTAGTTAGGTGAGTTTACTGGAGAATGATGCTCTGGTGGAGCAGTAATCAGCACTAGCTTAGCATAGTTTGCACCGATTCGAGACACTTTGGCGAGTAGCTCTTGATGAGTTTTAAAAAGTTAAAAAAGATAAAGAATATTATTTTTTGTCCTCGAACCATGTGTTGGATTTTGTTTTGTCTCTAAACTATTGATTGTTCCAATTTAACATTTTCAATAATGATATCATTGTCTTGATACCATCATTACGCCAACGCAAAGTAAATGATCAATTTAATATCCCAAAAATTAAAATAGAACAATTAAGTAAAACAAAAGATAACATTCATAAGGTCTTTAATGTACGTACGTCTGTTGTTTGAGAACATGATCATGGATTCATGAATATTAATTATCGCATTGAGAATTATCATCATCCGCAATGCTAAATTGAAGTTCATGACTGAAACTTTAAAGTACTTAAGAGACAACACAGAGTTCAAGAACCAGAATCGTATTCAAATCAAACGATGAATCAAGAACTTAACAGAATGAAGGGGTGAGAGAGAGAGAGAGAGAGAACATAAGAATAAGGTTGTCAGGTTAATGTGTATGCATATATGTCAGTCAATAATCTGCAACTAAAATAACAAAAACCAATCTTTGTTTCACATTTTCAGGACATGAGTACTGGAACTGCTTGATTAATTACTTCAATCATAACAGCAACTAAACATCATTACTTACGGGTTAATCTGCTTGATTATTTTTTTTTTTTTTTTTTTTTTTTTTTTGAGGGAACAATAGTCCCTTGGGATCAGTGGCTAGAACTTACGTGGTAAAGCGAGCATGTCCTCCCAGACCATGCTTAATTCCGGCCTCTCCTGCAGATAGCTTAGAGCTTCAGTACTCTTCCTTGCACGTACGTACGTACGTAGCTGCTGATGGAATTTATATGTATATTGAAGGATATCAGGATCTCGGACTAATACAGAGAGCTTCAAGAGCAAGTTTCAGAGAGTTTGAGAGATCCTATTAGTTTGGCCATTCATGGTAAGGGGTGGGAGCTGTGGTAGAGAGAGAGAACAACAA